>CM040239.1:147839407-148439407 GCA_022545495.1 Chrysanthemum lavandulifolium | reverse complement strand
TCAAACAATATTGCTTCATAAAAGTCCGGATTGTACAAATAAAGTGGTGATCTAAAGATTTAATGTTATGTCATGGTATGATTTTTCTTTAGAATCAAGGTCTTTCAAAATGAAATCTTTTACATTCTTGTTTGATTGTGAAATTGTTTTGTTTTACTTAAAGATCTCTTAAAACTATCATACGACACTAACAATCTTTAATGTCTAAATCGGTCCTTATCTATCATTTTTCAAAATTAAATCTTGCCGTCTTTCCCAAATTTTTCTAAATGATTTAAATCGGTTGGGATCACAAATCTCAAATGGTTTGATATTTGATCGGGGTAGAGATCGTGGTTTAAATCTCAAATCTGTTTAAATGGAATTGGTTTTAGTCCTTTAAAGGCACTCCACCTCCATGTGCCAAACGATTTCATACACAATGCACATGTTGAGGAGGAGGATTTATCCAAAACATGATGAGTATTTAAACCGGGCCACATATTCTCCCATGTTTTATAAACCGTATTAAATCACTTGGGATCCAAAATCTCAAAGGGTTTGATATTTTTGATCGGGGAGAATTTGTGATTTAATAATGAAATTTGATAAAGGTGATCGTTTGATTTAATTGTGCCTGTTGCTCGCTCATATGTGCTAAGCGCTTTCGAATCTTGAAGCACATATTGAGGGGAGCATTTTAAACCTATCGAGGTACAAATGCTTTTAAAGTTTTTATAAAGTACCTTGATTGAGTTTTCAAATGGTTTTCTTAATGGATTTTGTGATTGTGGATGTGCTTCAAAGAACTCTTGCCTCTATGTGATAAAAATGATTTCAAAATCCTATGCACATATTGAGGGAGAATTTTACCATGAAAATCAAATGGCTTTTTCATTATGAAAATTGTGATCAAAGAAAATATTTCAAAGTCATCTTGCCTCCTTGTGCTAAACAATTTCTAAATCATACGCACATGTTGAGGGAGGTTTTCTAAATGATCAAAACTATTAAGGTACAAAATGCTTTGATCTCGTATCACAAGTACCTTGATTGGTTTTCCAAATGATTTTCAATTGGTTTCGAGAAGGAATGAACAATACCAAAAGACCGACCAAATTTACTTTATGCATGGTGTTATAAGGATGGTTAGGTTAGGTATTTGTTCCCACGATCCGCGAACAGGAGGGATCTACCGAGGACAATCCACTAGATAGTGTAGAGTCCTTAGGTATATTGAAAAAGGAGAAAAATGAGAATATGGGAAGAGTGCGGATGAGGCAGAGCTAGTCTTGGAATAAACCCAACAAGGTTCTAGTAATGAAGTCTCGGTAAGCCTTGAAGGGTTGAAGAATGAAAAAGAACTGAATGTGAAAAGGGTGAAAAGAAATAGCCCTCCATCAATTCAACCTTAGGGCGAAACCGGGTTCAATACATATACTCTTGGTTGTTACTAAGGTAACACGGTATTGAAGACAAGACATCATGGACCCGATGATGCCTTTGCACTAAACTTCCCAAACCACTCAAGTTCCTCTTAAAAGGGCTTGTTTCATTCTCACGGGAACCGACATTATCTATCGACTTTCTCTTAGAGATTGTTGATATTGAAGAAGGAGACCCTCTCCTAGTCTCCGGCATAGGAAACCAAATATGCACTATTGAGTCTAGAGCCAAGAGATCATCCACAATATCTCATTAGGACACTAAATTATTGAAGACTTGCTTTTCACACAATGTGGAAAGTAAGTATATATTAAGAGTCCTCGCATTATCCTTGTGGTATTGCGGAACATCCGAGTGGTATGTAAAAGTATTCACGATGAAGATGGAAATCCTTCTAGAGCCAACATCAAACAAGCTCTTGGTGGGTGACATGTGAGATCTTCTCGTAAGATCAAACTTGTGACAACGGATAGAAACAATGGGAGATTCACTCTTGAATCAACCTTGGTCGAGAATGGAATTGTGAATACTTTTGGAAAAACCGTTCGATGTGCAAATCTTCTTTTCTCTAGCACGTCGAATGTGTACTTATGTTTTCAAAATTCAAAAGTATCTACGATTGAAAAATACTTTTAGAAAAACCGATCGATGTGCGAATCTCTTCTTTTCGCTAGCACGTCGATTGTGTACTATTTTCAAATACAAAAGTGTTTTGTTTGAAAATTGATCTTTCTCATAAAACCTTCGTTGTATTGCAAAACTCTTTCTTCAAGCAATACACGATTGTTTTCAAATCATTTTCATCAATCGGTGAATCTCGATTATTGGTTCACTCACTCCGTGTTGTCTTCTTTGAGGCGTTCGGTTTGAGAACATTAGAACATTGCGAAACCACATCAAGGAGATTCTTAGGAATCCTACACGATCACGAGGCGGTACTTGTCTTGATCAGCGAGGGAACCGTGGGCGTGTACCTCAATTCAACGAAAGTGATCAAAGACACTTTCGTGTGCTTTATTATGCTAAGCTGTTGTGTGCGGTACACCCGGCGATTGCGGTGATCGAATTGAGAGTCAATCAAAGCCGCATGCTCACGGCATCCACACTTAATTTGAAGAAATCATGGTGGTGCATATCTACATAACACGGCTCGATATTTCATTCTATGCTTATGCTTGCTACAAATATCATGAACCGAAGGCTTCCGCTACTCGATGGAAAGATGTCATGATTCAAAAGTGTGAGCATGTCGGTCCAAAAGTCACAACTTCACATGATGGCAACACAATAAAGGGTGATCCGAGATTTCTTGTGGTGATGATCTCAAAAGCTCGAAGATCATCAAGATGTGGATCGGTTCAAAGACCTCCACTGAAAGTACAAATCAATGCGGACTTTGAAGTTGCACTACAAAAGCACAAAGATTGCGGAAATGAAGAATTCAAGTCTGAGCTCAAGAACAATGTCAAGAATAGAATGCTAGGATTGAAATGTAAAACATGGGGTGACCTCCTTAGGGAGATTGTTAGGAATTGGAAAATTTCTTAGTGAAGAGTCGGTCACCCCAAATGTTATCTAGCATAAGTTAGCTCGTAGATTTGTCGTTAGTCACGTTATTTATTGTTTTATTAGTTAGTTATTAGTCTAGTTTAGCATAGTGCAACACCGTGGAGGAAGGACGGGTCTTTACCCACTGTATCCACGATCCACGGGCCGATGGGAGGTCGTTTCTCATGTAACTATAAATACCCCTTCCATCCATGGAAGGGTGGTGCTCTCATAATCTAATATTCAACTTTTGTGTAAACCTCTAGCAAGAACACCTCTCTCTCTACTTTCTCTCTAAAATGGAAAACATGTATTTTGATCTCCCAAGACCACCCGAATCATCTAACACAATCATCAAAGGGTGCTTAACGACCGTGTCAAAAGCATTAGTGAAGAATGCTAAAGGTGTCAAGGCGAAGGCATAACTATTCAACCCCTTCTAGTTTTTCCACAATTGGCATCGAGCTTCATTACCAAGTTTCTTAGAGTATGTTGTACTTTAAAAACTTGATACGATCCGTGTATGTTTGAAAACTACAAAGAAGGAAACATTTCAAAACATTTTTTTCTTTTCGTTCATGTTGGACATTGATAGATCCTTCTAACATGTTTGTTTCAAGAAATCTTCATGGTAGGATCTCTTCAAAACCTTCATTTCTATTCAAAGAATAATGAAGTCAACCTTCGAGAAAGGATCCAAAAGTAATCACAACCTACTTACTCTAAGTACAAAGGATTATTTTAAAAGCTCATGAAGTATTTTTGGTATTATGCCTTCATAAGCCAAACCAAGAAGCATAAAGGTATGTTTACTTTTTCATTAGCTAGCTTACATGATTATGTTGATATCATAATTCTTATTTGTTTAAATAAACTGCTAGTCTCTTGAAAAAGTCTCTCTTTCGTCACTTTCCCGACTTACTCATCATCGGGAATGGTATTCCTTTTGATTTCGTCATACTAACGTCATCGTCACAAATGGATCCTTGATAATTAACTTATCAAATCACGTCGACCAAAACATCTTTTTATTTGAAACCTTTAAACAAATTTTGTTCCGTAATCTAGTTTATAGCCTACTACAAAATTAAAGCGGACAACCCTTTTACGTCTCTGAGGCGGATCCTCTAGTTGTACTAGCCGGATCCCAAGTACAAGGGATCCGGAGAAACCGTAGAACAGAACACAGCTATACGCATTTCAAAAACATCACAGACCAGTTTCCCTCTCCCCACATAACACAAAAATGACTCAACAATTGATTTCTACCTCATAGGACTCCAAACCCTCAAGTATTCCTCACTTGAACACCATTGTAAGAAATTACACTAACTTGTTTTAATTTTCATCATCCTCATCCTAGGGTTTATGGTTACACAATTTCTAATCAATTAATTCAATTAGGGTTTTTAAAATTAATCATTAAAAGGGGCTTTTAACACAATTAGGATTACACTTTGTTCACAACATTGTTAATACAAATCAAAACCATAAACCCATCTCAACTAATTTTACCTAATTAGAATATTTTTGCTTCTAGGACCAACCATGCCTAAAGCCACTCAACAAGACCACCATGATACCGTCCATTACCTCACCCATTACTATCGGGAAGAAGGGCTATCAAAAGCCGATCGCAAAGTCTTCAAAAGACTTGAAAAACGACTTATTCACGAAGGTCGTGTAGTCAAGGAATGTTTCTTTGAAGATACCGAAATTCGTCAAGTTATCTTGGCAATCAACTTTGATTGTCTTCTTGACATTGATGAACAAATTTGCCCGGTTTTCATCTTTGAATTCTATAAAAGCATTAGGATCATTCGAAACGCCGATGATAGCATTTCAATCGCCTTCATCATCAATAAACGAAACTTCATTCTACCTCTCAACACCTTTGCTCAAATTCTTCGCATTCCTTGTGAAGGAATTTGTATGTATTCTCAAGATTGGGCAATTAACGCTCAAAACCTTGCACTTGATTCTAAACCTATCTACAATACTCCTCTCGATGATCCCGAAACCATTCGAGATACTATCTTCAAGGTTAGAACCGACCAATCCTGTTACAACCGAAACAAAAAGCTCATTCACCGTGATCCCTTACAAATGGAACTTTTGAAATGCATCCCATATTTAGAAAATGGGAAGAAATCTTTAGGAAAACGTCATTAGCCTAGTTGGTAACAAGGATCATCCAAATGCATGTCTTGTGCAAATGATCTATTGTCTTATCCACCAAAAGCCATTTAATCTAGCCTATTACATGGTAAGGAGAATGGCGGGGTATTCAAAGCTTCCAACATGGTACTTCCATATGGTATGCTCTAACACGACTTTGTAAGTATGTTAGTGCATTGCAACCATCTCCTATCAACAATGATCATTTCTTTGCCGATCACGTAATGGTACCTCTTACCAAAATACCCTCTAAACGGTTCATGGTCAATGGGAAGAAACCTAAAGCTCTCTCGAATTCCTCGGAAGGAGAAGAAGAAGAAGATGGAGAAGAAGAAGATGTCGACCCCATAGCTAACATTGAATTGGAACCCTTTGATTACTATGAACAACTTCCAACCATTCCAAATGAGACCGCGGAATTCAAACAATTAAGGGGTATGATTCAAAATCTAGCTTATAACCTCACAAAGTCGGGAAAGAGGAAAAGAAAGAGTTGACGAAAGAGACTATAGGATTATGATTGTCCTAAGACACTTAATTTGTGTATGAATGATTATGTTTTTAGCACGTTTGTTTGTGTTTCTCTTGGATGTTATTGTTACTACAATTACCTATGATATGTCGTATGTGATAATTTGTTTACCTTCTTGTTTAAATTACATGTTATATGTTTATATTGATTAGTGCAAAATCTGCATTAGGCTGCTTTGTAAAGGTTATGATCTGCGATGGCGGATCCCAATTATAACTAGCGGATCCCTCCTATAAGGGAACCGTGGGATCCGTGTTGCAGATGAGTTATCTGATCCCTTACATCAAAACAAATCACTAGATCACCTCACATAAGCCTAACATAAGACCTTAGAGCCAGCTAAGTCTTGTCTAACATGTGATAGCTTGACACTCACCCATGGCTCATCTAGGACTTAGTTCAAGATTTCTTTTGATTTATCAACACATCAAAACTCACCATATTTCCGCTTCAATACTCACAAATTGTTTTCATTTTCAAAACACTTAGGTGGACATATTGAACAATTTTAGGAAATTGTTTCTAGTTATCTTTATCTCAAAATGGGTCAAAATTGGTTTTTAATTCTTTCGATTTTTAAGGATTTTCAAATTCCATCTCAAGCTAAAATCGATCTCTAGGATCATTTATTATGACTTGACACCACCAAAACTCTTAGTGTTATCCTTGAACATCCATTGGTAGTCATTTAGTCTCATTTTCCTTCCATAAAAAGCAATCATTTGCTATAACATTCATTACTCTTGATCATTCAAGTACACCCTTATCTTAGATACTTAGGAGGACTGAAACACTCAAGATGATATAGGTTTTAGCTCTTAGAAACTTCATTTCTAACCCCTCATAACTGCTGAGAGCCGGATCCCTCAGAAGAGGGAACCGTGGGATCCGGGTGACAGATTATGACAACTCTAGCCTAAACAATCACTTCAAGCTCATCTTGCTTACTTGAACACTCCACCTCATCTTTATTAAGTTCCTAGATCAATGAAACTATGAACTTCAATCTTGTGCATGTTAATCATCACATTTCTAAGAATCATAGTGGCTTAAGTCTTAAATACACTTGCCAAATTCCTCTCTTTATAAGTCATATTGCTAGAACACTTTAGTCATCAAACACAACAAAATTCTCAGCAATTACCAACATCTTCCTTAGTCATTCCATCATGAGAAAAGATCCTAGTGCTAACTCATCCACCCAAGAACCACCCAAGAAACTTGCTAGGGTTATACACGAAGTTTCCTCAACCGAATCATCTCCGGTTAAGTCCACAAATGCTAGGATTTCCCTACACCAAAGAAACCAATCAAACTAATTCCCGAGAGGATTGTTCCCACAAGGATATCATCACCAAATTCTACTAAACCAAACACACCTCTTCAACCCAACCAACATCATTGATGCCTAGAGCCACATCTTTTAACACCTCACAATCATCCCAAATTCTCACAACTTAGAGGACTTACCCCTTGGCTATCTCATCTTCCACCACTACCAACAAACTCAATTGAAAGGTTGTGCAACAAAACCAAAGTGTTGAATCAACACTTGCACCAATATTAAATTCTCAATTCCCCAATAGTCCATTTTGGATTATGAGGAGACATCAAAGTCAACCACCCGACCACATGGAAGTTGACGCTTCATTACCTCCATCCTCAAACATTGTGGAGCCACCACTTAAAGAGCCTCCACAAAATCCTCCCTCATTTGAGGATCCTCAACCCACTTCACTTGAACCTCCATTTCAAGAAGCTCAAAACCATGACAAGGATTTCTATCATTGTCAACATGTTGAAAGGTTGATACACGAACTACGTGAAGAGCAATGTTTCATGTTTTATCACCTCCTCGAACGTTTTGAAGAGGTCAACAAACCTAAACAACCATAAGCCTAAAGCGGTGTCCTAGTCTTAAGCTCAAACTTAGAACGTCTAGGAATCCCAATTTATCCTTAAGAACATGGTTACTTCTTAAGTTTAGGTGACTCGTTAGTATTTGTAGAAAATGTATGGCTAGATCATTCTCTTAGTTTTAGAGATTTGTTTGATTATCTCTTTGTTTTATTGAATGATATCTTATGTGCCATATTGCTTTGAGTGTATTATTTACACATATCTCACACTCATATTTAGCATTGTTTGGAATATCACAATTCTTGAAAATCATCACCGACAGACGGATCCTCTAAAATGCCTAGACGGATCCCTCCACAAAGGAACCGTGGGATCCGTGGTGCGAGAAGAACAATTTTCTACTAACTTGAGTCTTCTGCAGAAATTATGCACTATACTCTTGTTTTCTAACCTTTATTTTGTAGATTTTCAAAATACACATGAAGATTTTGACACCATAAAGCTAGGGGAGCTTTGTGTCAAACCATACATTACAAATCCATTTGCAACTTGATCCTTATTTGGATTACTCTTCATGACACCCCATTGCAAAGTTGCAATCTTCAGGGGGAGCATTTTCGTCACAAAAGCAGACCAATTGCAAACTTAATTGCAATACATTAGCTCACCTATTTTTATGTACTTGGCCCCTCACAAGGGATGGACTCGTCAAGGGGAGTTAAGGCGAGAACCATTCCGTCACTTGCTCTCTTTACATTTTTTTACATGTTTAAAAAAAAAAAAAAAAAAATTTTGTCAATTTCTTTTCGACAAAAGGGGAGAAGAGTAAAACTCAATTCGAACTTTTACAAATATTAGTTTTTCCTTAAAATAATTTTATGTTTTGACATCAACAAAAAGGGGGAGATTGTTAATACAAATAAGCCGTAAAAATGTTTATTTATATTTTACAATCTTCTAATGTTTTGTCGATAACAAACATAAAATCATTTTAACGAAACAAATAAAATAAATAAACTGTTTGAGCCAATAGTTTTCTAACACACTACGTTTTCACATAAAACACTATAACAAGTATAAGTGATTTTATGATTTAGTAATACATATGTACAACAACTAGTGTTTACATATTTGGGTAAATATACTTAAACTAGTATATACTAAAATGGGTAAAACTAACAAATGGTATTGACCCATAACCCATGGTATTATCCAAACCACTTGACTAGGTACATTGAACTCATGAGATACATTGTATCTAATAAGAAACCCATGGATCAACCCATGACCCATAACCAAAATACCCATGGGTAAGAGGAGCGTCCACGGATCCCTAGCTTTACGCTAGCGGATCCCTTATGGGAGGATCCATGGGATCCGGGAATAGTAAACTTTCTCCTCTATAAATAGTGAGCCATTTGTTCCTTTTGGTTCACCACTTTCACATACTTTCTCCAAGTATTGTACCTCTCTAACCACCGATCCTAAGGATCTTTCTATGTAGTTTGTCTTTTGTTTTGTGTGATTCTCTAGGTTCCTCTTAAAGGCGAGATCACCACTTCTTGAAGTCGAGCAAGCTCGAGTCCATGAGTTGCCATGCCGTCATCATCAAGACAAGCCGAGATTCTCTGTTGATAGTTCTTTCTTCCTCCTTAGATTTTGTGTTGAAGGCATTAGTGAAGGATGCCGAAAGAGTCAAGACGAAAGCATTAGTGAAGGGTGCTTAACATCCGTGTCAAAAGCATTAGTGAAGAATGCTAAAGGTGTCAAGACGAAAGCATTAGTGAAAGGTGCCAAGCGTTGTGTCAAAGGCATTAGTGAAGGATGCCTAGGAATCAAATCAAGTGGCATTAGGGAAGAATGCCTAGGTCGTATAATCGATGAGGTGCGTCGTTATACATATAGTATTAGTTTATTTCCAAGGATGGTGATATCCTTGGTGGTGTTTTAATAAGGAGTGGATCTCCTTGAGATTAGGTGTTGTGTTGTGATGGGTTGTAGTTCCTCCATAGTAATGGAACTAGGTGCTTAGCCTAGTACCTAATAAAGTGTAGGCGGCGTTGTGATAGGTGTGGTTCACCTTGGGTGAAAGAACCGGTGGTTAGCCTAATCTGGGAAAAAGAGTAGGCGGCGTTGTGAAGCTTCTCCGCCATAAGGAGATTGGTGTCGTGTAGTGTTTACGAACTCTCGAGTAGGTGACTCGGGGAGTAGAGTAGGGCAAGGAAGGTGTCCTTGTGGCCGAACCACTATAAATACTCGTGTCGTGGTTATGTGCTTCTTACTCTTTATCTTTCATTACGTTTATATATCTATCTATCAACGTCCAACATAAACAACCAAATAGATTGACATAAGTTAATCTAAATGTTTTAAAACAAAGTTTTAATTGGGAAAACTATTCAACCCCTTCTAGTTTTCCACGGACACATTTTATATCCGTTCTTGCTTAAAATTGTTCCTCTTCACATTTTAGGTCTTTTAGAAGCAAAATGCTTGAATGAAGCATATTTGGACGGAAAGAAGCGAAAACATGAAGAAAATGGGAAAGTCAAGATCAAAGGCAATCGAGCACACTGACGTCTCAACCAAAGGCGGCCGTCCCTCTGTGAACTTGATCAAAAGTGCACTGACGACTCAACGGAATTCGGTCCTAAAGCTTGGCGTCATGCCTAAACTATGGGCGTCACTCACAACTTTCACGGGCGCCCAGATCCAAGATTCGAACGACATCACTACTTAAGACTAACAGCGTCACACATCTCAACTGACACCATCCCAGCGATGATTTGGCCCAAACAAAACCCAATGACACACAAGGCGTCGCTAGCAAAGGTAGCCGTTGCGATTGTAAATCTATATATAAATTTGATTTTTCTGTATTTTAGGAGGTAGAATTTTGGAGAGCAAACCCTAACTTAGTTGTAGTCCGACTTGGACAGTATTCTAGGGTCCCATACCTTATTTTACATTGCAATATAAGTTTGTTTATCCAATTTATCATTATGTCTACCCCATGTACAATTGATTGTGTGTATGCTTACTTGTTTAACATGTCTTGCTAAATTATTCTTGTGTTTGCTTAGATCTATGAAACCTAGTTATTAGTTGTTGTTAGGTTGTCTTTTGTATTAATTGGTGAGCTAGAGTAAGGAAAAGCGGCTTCTTTCATTGTTGCGAGCTTGACCGTCCTAAACGACAAAAAGCCTTTGAGTGCACATTAGACCATTCGTTGTGTTTATTAAGTGAATTGCGACTATAGAATTGTAGTGTATTTGGGGAGATGCTATTGCACTTGCTAATCCGGTATTCTAAAGTAGAGTTCAATTCATAGAACTGGGAATTAGGCACCACCCTACGACAAAGGAATACAACGCACCAATTAAGATAAAGGTGACAATTCAACCGACCAATAAAGATAACTAGGGAGTAATAACATCTAAGTGAACACATTTTATTCATAAATGCGAACACATCTCAATTATCATAATCTATTCGTAGTTAATTAGATAATTTGATAATTAGTTAAGTAGTAAAATCGTGAGCGTACCACCCCGATCATATACCCCAAGATTTTTACCCTTGCTTTCTAAAAACATAAAAGACTAAAAGAATCATCCTCAACCCACCTTCTCGTCATATATCTCTTTCAAGCATTCCTAATCCCTAGAGAACAAAATCAATCTCAGAGGCTTACCCCATACTACACTAGCGATTAGGTTCACTTGCTAGAAGGTTGAAAAGCTTGCTCGTGAAAAGGAGGTTTTCTCATCCCGAACCCACGCATCAAGTTTTTGGCGCTTTGCACAGGAATAAAATAGCTAGTTAGATTTCTATCTCGTTTAGGTCCACTCGCTTGATTCATATCAAGTGAGCTTTCTATTTTTCATTAGCTTCCTTGTAGTCTATCCCTTCTTCGTGTTTTGTTTGTAACCTTGTCACTTTTCATCTTGGAAGGTGATAACCCACCCACAACAATACACCACCACACCATCCACCACAAACCCACCACTTGATCGAACCTATGCCAACCAACTCCGCTCGTATCTTTAATGAAATTGGGGTGCTTAGGAAATTGAATAGGATAATTGAAAGCGCACTTGAGAAAGCACTTGAAGAAATAACTAGTACATTAGATAACAATTCCACCACGAGTGATGATTTGGATGATGAACTTGAGGAAGGAGATTATAAAGTGCTTGAAATTATGGAGGGTAATGAGGAAGAGAAACTTAATGAGTATTTTGAGTCATACTGTAAAGCCCCTTTTATCACGAATACCTTATCACAAACCCAACACTTATATCACGTTAAACACAAACTGATGATATGCGTAGAAAGAAGAGAAAAGATTAAGCAAAGAGATGGTGACTTGATGTATATTCGTATGTATGTTTAGAGACAAGGAAGAGAGATGAAAACAATAAGATGTTATATTGCTTCAAAGGAAAACACACACACACATACACACTTTCACACACCCTCGAATGACCATTTGAGGGTATTTATAGTTCAAGAGGTTTGTTGCCTAAAGGCTTTCCATGGGATTTTCGTGAACTTGGATTGGGCTTGGGATGCTTAAGCTTATACACGCTTAGCATACCTTAACATTTAACCAATTAGCTTAGCCCACTCCACGAGCACATTGACTATTCTATCACGATATCTAACACACGTTACAAAGTTCCTAATCGTGAATGACCATCACTTCTAATAAAAACTATTAAGGCTAACAATCTCCCCTAAGGGTGGTCATTCAAAGGTGCTCACTTGATTAGGTCTTTACTTTTCTCGAGCTTGAACTTTGTGCGTAGATATAGAATAGTCTTGAATCTTTGTTCCTTCATGCTTTATGATCAATTAATGTGGTTGTCTGCCGTTGTCAACTTTGTTGGTTTGGTGTCTCCGTCTTTCTCCACCATGCTCACACTTCTATTTGACTTTGATTTTCCAATGATGAAGTTCTCGAGTCTTTACACTTTGTAGATTCTTTGACATTGTGAAGAATCATCTTTAACTTTGAGTTGCCTTTGATTTTGATGAGAACATTCATGTGTTGTTGGTATGAGCATGTGGCGAATCGCACGATCAATCCGCTCTGGAGCTTCCATAAGAAAAAACATAAAACGGGTTAGTAATAAGCGGATTAGGCGCTTACAAGTTTGAATTTTGAGGGTGTTAACGACATAGTGTGAAAACACGTCTCTAATTCTCACAGAGGCCATTCACGAGGCGGAGTCCCACAAGTGAGATAGCGATATACCGAAGTACATCTGATTCGGATGAGTCATTGAGGTACACGAAGCATCACCCCACGACCGAGACCGTTTGAGACACACTAAGCGTAATCCACGGGAGTTACGAGTGACTGTCCGTCGGTGCTTAATGTTGACCACAGAGTTTCCATTCAATCATGAAGATCACGATGTGAAACTTCTCATAAATGTTACGGAAAATTGCTAAGATCTGCGTGGGACTCTAGAATATATCACTTGTGCCTTATAGATGAACAACAAGCGATGTCATGTCAAGTGTTCCTATGAGATCTTTTAATGAATCTCGTGGCTCTAGACTCAATAGTGCATATTGGTTTTCTGAGCGGAGACTAGGGAGAGGGTCTCCTTCTTCAATACCAACCAACTCTAAGAGAAGGTCAATAGATTATCACGGGGTTCCAGGTGAGAATGAAACAAATCCTTTTAAGAGGAATTGAGTGGCTAGAAGGTTTAGTGCGGTGCGTCACTGGGTCCATGACGTCTTTGTCTTCAATACCGTGTCAACTAGTGACAACCCGTAGCATATGTATTGAACCGGTTTTACGCTAAGGTTGAATATGGAGGGCTATTTCTTTTCACCCTTTCTTTTCATTTCTTTTAATTCTTCAACCCTTCTTTCTCCTTTCTCACATTACTCCTTTTTCAATCATACCTAAGGACTTCTAATACTAACTATATGTGATGTCCTTGAGTAGATCCCTCCGACTCTGGCGGATCATAGAACGGATTTACCTATCCTTAGTCACCTTATAACTCCATGACTGTCCTATTGTTGCCATAAAACCATTTTCCTTGAAAATCTCTCAAAGTGTTTTTGATGGAAAACATGTTTGGAACACTTGAGAGTTTTATATTTTGAAACACTCCCCTTCACATGTGCTTATAAGTTTTGACAGTAATCGCATATAGGGGTAGAGTTCGCACTTTTGAATTGATCAACTTTAAATGAACTAGACCGATTCGAGACACGTTTACATCACTAGAGAACTAGCTTGAAATTATTACCCGTCTGGTCAAGTCATAGAAAGTTTCTCGAGATGGTACATGATTCCTCGTCAATTCATTGGTTCTGGTGAGTCGAGCTCATTTTGAGATTCAAACCACGATCATTAAACTTTTTGATCACATTTTAATCACGTCTCCTCCCCTCAAAAATAGCATATTCGTGATATTTTGATATCAACAATTAAAAACATTTTAGAATCTTTTGGGGAGACAAACGGTTTGATTTAAGCATGAATTTGAAACATTTTGTTTTATACTCCCCCTTCAATAAAGCATAATCAATTAAAGGGTTTTAGAGGAGTTATCTTGAGCACAAAATATTTTGAAAGATTTTGAAAATCTTTTGAACAATCTTGAAAAGGTGCTCAAGATGATGATGATTTCTCACCATTTTAAATGTAGTGCCTTGAGGCGTACACTAGTGATTTTCATTAAAATACGAGTTTTGATCCGAAATAATCAAAAGTCATCATTTTGGTCCTGGTTTCGTCTTGAAGTATCGAAAGCCATTTTTTGAAATTTTGAGAAGCGACATGTTTTAGAAAACATATTAAAGAACTCTCGCTCAAGCATCTCATACATGCCGTATCATTGTTGAATGAAATTTCTAGAAGCGTCTGAATATCGATTATACAAGAGACATGTCGTAGAAGAATATTTTGGATTTTTGATTTTCTATTGTTTTGTATTTTTGAAAGTTTTATATTTTTATATTTTGCTTTTGTTGGTTTTCAAATTTTGTATTTTGTTTTCAAAATATTTACAAATGACTTTGGAAAATCATTTTCAAGAAGATTCGAAGACTTTCTAACTCCTCGGGGGTTAGGCTTCGCATTCAATTCGTCGAACTAAATACTCAAACCTTTCTTTTGGAAGGGCTTTGGTTAATAGATCGGCGAGTTGGTATCGATCTTCGAAGAATAATTCAACAATACCATTTTCGACGTACTCTTTGATGAAGTGGTAGCGGACACGGATATGCTTAGTCTTTGAGTGATGAGCGAGGATTGCATGATATGGCTATGGCACTTTTGAGTCACAATACATAGGTATTTTATCAGTAAAGCCATAATCAGTGAGTTGTGTTCTCATCCATAGAACTTGAGCACAACACGAGATAGAGACACATACTCGACTTGACGGTTGAAAGTGCAATGCAATCTTGTTTCTTTGAAGACCGACTTACTAACTTTTCACCCAAAAATTGTGCTCCTCGGATGTACTTTTGTCGTAACTTGATCACTGCGTGGTCCGCATCGAAAAGGCAATTAGATCAAATCAGGATTCGCCGGATACCAAAGTCCCATGTGAATGGATGTCTTGGTGCGAAAGATCCTTTTAACCTCTTTGAGGTGCGGTTCGGTGAGCTTTGCACGAAACCGTGCTAATAAGCAAGCGACAAAATGAATATACGTCGACTAGCGATGGGTACATGAGAGAACCAATCATGCTCGATATTTCTTGGATCAATAGGTTTCCCAAACAAATCGGCTCCAATTTTTGGTGAAGTTACCATTGGTGTTCCGACCGAGTCCTGATTATCCATACCAAGATTTTCAAAATCTCGGTTGTGTATTTAGCTTGATTTATAAAAATTCCACGAGGGGCGATGTATTTGTAAACCAAGAAAAATTTTAGTTCCCGTCATGGACATTTCAAATTTGCTTTTCATGAGATTTTCAAAGTGTTTTGAAAGATTCGGATTAGTGGACCCAAAGATGATGTCGTCCACATAAATCGAACAATCAAAATGTCGTTTTGCATTTTGTGTAAACAAGGTAGGATCAACTGTTCCTTTGGTGAAATTGTTTTGGATAAGGAAGAGGACGATTCGTCATACCACGCTCTCGGAGCTTGCTTTAAACCATAGATTGCCTTTTTGAGTTTGTAGGCGTGGTCCGGATGTTCCATGTCTATGAAGCCTTACGGGCGACTCACGTACACTTCTTCTTTCGTAGTTCCATTCAAGAACGCGGTCTTAATGTCCATCGATAAACCGTGATGTTTTGTGGTGCATAGGCCAAGAATATCTGTTGCTTCTAGTCTAGTTACCGCGCGAATGACTCTTCAAAGTCTATCCCTTCCTCTTTTCTATATCCTTTGGCCACAAGGCGAGCTTTGTTGCGAATTCGGTCATCTCTTCATCCTTTTGATCTTCCATAGCCATTTGAGATCAATGACTCGAATGTCAATTGGTCTTGGAACCATTTCCCAAGAGTCATGAAGGCGGTATTGGAGAAGTTCCTCCCGCATCGCTTCTATCCATGCGGGTTACGCCATTGCCTCGAAAATGTTCTTTGGCTCGATATTGCTAATTGAGCAAAGGTAAATGCACAAGTCGCAATCGGTGGCAAGTTGACGTCTCGTCGAATTGGCCTGAAGGTTCACCAATAACTTGTTCAATTGGATGGTCTTTTGTCCACTTCGAGTAGATGGATACCGTTGGTTAAGCGTATCGAGTTAGATGGTTCTCGTAAGATTGAAGAAGATTCGGTGATTCCGTAGCAAGCGGGTTTTCAAATAAGTCATCATCTAACGTTGCATCCTTTTGGTTTTGGTTTTGCTCATCAGCTGTTGGTAGAGCGGGTGCAATAACTCGTAGTAGATGTAGATGATGTAGATGGAGTTGGTGCATTGGTTTCGACCGTTGTAGATGCATCTTGTTGGTGGTGGAGGATGATTTTGAGCGGGTGCGTGGAATGATGGTTTGATGCATTTGTCGAAGTTCCACCATAGTATTCATCGAACATTAACTCGAAGAAATTTTCCCATTCTTGTTCTTTAGGATTGTCAAACAAAGTTGATTGAGCTCTTTGAGTGCAGTCTGAATCGATGTATTGAAGTCATCGGTTTAGTGCGGGTTCTAGGCGAGTCTCTCGGAAGACATTTTGAAAGTTCGTCAAACTTCACATTCATCGTCTCCATGATCCTCCTAATCATACATTATACACCACAGAATGCCTCGAGTTATCCGAATATCCAATGAAGATTCCAATATCACCTTTGCTTTCGATTTCCAAGATCTTCTCTGTCATTCGTAGGATAGCATAAAGCGCCAAACACGTGAAAGTAAGAGATATCGGTTTCTGTTGTTCACAATCTCATATGGGGTTTTATTGAATCTTGGATGGATGAGGATCGGTTACGAGTGAAACAAGCGTTGGCAACAACATCGACCCATAGAAATAACGGTGCACTAGAATAGATTAGCATTGTGCGGCGACTTCCACAAGAGTTCTATTTCTTCTTTCAACTACCCCATTCTGTTGTGGAGTTCTAACAAGCGATGTCGATGAGTGATTCCAACATCTTCAAAATAAGATCTTAACTCTGATTTGTGAATTCGGTGCGTTGTTTGTTCTTACAACCACTGCGGAGTTTGAAGAAGTACTTGAATACGTTTGAAAGGTGATGATGATGCACGGTGCTTAGTCTTTTGACCTCGAAACTTAACCCATGTATATCTTGAATAATCATCGATGATAACAAGAATATACTTTTTCCCATTAAAGCTTTCAACTCTCATTGGGCCACATAAGTCCATGTGTAACATATGCAACTTTGCTTCCGAACTAGAGTGCAGTTTGGGTTTATATGATGCTCTTTTGCTTTTTCCTTGTTCGCATGATGGACATAAGTGATCCTTGGTGTATTTGAACTTTGGAAGTCCGTTGTGATGTTGTCTTTGGCAAGATTGTTGATGGTGTCAAAATTGAGATGGGATAACCGTCGTACCACAACCGGGGCGTGTTCCGGATGCTCGTGTCATAAGACATATTGGTGATGAAGAGGCCATTTGATTGATGTCGATAGCATACAAGTTTGTATCGATTCCAGTTAAGAGATCGGTGCCATCAAGTTTCTAAAGCAAGCATTTTCCTAAAGCAACCTCTAAATCGCATCACGTAACTGCTGATGAAAACAAATTGTGTCCCAACCGTTCGACATAGTAAACCCGAGTGATCAAATAATTTCAAAAGGTAGATCTCCATAACCCATGATAGTGCTACATGATCATTTCAAAGCGTCGGTTCCATGAATTTCAGACGAAATTGATCGCCAGACTTGATTCGGTCATGTGCTTGGAGCAACCCGAGTCGGCGATCAAAGACAAATTCGATAACACGCGATTCTGAGAAAAAGAATATTGTGGAAACCGTTTGGATTTAGGTTCCTTTGGGTTAGAGGTAAAATCACGAGCACACTCAACGAGGTTTGTTCGGAATTCGGTTTATCATTCATTGTACCGTTCTTGAGTGTGAAAGTTCTACGTGGGTTTTCAAATATCACCCCTAAAGTATACACGTTGGTTCTGTCGGTAGTGTAAAGCCTAAGTTTTGCAACTAGTCTTCTACTCGTTTAGTGTAATTACTTTTTGGGACGTTCTTCTTATGAGCTTATCATTCACATTCTTAGAAACACAATCATCTTGAACATTTAAAGATTTCTTGCAAGTTAAACAAAGAGATTCAACACATTCATTAGACTTAGCAAGTTTCATGGGTTCAAGACATTCGGATGAAATGTCTTTCTTATTCAAACGTTGTAAATTCCTAGGGTGTTCTTCACTTTCTTCTCTTTATTCAAGCTACTACTCCTAGAGGCGATGAGACTCTATTGTTCCTTGTATTGCTCTTAGGCTTTAGTCTGCTGCTCTGAGGTGCTTTCTAGTCTTGTAGAAGGTAAGGCATACACGCATTAGGATTCACATTTTTATGAAGGAGGTGGTTTCGACTTTCCTAGTCTCTTTAGAGTGCATTTCTAGACTAATTTCGTTTGTTCCATATGTTTTAGATGTGGAGGCGCATTAGTTAGTACTACTCATCTTAAAAAGGCCAGTGCTAAAACTTTTGGTTTCTCGATAACCGCTTTTCCCTTATCAACATATTGTTTAGGTAGGGCGGTGGAGTGGTGGTTTGGATGAAACATTTTCTCATTGACTTTTGGAGGAGGCATAGAAGCAGACATTTTGGTTTGGAAACCGGTTTGGGAACATTTGCTTTCTCCTCGGTCAATGGTTTTTAATCACAGTATCCACTGCCTTTTCTTTTTACTTTCGGTGAGCCCTCAAAAGATCATTTTTGCTTTCATGTCATTGTAGGCACGCTCATATGATGATTTGTCATACTGCATTCCTCATTTTTTCGATCAAGTTGTTTAAAATATGAGACATTTTCTTTTCAAGTTTTCAAGAGCTTTTTCATATTTTGAAACAATTTGAGAGGTCTCATCCTGGAGTCTTTCATGATCTTCAACGAATATGTTTGCAACCGATGGACATAATATCGATGAGTCGAACATCTTGAAGAGTGAATCATTTAGATTTTCCAAAACTTTGATGTGTTCAACACTTTCATTAGCATGCTTTACCGGGATTTATGGTCCTTGACAAAGTCATTTGTTTCTTTCAAAAAGGCTTGTTCAAAATGAATTACCCTTGAGTTGATGTTATTCAACCGAGGGGCAATTGAGTTTCAAAAACTTTTACATTCAATATCAAAACTATTAAACGAGATGTTTGTTGTAATATTGGTTTTAGTTTTCACTGTCTCTTGAAGATCCGCAATTCTAGTTTTCACATTTTCCAAAATACTTCTCGCATCACTTGTGTTAAAAGGATTGTTTGAAGACATTTGTTCAATGTTCGAAAGATATTTGGAGACAACAACTGGTTTTGAAACTGGTGTTGACACTTTGTTTGAAACACTTGGTGTGGTGGAAAACGTTGACTTTTCTTTTTGAGAAACAAAAGGAATACCATTAATTTTGTTCCATTTATTATAATCAATAGGTTTGATTTCCGGATGTTTTTGTTTCATTTTTGATCTACTCTCCTCAGATAGTTCCAACGTTTCAAGAGAATCATGCACAATTATAGGTTCATGCAAAGGTTTTCCATTGTGCAACACATTCGAGATTTACGAGCTTTCTTGAGAAAGCGAAGAAGGGTCGTTATCAAGTGCCATCTTATGTGAAGTATGAAACGTGGATTTACTTGGTTAGAAAGCATCTTGTTTGATTTAGCTGAATGACCCGTTGTAAGAAGCAAATTGTCCAATGTTTTGATTTTTTCCGTTTTATCAAGAATTTCATCAAGAAGAGAATCTTCTCGTTTTGAAAAATCAGCAATCAACTGTTTCTTCTCTTTTTCAAGATTAGAAAACAATGCTTTTTGTTTAGAAAGTTGGTCATTTAGATCATGTTGAAACTAGCAGACCTTGATAGATCTTGAGCTCGTGGATCGTTAGCTATGCCTATGTAATCACAAGCACAGTAAAAGATAATCTCTACAACTTGTATTAAGTAGCGGAATTATAAACACAAGTAACACAAATAACTAAGAACTCTGTGATACTCTATGGATCTTTATATTAACTAAAACTTTGTTTTTCCAATCGGTACATAACTCATACTATTATGTTCCTTTTATAGACAAGGAACCTAAACAAAACCCTAAACCGTTTCCCGAAAACGTATAAACATAAAACTAAATAAGATATACACAATCACTTCCTAATAAAGCTCATGTATATCGAAACTAAATATACTAAACACGGAATAACAACTTCCTTGAAACAAACTATTCTCTATAATACTTGGTAGAATTATGTCTTGACGTAATCCATAAACTTAATGAGAATCCCTTGATAAATTCAAGATAATCCATACTTCACATAATTCCCAACAATCCTCCCCTAAGCGGAATTTGACTTGGTTAAGTTCCGGTTTCTTGATAGATCTTTAACCTTGCAGCACTAGAGGATTGTACTCGAACTCCATCGAGAAAGAATCAAATCAAAACATCTCTTTGATGAATAAACTCGAAACTCCATATCTTTGCGACAACAAATGACAAATGACAACATGTACATCAAAACTTATTAATTTCAAACTATTCTCATCACATCCGGTGTGTTAACTCTGTGAGAGGTGAATCATTGAAAATAATGGATTTGATGTCTTTTACCAATAGCCATCACTCTTGGAGTAGCCAAATGTTTTAGTTCGAAAACCATGGTACAATGATAACCATCTAATTTATTAGCAAATCGGCAACCATGAGCGGATTTGAAATGTCTTTACACAGCCGTTTGCTCGGGACTAGTCAATTCTTAGAATTGGTGAACGATTACCAAATATGGTAGTCAATGCCTTTACCACATGCCATATACAAGTGGGCTAGTCAATTCTTGGATTCCAAAAGGAATAACCCATGGTGAATTGATGACCATACAACCCTCAACAATTAAGCATGGGTGGTTGCGGTCCCTATGATTTTGAGCAAACCATTACGACTATCAACAGTTTGATGTGTCTTTACCAAAGTCAGACCTTGGACTAGCTAACTCTTTGACATACACAAGGTATATCGGTGAGTCAATAACCATCAATAATATACAACAAACACCGCAATAAAAGTTAGACAAACTTTATTTTTTTATTTATTTTTAACTAAGAAATAAAGAAAACAAATATTACAAAAGATGCAAAATATCACAATCAAGATAAACCTTTATGTTGCAGAAGCTTAGTTTTAATCAGTCCAACACATTGTTTTGCATTAAGGTTATCATTGCCAACTGGATTAGGAGGTACTTCCAACTTCTGTCTAAGCAATCTTTCCATTAATGAAATAGACAAAGGATAAGTCTTATCCGAGAACATACACAAAATCATGCCACATTGTGTCTGAACCACATGAACACATGGCAGATGATAGAATCTCCAACTCTCAATCTCCCACTTATGTGAATTCTGCCAAATAGAATACCCTTTACCCTCTGGAGAATGAGAATCAAACAAGACTTGAAGATCACTCAATAAATATAAACCCGAACCACATGGTGAATGAATAGTATAATCTTTGAGTGACATGTTCATACTGACATTTTCAAATCATGTCTCATCCACCAAATGAAAAATTTCCTTCAAGAAGTTGAATCTGTATAGTAGAATTATCCGATCGATAAATAGTATTAAGCTTCCCACCGTCCAATTGATCAATACGAATGTGTTCCTTGGGAAAAACATCAGCAGTTCCTTCCTAATAAAAGTTGACTCAGCAGACCTTGGATCGATATACTTTCTAAGTCATCTCCTTAACTAAGTTTCCTTAATCCTAGCTTCCTCCTACCGTATAGTCATTCCCAGAGATAATCCTTCCTCGAATAACCTTCGGATAAATCCTAAGTTATTAACAAATGATCACAAGGCAATGCTTCGAGAAACAATCTTTATCAAACTAACTTAACTAGTTGTTAAGGTTTAATAACCTCGGATAAATCCTAAGTTATTAACAAAGAAACACCGAGCAATTTACTTTAACAAAGCTAAGAAGAATAACTTTATTATAAACTCTAAATCGCTTATTATGCGGATACTCTAATACAACTCTAAGATAATCGAACTTTTCTCTAAAACACTAATTCGTAAACTCTAAAACTCTTTTACGAAATCGTACATCTAATGCCAATCTAGGAGTCCTTTTATAGGCTCAAGGATATCCTAGTCGGTTTACAATTGATAACCTTATGCGACAAGTAATCTAAACATGGAATACAATACTTTCCATAAACGAATATAACAGTTCTTTTGTTCTAGCGATACTTTGACTTTATCTTGCGGTACTTTGACTCATCTTTAGCGATGCTTTGACTATTTGACTTCTTCCGGTGCTGCGACTTACGGTACTTCCATATCTTGATGCTTTGATATCTTGACACTTTCATATCCAACAATCCTCCCTAACTTGAATTCTACTTGCTTGACTTCAAGTTCCTTTGTGAATATATCTTTAATGACTTCATCTTTAAAGCGGATTGTTCCTAAGTCTTTAGATTATATCTACGTAATATTTGTGCTTGTCAAAGTATCTCTTAGAATTGTTCTCTTCTGACATCATTCAATGAGCTCCATCTTTTCGACAACACAACAACATATGACAAATTGTACATTAATTCAGTTTAAGTTGCATACTATTCTCATCACTTCAAGTGAATCATTGAAAATTTAATGGATTTAGATCTCTTTACCAAAGCCATTATCTCGGAGTAGCCAAATGTTTTGGTGTGTAAGACCATGGTACATTGATAACCATATGATTTTTAGCAAACCACCAACTATCAACAGTTTGTTTTGTCTTTACCAAAAGATGTACCATACGGACTAGTTAGTTCTTCTATCTAATGGTGAACTAATTACCAATAATGGTTTTCCACGACCTTTACCACAAGACATTTTCTTGTGGGCTAGCCAACTCTTCACATTCTTGATATGGTGAGTTGATTACCATCCAACTTATTAGCAAGTTGTCAACTAAAAGCGGTTTGATATATCTTTACGAGCCGTTTGCTCATGGATTAGTCAATCCTTTTGTAACCATGGTGGATTGATAACCTATTGATGTTATCATCACAAAAACCATTTATTTAACCTTTATTTCAAAATATTTATTACTTAGCAAAAGGTTTCTTCTAAAATTTATTTAAGCGGTTTAGTTCAACAAAGCGATACTTTGATGAAATCTTGTCGATCGTGATACTTTGAATAAAAATCTTGATATATCAAAAAGTATTTATTCAAATAAAATTCATACCGGTTATAAATCATTCTCGGCAATGGTAGTCCGGTTGATAAACAAATTGATAACCATGCAAGCGGTTTCATTATCCTCTTCTACTTCCAATCCATGCTCTAACATTCTTCTCATGAGCTCAACGTAAGAGGGTATCTTCTTTACGCAAACATATGTATCATTGTTCCATTTTCTAGCTCAAAACATGAACTCCAGTTCTTCAAAGAATCTCCGACAAACTATTTCCCGGTTTTCTTGATTCTTCGGATATCATCGATGCTCTCTTCTTCGGTTTCCCACATAGTTATGAGATCACCATGTAAAACCAAACCAATCCTTCTAATGGATTATCTTCAAAATAAGTCTTCACAACATGATATAAGTAGAATAGGTCTACTCTATCTATAATATCTGACAAATCCATAGCCTTTTGAAAACTTTGAAGCTTTCATCTTCTTTATGAAAAACCATGTAATCTCCATTCTTAGATTTCACAACTTTGAAAACACTAATCTTTGATCATTCATCTTCATGTCATTATCTTCCTTTGTATAATCAAAATCTACCACTCGAGATAATTCTTCAATTCATCACTAGTCTCGGATCTTAATTCAACCTTTTCTTTCTTTGAAAACCGAACATCTGTAACCCGGTTTTCTTTTCTCTTTAAGCTCTTCTTCCTTTCGACTTGTCCAATGAGCTTCTTCTAAAGTCTTTAATGTCGGCAACACTTTTCTTATAAGCTTTTGTTTGACATCATAGAGTCTTTTCATATCAACATAATTTAGCTTCTGCGATCCTTTATATCCTCTGCTTTTTAAATATGCCATCATTGCATTCCTTTCTTTAGCTAAATTAGGTCTTCTTGACATAAATCTAACGGTGTAGGAGGCTGTAATGGTTCGTGATTTGACATCAATTCATCTTGCACCTTTTGGTACTTCTCTATTGAGCTTCTTGAGCTTCTTGTTCTTCTCTATCTTTAGCATCTATCTCTTCTTGAACTTTTCTAGCTGCGACTTCATTCCTAGCAACTTCAAATGCTCTAAGTTACGCCAAAGTGAGTTTCTTTTCTTAGTTTCAACGAATGCCTTTTCGTTTGTCTTTAGGATCAATTGTAGGTTCGAAGCTCTTGGTTGTTCTTCTTCTTGTACATCTCGAATAGTAACTCCTCCTCTTGGTTGTGACAAATCTAATATTGTAGCAATTACTTCATCATCACTCATGAGAATGAATAGGTTTGAATGTAGCTTCCTCCTCTTCTTCTATAACAGTTGTAGAAGGACCGACTTCTTCTTCAAAATTCAATACCCTTGGAGTTATTGGTGTTATTACTTCTTGCCTAGATGTATCATGAAAATCATTACTTTGATGTTCGGTACCTTGATCATCGATACCTTGAACTTGTACTTCCTCTTCTTGTTCCTCGAATCGAAATAATCTTTTCTTGATGCCTTACAGATTCTTTCTTCTTTGTAACATCTTCTTTCAAATTTTCCTTGTCTAAATTCCTCCCAAGTTGATGAGAAGATGATTTAGGAACCTTCTTTCATTTTAATTCCTTTGAAGTGCTTTCGACGTTTATTTTCCTCTTTAACCCATAAGTTGAATCCTTGAATATAGGGTTTAATAAAATTCCTCAACCGAAATAGTTACGCTTCAACTTCCTAAGTGCTTTAGCTTGACGCTCAACAGTCTTGTTCAACCTTGCTAGCTCCTTGTCAAAGCATAATTATCCAAAGTCAAACCTTTACGAGGTATAGTATGATCATCACCTTGAAATTGTGAATGTTCCTCGAAAAGAGAGCGAGCGTTGAGGAGATGGATAGGTGTTCTCTCAATCTCTGCTTGAACCTCGGGGCTTGGAGTAACATCACCACAGCAAAGATGCAAGTACCTGCAATAGAAGCGATGCTTGCGGATCGATACCTTGTGAAGCGACACTTTGTGAAGCGATACCTTGTACATAATCGGTACCTTCACTCTCTTCATCCTCTCCGGCCATCACGTCGACTTGAACAACTTCCATCATTGTAGTAGTTAATGGAATATCTCCACCTCGAACAAATCACTACGCCTAGCCATGAATGTAAAGATTTTGGCTTGTTGAACAATAACGGGTAATAAAGCGGCGGTTTTGGAACATCGACCAATTGCTTGTTTAAGAAAACACATACAAACCTTGGGTACATCAACCATATTGACCCGGAGGAGATATGTGATAGCATCCCATCAAAATAAGCCTTGAAAATTAAACATTCATGCGTAGCTAAACCAACCACTGCGGATGCTATATTTGACCCAAACGCTCCCAAGTACTTTTAGAACTTATGCAATGGGCGGTACATGAATCAAGAACTTCCATTGAGGACGAAATAATGCTTTCTTGAGCGTTTGTTCATCAAAGATCCTTCATAACCAAGATTCCTAAAAGTATCCCAAATCGGTTGCTTGTCAAATCGAATAGCCCCATCTTCATCATCAAATAATAAATCTTCTCGAATAGAGGCTTACATTATCTTGATAGTCCGTCCAACAATCTGTTGATCTAATATAATATTCATCCTCCTCCATGTTATCTTTATCATTAGCCCAAAATTCTTGAATCCATGGTTCAATAACATCCGGCTCAACTAAAGATCATAACTAATAAGCGACCAGTAAGATAATCAATTATATCATATAAAGCCACATTCGCCTCGGTCTTGTCCAAATTAGCCACCATATTGTGCTTGAAGCAGTTAAGCGATTCGCCATTGTTGAAAAAGTGAGCACAATAAAGATTGTATCGAATAATAAAGAGATGGTAATTGGGAGATAAGAATGGAAAAGATGTAAAGTAATAATATGAGAGGAAAATCGGAAAGTAGTTATTTATAGGTGGGATTTGAAAATCACATAAATAAAAAGTTACCGTTACTACCAATTACCCATCAATATTACCGTTGGAACAATACTTTAATCGACAAACAATACTTTCCACATAAGCGGTACTTTCCCAAGCGGTACTTTCCAAGCGGTGCTTTCGAAAAACGATTCGGGAAAAAGCTTTGCCAAATACCTTCATATAAACTAAGTATAAACAAGCATCCTCCCTCAAGCAATACACAGGACTATACCTAACACCTTATAGTCCTCCCTTAAACATAGCTTAGTAGTTAATCATTCCAATGCTCACGACCAAATGATTGAATCGTGACACATCAAAACCTTTTGTGAGTAAATCGACTACATTGTCATCTGTGTGAACTTTAACCACATTAATGAGCCTATGCTCATAGCAATCTCGGATAAAATGATGCCTAATCGAATATGCTTTGTCTTGGAATGATACAGAGTTCTTCATAATACAAATAGTACTCTCATTATCAATATTGATAGGAGTATTCTTAAAATTGAACCCATAGTCCAAGAGTTGATTTTGCATCCATAAAACTTGACCACAACAACTTGCGTGACTACATATTTGCAGTGTCTGCTTTTGCATTGCCGGAGACTAACCTTCTTCCGAGATATTGGCATCCACGGTTGTGGATCTTATCATAATTATCACTGCATAGTCACTATCGAAAAAAGCTTCTAAGTGAAAGGTGACTCTTTAGGATACCACAACTGACTTAGGTTGTTGTTTCAAATAACGAAACGACGGTCCTTGTCTACTTATACCAACCGGACCCTTTATGTTATTTATCCAAACCAAAACCATTGACCCTTTTATTATTACCCCAGCCCGGTCCAATATAAGCCCGAACCGGTGTTTTAAAATAAAACCAGCATGGTCTTTATTCATCCCTACCAACACCATTTACCAACCATTTCCCTCCACTGCACACCACCGCTCACTATCCCTTCCTCCACATAACATTTGGTTACCCACTCCCTCCACCTCCACAAAGTCCAAAATCCCTTAATTGTATAAACACGCTTCAAGACTTTTCCTTAGAAAAATGACAAGTGCAATTTTGATGAATTCAAAGGTGAGATGAAGTGGGATATGTTCGAGTCGACATTAGATGATGTTCTTTGCAATTTTACCTTTTGCATTGCGGGAGACTAACCTTCTTCCAAGATATTGGCATCCACCAGTTGTGGATCTTCTATCATAATTATCACCTACATAGTCACTATCGAAAAAGCTTCTAAGTGAAAAGGTGACTCTTTAGGATACCACAACCCCAACTTAGGTTGTTGTTTCAAATAACGAAAATTCTTTTCTTGCATTCAAGTGAGAGATCTTTGGTGAGACTTGATATCGTGCACATAGACAAGCGCAAACATGATATCGGGCTGGATGCGATAAGATACATAAGAGAGCCAATCATAGATCTGTATAACTTGACTTCAACAGTGGCCATCTTCATCTTTGCCCAATGAATTGATAGATTTAATAGGTGTAATGTGACCTTCATATCAACAAAATTAAACTTCTTAAGTATATACGTAACATACTTGTCTTGGCTAATGAAAATTCCTTCCTTGGGTACTTAACACGAAGTCCTAAAAGAATGTTAACTCTCCCATTGAACTCATTTGAAATTCCTTACGCATCACCGCTCAAACTCCTTAACCATGGACTGTTTGGTAGCCCCAAAGATGATATCATCCACATAAACTTGAACTAACATGATATCTTTCTTGTCTCTTGATAAACAAAGTCTTGTCAATAGCTCCCTCCCGTATCCATGATGTAATAAGAATGTAGAAAGCCTCTCATACCAAGCTCTAGGTGCCTGATGAAGGCCATAAAGAGCCTTAACCACCTTATAGACTTTGTTTGGATGTTTAGGATTTTCAAAACCTGGAGGTTGTTTCACATACACCTCTTACGTAATAGTGCCATAAAGAAATGCACTCTTGACATCCATCGATAGACTTGAAAACCCATATAAGAAGCAAAAGCAACAAAGATTCTAATTGCTTCAATCCTTGCTCTGGAGCAAATACCTCATCATAATCTACCCTTCCTCCTGTCTATAACCACGAGCAACTAACCTTGCCTTGTTTTTGATAACATTGCCTCTTTCATCTCGTTTGACTCTAAAACCCATCGGTTCCAATAACTCTCTTCCCATCGGAAGATCACATAAAACCAAACTTCTTGAAGTTTAAATTGAAGAAGTTCCTCTGCATAGCTTCACCCAACTTTCTTTAGTCAAAGCTTGAGCAATATTCTTGGGTTCCTCTTGAGAGATAAAGCAGTAAATAAGCGGGTTTGATGGTCCTTATGGTTTACTGTTTTGTTTATACACAAAGCTAAGTAAAGCATTGTGAGGTTTTGTGAAACCCTTAGCTTTGTGCCTTGTCATAACTCGAGTAGAAGGACCAATGATTTGATCGGTTGGATGATTCTTATGAATCAGTAAAATAGGAGGCGTGAAACTTCATATGTAGCATTTAAGTTAGTATAATCGGCACCTTCATTGGAATCGTGAAAATACCTTCATCTTCAAGCTCATCATCGGTTTCTTCTAACCTGGGCATGGTAGAATCATCTAAATCATCTAAAATCTTGTCAGCAGTGCGGCGATGCTTTGATCAAAAATCTTGTCAAAAATCTTGTGAGAGTACTCTGCATTCTTGTTCTTCTTCTTTGCCTCTTCATAAGCTCTCCTTTGTTCATCGGTGTAAGAATGTGCTAAAACATCTTGAAGAAGCATCGATTAAGTTCCTCTTGAATAGATTGATCCTCGTGAGATAATGAGGATTGTGATGCAACAATCTTGTGTTTGGAGAATCAATACTTTGCTTAGGAGCAATGATGCTTTGTTTTGGAACGACATCGGGTCTAATATGAACATCATGAACAACATATTGGATATCTTCTTGATTGTGCAAAGGTTGATTTTCTTCTCTAACGAGAACATAATTCATTGAAGGAGATAAAATCTCAAGATCAAACATCCAATCGGGACCCTTTCCTTTCTCATTGTCTTGATCTTCTAAAACTCAACATGAAGACAATATTGAATCTTCTTAGTAACTCATTGTATACTCTAAAGCCTTTCTTGTTAGTGCAATATCCCAATAAATAACCTTCTTCTTGGACTTGCCATCAAACTTCCCAGTTATCAATGGTGTTCAAAATAGTAAGAGGGCATCCAAAGGCTTCATAAAGCGAATGTTGGGTTTATTGCCCATCGACAATTCATAGGGTGTCTTCATTTGTGGTTTGGTGACGGAGACCACTGTGAGTACATAGCATGCGTGCTTACGACACGCCCAAAATTGAATAGGGAGATGAGAATCGCTAACATAGTCCTTCTTTGCTTCAATCAAGGTCCTATTCTTCCTCTCTGCAACACCATTTCTTTGTGGTGTTCTAGCAATACTAAACTCCCTCTTTATGCCTTTATTTGCACAAAAGTCATCCATAGGTTTGTTCTTGAATTGGTTCCATTGTCACATCTAATACCCCTAACCTTGAGTCTTAATTGGTTTTCAAGTGCTATTATTAGAGTCGAATAGCATCAAAGGTATCATCTTTAAAGCCCAAAAGAAAACCCAACTGAATCTACTACAATCATCGGTAATAACCAAGCGATTACTTTTCTTATTTAAACTTGCCACGAGAGAGGTCCAAATAAATCCATATGTAACAGTTCAATGGTTCTCTAATAGTTCTTTCCTCAAGCTTCTTGCGGGAAGCTTTGTGTTGTTACCCTTCTTGCATGCCAAACATGATTGATCATTCTTGTAAGTCTTTGAAGGTAAACCTCTAACTAAATTGCCTTTGACCGGTTTGTTGATGTTCTTGAAATTAACATGGCCCAATCTTCTATGCCATTGATGTGCCTCCTCGGATGTTGCTTTAGCCACCAAACATGTAGCTCTTCCATAGGAATGTAGACTCTTCATGTCTAAACTATACACATCATTTGTTCTTGGTACTCTAAGTACTACCAAGTCATCATCAACGAGTTTGAAGTCGAAAGAAAGGATGAGACATTCTATGTCGTTGAATAACACGGGATGCTTTTATCACAAATTTGAAAGCCGACAACAAGTTGAACTTTAGTTCCTTCACATATCGACATTCTCAAAATCGATTCTTCCGACTTTAATTGTTCCTTTCGGTAATCCTTCCTCCATTGGGATCATTCCCAAATGCAACTTTTCCTCCACTAATATTTCTAAAATCGAGACGGGATCTCTTTATCGCTGTCATACTTCGAGCAACCACTATCCACAATAAGATGATCTTTAAGCTCCTCTTACGGGTTGCCACGCACACAAAGAAAAGAGTTAGAAACTTTTAGGAACCCAAGCCATTCTTGACTTGTGTTCCCCGAGAGTTACAAACTCAAATTCTTTGAGTATGTAATTCCACTATCTTTCAAATGATGATCCAAAATTATCTTATGATTTTTAGCATGTGGATTTTCAAAACTCTCGGTTTTCAACATAAATCTCTTTCACCGTTTTTAGCATTTTCTTGTGTCACAAAAACATCGATTCACTTTTTGTTGAGCGTCTTGTATGTCTCTCGGATACTTTCCTTTTACCCATTCGGTTTTAACGGTGGTTCACGTGATCTAGATCCCTATATGAATTGTGATACCTTCTAGGTTGATAGTGAGATCTCCTAGAATTTATATCCCAAGTAGGGTTATCGATACCTTGTTTATGAGCGTGCTTTGAAAATCTTGTGAGATCTTGAAGGTCTTCTCGATGTGGGTATCTATGATGCGGTGTGAAGTTTACGTGATTAACCCTATTTGAATTAGTCAAACGGTTTGTGCTCTCTAGGTCTCGATTGGTAGACTTATTTCTTGAAAACTTGCTTAGATATTACGAGTGTTTGTCACAATCTTTGATTAAGTGAGTAGGACTATAACACATAAAACAAAGTTTTGACCCATATGACCAAAGTGATTTCTTTTATGTCTATGCCCAAAATTATTTTGCCTTCTTGATGGTGATAAAATCTGTTTTGAGCAAAATTATCCCAAAAGGTTTAGCGATCTTGTTTGAAAAGGTTTTGCGAGAAAGTCTTGCTTGTTGAGCGATACTTTGGTTTAAAGTCTTGCTTGATTTTGAACATTATTTTCAACAGTTTCTTTGGGTTTCTCGGACCTAGATTGAGCAACAAGCTTCTTCCTAAACTCTAGGCTGTCTACACCATAACGAGAAACATCGGGCCTAGAGGGTTGATGACTAATGGGATGAGGAGCGACATGATAACCATTGTCTTTCTTATATTCGGAGGTGGTTCACTTCGAGCCCTCATTACTAGATGAATCTACATAGTTAATAAGCTCATCATCACTAGTGGTAATATCCTCAAAACACCATCATCACGATCACTAGGTTGGTTTTCATCTATGTTACTAAAGTCCATTCCAAATCCTAAGCTGTTCTAATGTAAGCCCTTCTACATTTTTCAACATAAGCAACATGGGATAAGCGGACTCTCCCCAAGCGACAAACTTAGCTAACAAATCATCTCTTTCCTTAGTTAATGTCTCAATTTCAACAATTTTACTGTTTAGTTTCCATTCACTAAGTTTTAATTGGTAATCTGTTGTTCATACTTTTCATTGAAGCCATTTCATTATTTTCATGTGTTATGATTTTAGCTTCCATAGACTCTAAAGTAATTTGGTAACTTGCTACCTCGGACCTAGCCCTAATACAATTATCTCTTTCAATCACATAAGCTGTTAAGTAATTTTTGATAAAACTCATAACAGTTTGAGCATACCTCGAGATAGGAGGCGAGTTGGTGAAGTAGCCACCATAGCAAGAAGAACAGGATCATCTTCTTTGCTCCAATCAAATCCTCCAAAGCCATCATCGATTCCAAAGCGGCATGTTTAGATTATTCATCAAACGCGATGCTTCGGTCCAATGCTTCCACCGTGTCTTCAATCGTATCTTCCACTGCTACCATACGATGAAGTTACCGGTTCATCATCAAACTCTTCACTCCGGTCAACTTGGATAACTTCTCTTGAGCAACCAAAGCCTTAGTTTACATTATTGGAATTTCTTTGAGCTCAAGTTTAGGCTTCTCGGATGTTACATTTGCTTGATACTTAGCAAACTGCACTCCTTTGCAAAGTGACCGGTCTTTTGACAATTGAAGCATTCAATTTTAGATTTGTCAAAAGTTATTCCTTGTTTTGGTTTAAAATCAATATTTTTGCTGTCTTCTTCATGTACTTTTGATCCTTGCGGTGATCATAGCAACTTGCCACGATATCAATTTCTTCAAGTGCATCTTCTTCATCATGCTAGATCCTCTTCATAAGTGACGGGTAAGCTTGCTTGTTGTGCAAAGAAGGAACACACAACTTCATCGAGTGCAAAGATGGTGAGGCTGCTTGAGCATATGATGGGGATTGTAAACAGCAGTGCTTTGAGAAACAATACTTTGAGGAGAAGCGGTACTTTTGGAAGTCTTGCTCTTCTTTCGAGATGATAGAAAAGCAATCTTGTGAGATTTGGAATTGGATTGACCACTCATCTCATGTTCATACACCTTGAGTTGATGATAGAGATCATCAAAGTCCATAACATCCAATCCTTGTTGTCCTCGATCATAGTAGCAATCACATGCCATGTAGATGGCAAACTCATAGAAACTTCAAATTAGCATCCTCAATCGATACTTGTGCCTTGTATAACTCCAACATGTTGAGGAGATTAAAACCTATCATATGCGACATCAAGACTCTCTTTCTCCTCTTGTGAAAGTTTCAAGCTGTTGTTTCAACAAGTTTACGTGCATCTTCTTAGAGGCTTCATTCCTCCAATCTGGTCTTGAGAGCGACCAGTCTGCTTAGCATCTTTAGCATCATGAAACTTGAGAAGATGACCATCGGAATGGCGAGACAAGAGAATGTTTAGAGCCTTCTCTTGATTCCTTATGGTTCTTCTTGGTAAGGCGCCTTTGGTCTTTGTAGGTTGTCCGGAACAACAATGGGATGCGAAACTACTTCATTCCCATTAACAATTACATTCCATAAAGCATGGTGCATAATGGCAATATCTTGCCTCATCTTCATGCACCGAGATCATATTCTCCCTTCTTGATTATTGGAATTACGGTGAGGTAATTGAGGGTGGTGGAGCGACTTGATCGACATCTTGAATATTGTTGAAGTAGGGTTTCTTCCTAGTCGAGTTTCCACACAAGCTCGATACCACTTGTTGGATCGATATACTTTAATCAAACTAACTTAACTAGCTTGTTAAGGTTTAATAACCTCGGATAAATCCTAAGTTATTAACAAAAAACAACGAGCAATCTTTATCAAGTATGCGGAATTTACTTAACAAAGCTAAGAAGAATAACTTTATTATAAACTCTAAATCGCTTATTATGCGAGATACTCTAATCAACTCTAAGATAATCGAACTTTTCTCTAAAACACTAATTAGTAAACTCTAAAACTCTTTTACGAAATCGTACATCTAATGCCAATCTAGGAGTCCTTTTATAGGCTCAAGGATATCCTAGTCGGTTTACAATTGATAACCTTGTACGACAAGTAATCTAAACATGGAATACAATACTTTCCGAATATAACAGTTCTTTTGTTCTAGCGATACTTTATCTTGCGAGACTTTGACTCTCTTTAGCATTACTTTGACTATTTGACTTCTTCCAGCTTTGCGACTACTTTTCATATCTTGACTTTGATATCTTGCGAAGGTTCGTGAAGAAACCTTATCGACTTCATGAGTTACTTTAGCAACATCGGAAGAAATCACACGAGGTGAAACAACATCAAAATTGTCCACTATATCAACTTTTAGGTCTTTTGCTTTAGGAACATTTGAAGTATCAACAATCCTTTTCAATGTAGAAGAAGAGGTAGAAAGCTGAAGATGAAAAAACTTCATAATCATATTATAGTTTCTAATCAAAGCATCATCAGACAAAGTACAAATTTGCTTCATGGACATGCCATCATTATAAATAGTAGAACTATGATTCTTCACAACCCTCCTCATATGAGCCCTCTTCTGAGCTACAGTCATTGGTTTTTCGATTTTTGCTTTAAACCGTTGAGCAACAATAGCTCTCCTTTTTGCAGTTGCTTCTTGCTTCAGTTGTTGTCCTCGAGCCATCATTAGATCCACAAAAGTATCACTACCAAAATCTGCACCTATTATACTATGAGCAAGTGTAGGATTAGAAACTACTTGCTGAGTATAAACATCCCAATGTGCAGCAGGCATCTGAGTACGCAATTCATCCAGTTCCCTTTGTCTCTCAGGAGTCAAAATTGAAGTAGACTGAGCTGCTAGCTGTTTAGCCAATTCCTCACTTTTCTTGTTCTGTGCACACTCATCTAACATTCTTTCTTGTTCTTTCAACTCATGTTCACTTAACAGATCTGAACCAAGTGCTGCATCAATCACTGCTTCCTTCCCTTTATCAGTAGTCTCCTCAGCAAAACAGACTTGAGGAATATCCATAGAAGGAACTTCAGAAGAAACATCCAATTTAGCATCAGAAGAAACATGTTGAGAAAGAGCCTCAATAGGTGTAGAAAAGACTTCAGTATTAGAATCCAGATTATAACTCCGTCCAGCAACAAACACTGCAGAATCATCTGCTGAAGGTTGGACAAGATAAGTTTGACCATGTTCAGTAGCAACATCCTTCATTTGAACATCAGCAGATACTACATCAACACTTGATTCCTTAGAAGCTTCAGTGGATTCCTTATGCAGATATTGTCTTTTCCATTTGCTAGTGTATCGAATAGGTTCCTTTTTCTTTGAAGACTAGTAGCAATAGGAGAAGAAACAGGAGTTGTTAGAGCTGCATCAGCCAAGATTCGTAGTGAAACAAGCTGAGACTCTTCATGCTCCTCATCAGAAGAAACCAAAACTCTCCTTTTGCCCCTTTTTCCAAGTTGTTCTTCCAAGTTCTGAACTTTATTCTGCAACACCACAATCTAATCACCAAGAGTAGACTTGGTCTCTGTAAGCTCCTTCTTGAGATCGACAACTTTCGCCACATACCATCACTAGAGCATATCACGGATGTCGATGTAATAAGGTCCTCGGCTCCACCGGTGAGATCTCGATGGTAATGGGAGCTTCATTGGGCCTTCGGAGAAATATGAACATGCTCAATATTAGAAATCCTTCATCAAATTGATTCCTAATAGGACTAGGTGTGGACGATCTATCGATTCATGCACAACCTCATCAAGAGTATCTTGAGTATGTGGTGGACTAGAAATAGGTCTAGGTGAAGGTATAAGTGGAGGTAGGTCGGGAGAAACATTAGATGCTTGACAATATTAGAAGGGCCCTCATCAATGGCAAGCGAAGGATTACCATCGTGATAACATCGGTAGAAGGTAGATTAACATCATTATCCTCATCAGCAGCCTCATTCCCCTGAGGTAACATAGCTGCTAGTAAAGGATAATGTGTCTCCTCAAACTTAGTTCTCATTGAAGCAAACAACTTAGAAGTTAAAGATCCTATGGGATAAAAGGCTTGGGTTTGGGTAGTAACGTCTAAGATCATCTGTAAAAACCTAGGGTACATCAAAAACTTGGTCTTTTTCCTAGTTATATTCTCAACCATATTATCGAAAATAAACCTAGAAAAATTATAAGTTAAACCCTGAGATAGACATATAATACCACATCCCAATTAAGTAGAAAAGCGATCCCATCCTCCGATTTATTGCTTAAACATCAAGCAATGTATGAACCAAAACCTCCACATAGGACAAAGTCGATTCTTTAAACACATATGGGTCCTTGTACCTTGATATCCAATTGCTCTTAGCCCATCAAGTACCACAAGAACATTAGAATGATAAACCCCATTCGATCATCCAAATGAAGTTGACTTCTAATCCGCTCCTCTCACACCACATGCTCATTCCGTCGATCACTGCAACAATCTCTGTATCACTCCGTTTTGTAGCAGTTGCCCAAAATTGAGTAACCAACGATTCATAAATTGCATTAGGAGAATGCGTTAAAGCATAATGAATCTTGGACCTCGTTAAGAATTCTACCATTGGTCTATACAACTCATCACCCTTAGCCGTTCCCAGAAAAGCGACTTTATTATGATCATGTTTGAATTGAAGCGCCATGAGAAAAATTGTAAGTTAGGGTTAAGATTCACACAAGTGGAAGTGTTTTGAACGTGAGTAAAGAGGAAATTGTTTAATTTGAGACGAATATATGCGAATAGTGAATAAGTAGTAGTTTCCCAATTTTGGTCAAATAGTTGACCAATCTTGGCGATGTCTTCGCTACTTTTACCCAATTTAACTTTCAACTTGGTAGAAACACTAGCCATTCTTTGAAGAATACCGATCGTGAAATAGATCACGTATTCAAGAAGCTTGATAAATATCTTTTCTTGTTTCAACTATCATTAAATCTCATCAAGTCTTGAAACTGTCTATAAAACAATCCCAATGCACACATAACACTTCATCAAAAACCCCCAAATATCATCACAAACCCTAATTTCATCAATGCTCCAAAATTAATCACAATCAACCATGAGTAGTTCCACCCCAATCACCCTTTCATCAGATGACAAAGCATCCTCCATAAGCAGTCTTGAGAGGTGGAAGAAGAATTATTTGTCAAGCAATCCAGGCGGTGATGAAGACAACTCATCCATAAGTTCTTATGTATCACCTTATGAAGACTCAGATGAGGAAGCAACTTAAAAGAGAGTGAAGGAGCCTCCCTTGCATTTGTGAATGTGCCTTCCTTGCTGTTGATGATTCTGATGACTCCTGTAAGGAGAGAACGTCTTACTCCCAACCTCCAGCACTTCAGCCTCAACGAAGGCCACGAGCCAGGAATCCACCACTCCCTAAAGATAGAGAGGTGGTTCTCGGTCTTTCTGCACCAGGTTTTGGTGCATCAACACACATCGTATAGAGGAAATGCTTAAAGATGGTGGATTGATTGCATTTTGGTTGAAATCAATAGATGAAGCACAAAGGACATATTATTTTTCTTCATCATCACGATTTGCATCAATCCATCCTTTCCATTTTGATCCTTAGCATCCTCGTCATAGTAGTTATGCATCTCCAGCCATCGAGATAGAATGAATGGGTGGTTATGCAAGACTTCACAAATGCATATCCAGCATCTAGTGTGAAAGATGTGAGCGATCATGCATATCCAACATTATGTTAGATGTTGGAATAGATGATATGTACTAGATTAGGATTAGTAGATCATGTAGTTGAATTTGATGTTGATTGTACTTTGTAAGTCATGGTAGTAAACTGTTTCTCTTGAATGAATGAACAATTTGCTTGATGCTTCTCTTGAATGAACATTATAACTTCAAGACATTGTCTTGATGAGAAACAAATAGCTCACTTGACACTTTGAATTCGAAGAAACAAGCTTTAGAGCTTTCTTGACCATTTTCCAAATTAACAACCATGGTAAATTCCAACTTGAATAACCAATCGCAAAAGCAGAACAAACACGAGAAACACACAAACTAATGGAAAAACAAACCGAGACTACATAAGCGGGTTAGTGTTAGTGAAAAGCAAACAAACCAAAAGTATACATAAAACCTACAAAATTACATAATAACATGCAAAGTGTACACAAATCCTCCCCGAGGCATATGCCTCCCCGAGGCCTATGCCTCCCGTAAACTTTGCGCTTAAGGGTTAAGATACCGATATGGACCACAAGGTGTTGAAACCTTGGTCCATCAAAAGCCTTTGTTAACAAATCGCCACATTTTATCGGTATGAATTTTAACCACTTTTATCAAATGTTTATCATATGCATCTCTTATAAAGTGGTGCCAGATTTCAATATGTTTTGTTCTACTGTGAAAAACTGGATTTTTAACAATGCATATGGTACTTTGATTATCAATAAAAATTGTTGTGTTCATGAAATTGTACCTGTTAATACAAATAAACCGTAAAAACGTTTATTAATATTTTGCGATCTCTTTGTGTTTTGTTGATAACATATATAATGTTGTCTTAAGTATAATTATAAGGATACATGTTATTTTTGTAAAGCATTTACATATAATCTTTTAAATACAAAATGTAGTAACAAAAGCATTTGTTGTAATAGTTAATTAGGATGGGTAAAAATCACAACCCATGGATCTTAACCCATACCCAAAGAGACTTGATACAATGTATACTTAGATACATTGAATCTAGATATAACCCATGGACCAACCCATGACCCATAACCAAAAAACCCATGGGCAAAGAGGAGCGTTCCACGGATCCCTAGCTTTGTGCTAGCCGGATCCCAAGTGGAAGGGATCCGTGGGATCCGTGTGAACAGTGAGGAAATTTGCCTATAAATAGAGAGTCATTTCTTCATTAGATCTCACCCCTCTTCTTACTAAATCTCTCATACACTCTCATTCTCTTCTAACATATAGATCACTTGATCTAGAGAGTTGTTCTTCTTTTCTTTCTATTTGTGAATCTCATATAGGTCCTTCTCTAAGGCGAGATCACGAGCATTCTACAAGTCATCCAAGCAAGGGGTCCTTGATTGATTTGTCACTCCGCAAGATTTCTGTAGCGAAGATCTTGTATTTGATATTTCACATATTTGTTGTGTAATAGTTGTGTTGGTTTGGTCCACCGTGCTACGGACTCGGTATCTAGCTTTGTACCGGATAAAGTGTAAGCAACGTTGTGAAGGCTTCTCCGCCAAGTGAAGGAGTTTGTTGACATAGTGCTTGAACTCGAGTAGGTGACTCGGGGAGTGGAGTAGGGCAAGGAAGGTGTCCTTGTAGCGAACCACTATAAATCGATTGTGTCATTTCTATCCCTTATCTTCGCTTATTTACTTACATTATCATTAGATCTATCGTTCTCAACATCCATACGATTTCACATAATATCGAATCTAAAGTTTTTGAAATCAACTTAAAATCGGCAAAACTATTCAACCCCCTCTAGTTTTCCACAATTGGCATCAAGAGCTAAGTTTATAAAAGTTTTAAAATAAAATTGTATTTTAAAACTTTTGATCACTATGGGTTCGAAAATTATAAGGAAGGGCAATCTATGCAACGACCACCACTACTTGAAACTAATGGTTTTATATATTGGATAAATAGATTCAAACATATGTGAAGTCTAAAGATATTGATCTTTGGTACATTATTGTTGAAGGTGATTTTGAGGCTACCTCAAATGATGATAAAGGAAATTTAGTTCACATACCTCATGATAAACTAAATGATGAAATGAAGAAAAAGCTTTCCAAAATAGTGAAGCAAAAATGGTTTTATATAATGCTTTACCGAAAAAGGAATTGAAAGAATTTCTATGCTTAAAACCTCTAAAGAAATTTGGAATTCTTTAGTTGTAACTCATCAAGGCAACCAACAAGTTAAAAATAATAAAATTGATCTATTTGTTCAACAATATGAACAATTTTCAATATCGGATGAGGAAACTATAGATCATTCATTTGCTAACTTTAATACTATTATTACATCTTTACAAGCACTTGATGAATCCTTTTCTAGCCGTAACCATGTTAGGAGATATCTAAGGGCACTTCCATCGAAGTGGAGATCCAAGGTGACGGCAATCGAAGAGTCAAAAGATTTGACAATTCTCACCCTCGATGAACTCATAGGCAATCTAAAAGTCTACGAGCTTGTCCTTGCTAAAGATTCCGAAGCCTCAAAGGTGAAAGAGAAACACAAATCTCTTGCCCTTAAAGCCAAAAAGATTTCGAGCGATGAGGAGAGCTCATCTTCGAGTAGTGACGACGAAGAGTACGTTATGGCGGTAAGAGACTTTAAAAAGTTCTTTAGAAGAAAGGGTAGATACGTCAAACAACCGTATGACGATAAGAAAGGCTTTCGAAAAAACAAAGAGGACGAAAAGCCAAAAGATGATCGTACTTGCTTTAAATGTGGGGACCCAAACCACTTTATTAGTAAGTGTCCCAAACGGGATGATCAAAAGGCATTCGTGAGCGGCACGTGGGGAATGAGCGGCGAGGAGGGCGAAGAAATTTGTCTCATGGCAAATGACGGTATGTCACGAATACTATAGTAGTTCATCACTTGATGACGACTCATTGCATAATGAATATGATAAACTATGCAATATTAGCTTAAAACTAATTAACAAAACAAGTTTTTAAAGAGTCAAAACCAACGTTTAGATAAAGAAGTCATAGAATTAAAAGCAAAACTAAAACGTTTGGAAAAGGGTAAAATAGCAAGTGGTGAATGTGAACTTTGTGTTCAACTTCAAACACTAGTTGATCATTAGATTCTAAAATTGCTAGAATGAGTACAAACACCTTAGATACAATACTCGATGGTGTTAAAACCGGAAACAACCAAAAGGTCTAGGCATACAACAACTTGATCTATCAACTAGTAAAGAAACAAAATTTGTTAAAGAATTAGAAAAACCAGCCATTGTTGTGGCGGATCCCACGGATCCCCTAAAAGGGAACCGCTAGTGTACAAACCGGGATCCGTGGATCTGCTGTGACAACTAGTGGTAATAACATAGCTTCATCATCTAGAAACGAGTTCGTTATCGTAAATAGGAAGAAACCAACTCATGTCACCACTAGACATCCACCTCCAAAATTAATCCTACTTTTGCAAGAAACAAAGCACCATTTTTCAAAACATAATGCATCTAGAAGACCTAATAACGTTTATCCAAGAAATAACCATCAAATGGGATGGAACCTAATATGCAAAACGGTTTCTCTTTTCAAAACTTTGCTCCATGGAATGCATACTCATCTTATCCATACATGTCTAACATGAATGGAATGTTTAACACTAATGGACCCATGAATAAATGGGGACCAAACTTTGAGTTTATTATTGTTTTAGGTGTGCTTAAAGGTCGACCTAGACCACGATGAATGGGTCAAGGATAGCGGGTGCACGAGGCACATGACCGACAATAGGATCTATTCTCCACATATGAATCCGTTAATGGAGGTAATGTGGTGTTTGGAAATAACAAAAGTAGAATCATCGGTAAAGGTACGGTTTCTAACAAATCTCTAACCATTAACGATGTGTGTCACGAGAAAACCTAAACTTTAATCTATTAAGTATAGGACAAATATGTGATAAAAAGTGCAATGTACTTTTACCCAAACCGTAGTAAGATACTTAAAATGGCATAACCATAGGAAGAGGAATTAGGAAACATGGAGTCTATGTCATTAAAATCGGTAATGAACCTAAAGACAAACTATGTCTTACCTCTATGGATGATACTTGACCTTATGGCATCAAGATTGGGTCATGCCAATATCGACTTCTTCAATCGCTATCATCCAAAGATCTAGTAAGAGATCTACCTAAGTTAAAATATGAACATCATTTTTGTGATGCTTGCAATATAGGAAAACAAGCTCACTCGAGTCATAAAGCTAAAAACATGGTGTCCACAACTAGGTGTCTAGAATTACTACATATGGATTTATTTGGTCCATCCGCTATCCAAAGTTATGGAGGCAACTACTATACTTTGGTAATAGTGGATGACTACTCTAGGTATACTTGGACAAAATTTTTAAAGAACAAAACGGAAACCTTTAGCTATTTTGAAATATTAAGCAAAAAGATCCAAAGACAACTAGGAAAACCCATAGTGTCTATTAGGACGGATCATGGTAGGGAATTCGATAATGAAGTGCAATTCGGAGCCTTTTGTGACGCTAATGGTATTGCTCACAACTTCTCGGCTCCACGCACTCCACAATCGAATGGGGTAGTAGAAAGAAAGAATAGAACCCTTCAAGAAATGAGTAGAACCATGCTTAACGAATAATCCATACCTCAAAATTTTTGGTGTAATCTTGTTGATACCTCAACATACATACTCAATCGAGTCTTAATTAGACCAATCTTAGGTAAAACTCCATATGAGTTACTCCGAGGCAAAAAGCCTACTTTAAATCATTTAGAGTCTTTGGAAGCAAATGCTTCATTCTTAACACTAAAGATTACCTTACAAAATTTGATCCTAAATCAACCGAAGGTATCTTTTAGGTTACTAGCCTAATAGCAAAGCTTCGTCATATTAAACAAAGAAACAATGAAGGTAGAAGAGTCATTAAACATAAAATTTGATGAAAGTCCACCCAAACCCTCTCCACCTCTTGTCGATGGCGAGATCATAGAAAGTGATGCTATTGTAATTAAGAAAAGATTAATGAAGAAGATGAACCTTCAATTAGTGAAATCACAAACATTAAAGAGTCCAAAGATCACCCGTAGATAAGGTCATAGGAAAGCTAAGCGAGCGAACATTAAGGTCTCAAGTTCAAAACCTAAGTAGCTTATTTTGTTTTGTTTCAACTATAGAACCTAAGAACACACAAGAAGCCATAAAAGATGAAAGTTGGGTAATGGCTATGCAAGAAGAATTAAATCAATTTGTTTATAATGATGTTTGGACACTTGTCCCTCCACCTAGTAATCAAACCGTAATAGGAACAAAATGGGTGTATAAACATCTATTAGAAGCAAACGGAGTAGTATCTAGGAACAAGGCTAGACTCGTTTCCCAAGGGTATAACCAACAAGAAGGAATAGACTTTGATGAGACCTATTCCCCCGTGGCTAGATTAGAGTCTATAAGAATACTTCTTGCGTATGCTTGTGCTAATGATCTAAAGCTTTATCAAATGGATGTCAAAAGCGCTTTTCTAAATGGTCTTATTAATGAAGAAGTATATGTAGCTCAACCTCCGGGATTCATCGATTTTGAAAAACCCAAACACGTTTATAAATTAAAGAAAGCCCTTTATGGTCTTAAACAAGCTCCAAAGCTTGGTATGATAGACTCAAGTCCTTTTAATTAAACATAACTATACCATGGGGTTAGTTGACAACACACTTTTACTAAGAAAAGGAGTCACACATAATCATAGTACAAATATCGTAGATGATATTATATTCGGATCCACTTGTCAAGACATGTGTGATGATTTCTCTAAAATCATGCATGACGAGTTCGAGATGAGTATGATGGGAGAACTTAGTTTCTTTCTTGGTCTACAAATTAAACAAGTAGAAGATGGTATCTTCTTCAATCAATCTAAATACATCAACGAGATGTTAAAGAAATTTGGTCTAGAAGAGTCGAAACCAATTAGGACACCCATGTCATCCGACACCAAACTCACAAAAGATGAAGAAGGCGAATCCGTAGATAATACTAAATATCGTGTCATGATAGGTAGTCTCCTCTACCTCACGGCAAGTAGGCCGGATATCATGTTTAGTGTTTGCTTATGTGCTAGGTTTCAAGAAAACCCCAAAACTTCACACCTAGAAGCCGTAAAAAGAATTTTTAGATACATAAAGGGTACAACACAATTAGGATTATGGTATCCTAAGGGCACGGTGTAGAAACAATTGTATATGCGATTCGACCATGCGGAGATTACGTTGATAGAAAAAGTACAAGTGGGTGTGTACTTTCATGGGATGTTGTTTAACATCGTGGTTTTCTAAGAAACAAACGGCTCTAGCAATATCAACAACCGCCGAGTATGTCTCCGCCGTGCAAAGCATGCCAACAAGCACTATGGATGAAACAAGCGTTAGTAGACTACGACATTCATCTAAGCGACATAGCCATTCTATGTGATAACAAAGGTGCCATCGACTTAAGCAAGAATCCGGTATTGCATTCTCGCACCAAGCATGTAGAGATTCGTCATCACTTCTTAGAGACAATGTTCAAAGGGAACATTTCTATTGAGAAGGTAGCATCCGAAGATAACATAGCCGACGTCCTCACCAAACCGTTGAGCGGGAACAATTCAACCTACTTCGTCTTGGTCTTGGTTTAATGGAACACTGCGTCGTAATTTATTTTGACTCTACAAGGTATGTAAACACTAGCCTTACGAGTCTAGGATCTCTATTTCACGCACAACTCACAAACAATACGGAATTTTCAAAACCCAAAGATAAGTTTTTTTACTTATAGCTCTCCTACTTTTTATATACACATTTTCAAAGAAAACCTACTTTCACAATGTTTTCTAAAGGATGATACCTTCCGTATCAATTTCACAAAAGCAATTTCTCACGTCTAGGACAAATCGCTTTTCATTATTAATACAAAGTAAAAACCCGTTTTCATTGCATCTAATGTCTTTTGAATGCTAAAGGGACACATAACTAATATGTGCTTTCGGTACATTCATTTAAGCTACAATGAATTAGGAGCATTGACAACACAAGATTACGTACTTATGTACTAAATATGTGTTTTCGGGTTATCTTAATAGGATACTTTTATACTTCTAGTTTAGTTTTATTTCGTTTTAGGGGTCGAGATAACCGCAACTCCAAATAGTTTGCATATAGGCACACAATAGGCAAAAATATTTCCAAAAGGAGAATTTTGTCTTGCTGAAACACGGACCCACGGATCCCAAATCTTCATGTTGGGCGGATCCTCACGGGAAGGATCCGTGGGATCCGTGTATCTGTAAGTGTTTTCAACTTCTATTTTTCATTTTGGATGAAATATCCACATTTGTCTTATTTTGGGAGTATGCTCTTTAATGCTTGTGTTCTCATGATCACATGCCTTGAATTCATATCTAATCATTAGATTTTAATCCACATTTTGGGTCAAGCATTCATTACAATGTGTTGTTTTTCTATATATATAACTCCCAAAATGCTTGCATACTCCATCTCCTTCTCACAAACACACTTCATAATGTCATCCAAAACCCTTTAGGAGAATCATCTAGTACAAACAAACATGATATCCAAACCTTTGTACTTCCACCATCCAAAATACCACAATCAAATGCTAGGATATCCGCCGGATTAGTATCCGATCTTGTTGTTTAGCAAAACCAACCTCAAATGATTCATCCTCAAATAACTCACCACAAGATGCTTCCATTATAGCACCACCCTCATCACCAACAAGTACACCAACTTCATTACCACCTAAAATAACTCTTTTGGAACTCCTTAGGACTCCAACAAGATCTACCCAACCTAAAGAAAAGAAATAGTCTTTTCCACCCCCCACATCACCAAATACTATTTTTCAAGATCTTGAAACATCACCACCTCTAGCTCCCATAACATCACAAGAACATCTAGGTTCTTTTCCACCACCACATACAAACATTCGGATTTTGATCCATATTTTCCTATTTTTCCACCACAACTTCCGCATAACTCAAATCAAAACAACCGGAAAACTTCCGCACTCATTACCCACATCATCTACATTGTGAACATTGCCAATCCACTAGGAAATTGCAATAGAAGTTAGGGAAGAAATCGTTTCATACTCAACCTCATCCTTGATCACATCAATACAATTACTCATCAAAACCTCCATCCCTAACCTTATGCAAGCATGGAAGGAATCTCTACTACTATTTTCACTTTTATATCTTTTGTCATTTTCAAGAACAAGTCTTGTTCTTATTTTTACATGCTTGTAAGTGGCTTGACTACCACTACAATTTGTCGTTTTATTACAAGGCCTTGTTTACATACCTTGGCTCCCTATCTTATTTCTCGACAACCATAAGATCAATTAAGCATGTTACTAACTTTCTTTTGTAGATTTTCTTCTCTTGGCGCCCAAACTAGGGGAGCTACCGTCGAGGGGAGTAAATGAGCGATTTTTTCTCCAGGGTTAACTTTTGTTTCGACAAAAGGGGAGAAAAGTAAAACTTAGGAGCTTTCAAAATTTACATATATTCTTAAGTTTTACTCATCATAACATTATATTTTGTCATCAACAAAAGGGAGATTGTTAATACAAATAAACCGTACAAGCGTTTATTAATATTTTGCGATCTCTTTGTGTTTTGTTGATAACATATATAATGTTGTCTTAAATATAATTATAAGGATACATGTTATTTTTGTAAAGCATTTACATATAATCTTTTAAATACAAAATGTAGTAACAAAAGCATTTGTTGTAATAGTTAATTAGGATGGGTAAAAATCACAACCCATGGATCTTAACCCATACCCAAAGAGACTTGATACTATGTATACTTAGATACATTGAATCTAGATATAACCCATGGACCAACCCATGACCCATAACCAAAAACCCATGGGCAAAGAGGCGTTCCACGGATCCTAGCTTTGTGCTAGCGGATCCCAGTGGAAGGATCCGTGGGATCCGTGTGAGCGATGAGGAAATTTTCCTATAAATGAGAGCCATTTCTTCATTAGATCTCACCCTCTTCTTACTAAATCTCTCATACACTCTCATTCTCTTCTAACATATAGATCACTTGATCTAGAGAGTTGTTCTTCTTTTCTTTCTATTTGTGAATCTCATATAGGTCCTTCTCCAAGGCGAGATCACGAGCATTCTACAAGTCATCCAAGCAAGGGATCCTTGATTGATTTGTCACTCCATAGATTTACATGCGAAGATCTTGTATTTGATATTTCACATATTTGTTGTGTAATAGTTGTGTTGGTTTGGTCCACCATGCTACGGACTCGGTATCTAGCTTTGTACCGGATAAAGTGTAAGAACGTTGTGAAGGCTTCTCCGCCAAGTGAAGGAGTTTGTTGACATAGTGCTTGAACTCTCGAGTAGGTGACTCGGGAGTGGAGTAGGGCAAGGAAGGTGTCCTTGTAGCCGAACCACTATAAATCGGTTGTGTCATTTCTATCCCTTATCTTCGCTTATTTACTTACATTATCATTAGATCTATCGTTCTCAACATCCATACGATTTCACATAATATCGAATCTAAAGTTTTTGAAATCAACTTAAAATCGGCAAAACTATTCAAACCCCTTCTAGTTTTCCACGGTACCCATAATCCAACAATTGATTTTGAATCCAAAGAACCCGTCATGACAATTAGCGGCGACAACGTACTACTGCTTGATAGATGAGGTAGCCACTATAGTCTGTTTCTTGCATTGCCAAGAAATCAATCTCTTTCAAGGAATTAGCAACCTCGGTTGGTGGACCTCTATCCAGTTGCACGGGATAGTCACTATCACTATAAGCTTCCAACTTAAAAGGAGACTCTTTTGGGTACCAAAGGCCTAGATTAGGTTGGCCTTTGAGGTACTTAAAGATCTTCTTAACGATTGAGATGGGAAGTAAGTGGAGTAACTTGATGTCTCGAACAAACACTCACGACAAAAAGTAATATCGGGCCTTGAAGTGTTAAATACATCAAAGAGCCAATCATAGACACAGATAAATGAACATTCACGGTGGATCTGCTTCATTATTGGTCTTTGTCTTAGGAGCTTCATAAGGTGTAGTGGCAGTCCTTACACTTTCCATACCAAACTTTTCAAGATGTCCTCACATATTTGTCTGATGATGAAGATACCATCGGGTTTCTGTGAACTTGAAGACCCAAAAGAAAGTCAACTCCCCATAGCACTCATCGAAACTCTCCTTCATAAGCTCCTCAAACTCCACCGCACCAAGCTTCTTTGTGGATCCAAAATAATATCATCCACATATACTTGCACAAGAATAATGTCTGTGGAATTCTTCTTGAGGAAAAGTGTCTTATCAATTGCACCTCATCTATAGCCATGCTTGATGAAATGATGAAAGCCTAGCATACCAAGCTCGGGTGCTGATGAAGTCCATAGAGAGCTTTGACTACTTTGTAAACATGATTAGGATGATCGGGTCTTCAAATCCTTTAGGTTGAGTGACATAAACTTCCTCTTCTATTTCTCCATACAGAAAGCACCTTTAACATCCATCGATATACCATAAAACCCATGTAGGATGCATAAGCCAAAAATATCCGAATGGCTTCAACTCTAGCAACAGTGCAAACACCTCATCATAGTCAATTCCTCCTCTTGGCGATAACCTTGAGCAACTAATCTAGCTTTGTTTTTATCACAACACCTCTTGCATCTCTCTTATTCTTCAAAATCCATTTGGTCCCAATTGCATACTTGCCATCGGTAGTGGTACCAAGATCCAAACTGTTGATTTTGAAATTGTTGCATTTCATCCTGCATTGCTTCAAGCCAACTAGAATCTTCAAGGGCTTGAGTAACCTTTGGTTGGTTCCACTTGAGAGAAAAGCAGGCAAGCAGACAATGTTCATAGTGCGTATGATTGTCTCTTTGTTGATTGGAGACATAAGAGATAAATGCCACTGACCATATTTAGAACTTGTCGAGTGCCCTAGTTCTAACAGTGCATTAGGATCACCAATAATATTGAATTGTGGATGAACATTGTTGATCCTTTTAGTAGCGATGGTGTTGACATCAATGGAGGAATCAAAATTAGTCAATGTGGGTTCAAAGTCGGTATCATAGGAAGGTGAGGTGAAGATGCCGACTTTTGGTTGATGATGACCAAGATCGAAAGGTCTTGGAAAAGCGTGTATAAGGTTCTCCAAGGTGCATTGACTCTCTAGTAGAAATAGGAGTAGAAACAACATGTCCGTCGTGATTTGGAGATGATAGGAGAAACCAGGATCACTTTCAGCAGAATGATTGTTTCCACGGATGGTTTCTCTTGCCTTGTCCTCAGCATTTCTCTCGGCCTCTAGGTTAGCTGCATACTCCTGTTTCTTTAACCTAGCAAGGTCTTCAGCATATTATGAATCATCATCACTCTTATCAGCACCATCTTTAGAAGAATTTCCTGCAAAATTGTTAGTGGAGAAAGAAGGCACAGTAATAGGTTGTTCACCATGTTCAAGCTCACTGTCAGAATCAGCATCCAATGTACCTGCAGTGTTAGTAGGAGACTCTTGAGAACCTGCGGTTTGGTTAGCCATATGTCTAGAATAACCCAAGTAATCGGTTAAGTAATCAAGGTCAAAGGACCACATGACCCTATCCTTGAACATTAGGCTTATCTTCAAGATATCTCGGGTTCAAAGTCTCCTCTATCTTCCTAGCGAGACAAGTTGTACACTCGTAAGCTTTACTATGGTGAATAGCCCACTATATAACCATCATCACCTTCTCATCAAATTTACCAAGTGGATCACTAGTATTAAGAATTGTCACTTGACACCAAACGGTTTGAGGTAATGTATAGTGGAACTTTCCCAAACAAAAGTTCATATGGTGTTTTGAGGTGAGGTCTAGTAATGGATACCTGTTCAACACATAACAAGTCGTGCCATGACTTGATCCAAAACATAGTGGGTAACTTTGAGTGCGCTAGCATAGATCTTGCGGCCTCTATCAAGGTCCTATTTTCCTCTCGGCCACCCCATTTTGTTGTGGGGTTCTTGGAGTGCTATAGTCCCGTTTAATACCTTTAGACTGCGAGTTCTATAAGTACAACATTCTTGAACTACGTCCCATTATCACACTTGATTCCTTTAACCTTCTTGTTTAACTGATTTTCCACAAGGGTAATGAAGTCTTTCAGTACTTATGATGTTTCATCTTTAGTCCTCAGAAAGAATACCCAACAAAATCTACTAAAGCCATCAGTGATAACCAAACAAAAATACTTGTGATCTATGCTTCTTATTTGAGTTTGACCAAAAAGATCCATATAAAGCAGCTGAAGAGGTTCAGAAATGATGCTCACAGCAGTAACAACTTTGAATGAGGCTCTGTGTTGCTTTCCTTTGTTGCAGGCAACACAATTATTATCATTAGTGAAAACTTTGGAAGGAAGACCTTCAACAAGACTCAGTTTAGATAGCTGGTTTATGGTCTTGAAGTTCACATGAGCCATCCTCCTATGCCATTTGGTAGACTCATCCAGGATGCTTTGGCCACCAAACAAGTTAAGTCACCTTCGGTTTAACATCGCTTAAGTTGAATGTATAAAGATTGTGATTTCGAGGAACCCTCGGTAGAATTGAGGTTTCTTTTGGGAGTTTGAAGTCTTTAGACAACACAAGACATTCATCCTCCGAGAAGAGTACTTTGTTCTTGGTGTCACAAATTTGTGAGGCGAGAACAAATTGAAGTGTTGAGTTCACGACATAGTATACATTCTCAAAATCCGGTTGAGGTGTTTTGATGGTCCCTTTCGATAATTCTCCCATCACTTCCACCAAAGGTCACATTGCCTCCTCCTTCAATAGGTACAAAGTTATGCATCAAATCCCGGTTTCGGACATACTCCTTGAACAACCACATCAACAATTCCAATATCCTTATGCTTAAGGGATGATCCTACAACAACAACAAAAATATACAAAATATTAGTACACTATGGAGGCTCAAGTCATTCTTGACTTGAACACCTTATGGATCATTTGATTTATGCCAGCGGATGTAAAAGATCCACTATTGTTCTTGGGTTTCCATTGAAATTTAGGTCCCGTTTGATTCCAAGAACAACTGCGAGGACTTGACATCGATATCCCAATACCCTTTCCAAATATTCATATTGTCAACATATCCGGGCCAAAACCATTATTGAAATATGAACTTGTTGGTTGCACATATGGTTTAGCAAAGATCTTCTCAAGTAAAAGGAGAATCGGTATAAGATGCTTGTGGAACATAAGGTGGTATAGCATTAACATTTGTCCACATTGGTCTAGATGTCCTAGAATTACCACACCTACTCATTCTTTGCTCATGATAATCACAATCCTTAATTAAATGAAATTTACTTCCACACAAAACATGTCTTCATTTAGAAGATTTATTCAAACCAAAAGATGTTCTATTACAAGCGAAGTATTCAAACCAAAACCATGAAAAGAATTGTTTTAACGAATTATTATGCAAAGAATTAGAAAACGGTCTTGAGAGGAACTGTCTTGGAAGTTGATTCATGGCGGAACTCGACATGCTTATAGGTAGTCTTGGGTGCGAGGGGGTGAAGACTCGGGAAGGTCGACTTGGGAAGGTCGGACTTGTCATTTGAATCACACTGTGGACCCTTGCTCGGAGGACTTGTCACTATTAACACAAGAGACAAAGTCATTAGAAGATGTTTCGAGGTCCGCAAGTCTTTTGACTTTTGCCATAGAGATGGTGTGATCCATCAAAGTCGATAGAAATAGAAAGGTCAATTGGCATGTGCTCACCTCTAATAGGTCCACGTCTGCATGTAGGTCACCTTCTTTGACAAAGTTAGCTAAACTGTTGGTGTAGATTCGCCCATCATTCCTAGCTTCTAGCCCTACATACTTTTGAAAACCTAAACCTATTGTAGAAGTCAGCGATTGACTACCATATATGTGGTAGCTAGTTTGTTCCCATTCATTTGCCATTCATTATGCCTAGCTACCTCTTCATCTAGTTTCTTTTCAATTCTAGATTCTCGACTCTACATACGCTCTTAACTTCTCGGATCTTTTTAACTCATTATTAGAACATTCAAGATCACTCTCTAATATCCTAATTTTTTCATCATAAGCTATTTGATTCTTACGAAACCAAACCTTTTGTCTTTCTAATGTTTTTAACGCATGTTTATAAGCATCAACCTCAACATAGCATTCATTATATTTAGGTTTCAAAGTATCATAAGCTTCTTTGAGTTCATTATAACGCTCACTACAACCAAACACACGCTTTGTACACGAGAGATGCCCATCAATGCAATCGATCATGCCTATCATCCAAGTACAACTTGCAAACAACCCAAGATTGTCACCACCAAGACCATCATCATTCTCCTACTCATGTTGCGTCCAAATCCACGCTTTATCAAGAGTAACCAAAGTCTGCTGAGGCCTTTCCAAGATCCCTTTGATTCTCTGCGATAGGAAGAGTAATTCACCTCATCACCGCCTTTCCTGTCCTTGCACTCTCCGGAGAAGTGACCCATTTGATGACATGTAAAGCACTTGACCTTCTTTTGTCAAACCTAGTGGATCTCTTCCACGAAAGCCGAACTTCCTTCCACCCTTTCTTTCAAATTTTTGATGTCCATAGAAAGCATAGCAACTCGCCACTTTAACTTCATCTCTTCTATCTCCAGTGGATCCACTTGATCGAAATCCTCATCTCGCAAGTTCTTTGCTAGGATCATAATCGACAAAGAAGGATCCAAGCACATCTTCCATTACCCCACAATTTCTTTGTTGAGAACTAGATGAAGCGGCGGTGTAAGACGAGGATGAGTAAAACTCATTGGACTTGGAGCATGGATCATCTTTGGGTTTGATGCCCCAACAAAGCGATGTGACTAGTAGTGGATGATGACCGAAAAGGACTTCTTACATCATGTTCAAGAGCTTTAAGTTTGTTGTACTGACTCATCAAAAGTAAGCATATCCAAACCACCTTTAGCTTTTAAAGCAATGCTTACTTGTAGCCGGATGAAGGTAATGACCTCAAGAACTTAGAATTACAATCATCATTATCCGGCTTTGCACAGTAGTGACTTAATCGACTTAAGATCTTGTGAAACTTGTCGTAGCCCTTGTGAATTCCTTCCTCTTCAGAGATTTGAAAGTCTTGAAACTGTTGTCGCAGCATGGACTTTCTCATTCTCCTAGACTCCTCATTCCCTCCAAACTTAGCCTTGATCGCCAACCATATATCCTTAGCATCTCCATATAATGAAAATCACTCAAGTGATCTTGAGGTATCGCCTGAAGGAGTATAGTTCTCACCTTGTGCTCTGTTTGAACTGCCAGGATCTCATCAGCAGATTTTGGAGGAGCAATGACAACAGTACCATCAGGATCAGTGGTTGTCCTTTTTATGTTGTTTCCCTTCTGCACGATTGACCAGAGATTCCAATCAATGTTGGAAATCTAGTTTTGCATCTGCATGGCCCATAGTTCATACTCTTCTCTCTTCAAGTATAGGAATTTAGCATTGCTGTTGGATAGACTAAGCTGTTGTACGGAGGCACCGTTATTGTTGTTGGCAACTTCAACATCGTCCACAACTCCAGACATGGTAAAGAATGTAGTGATTGAAAGTATTAAAGCAAAGAATAGCTCTTAGTATCGTAGAGACTCTCACGAGGCTCTGATACCACTTGTTGAAACTAGCAGACCTTGATAGATCTTGAGCTCGTGGATCGTTAGCTATGCCTATGTAATCACAAGCACAGTAAAAGATAATCTCTACAACTTGTATTAAGTAGTGGAATTATAAACACAAGTAACACAAATAACTAAGAACTCTGTGATCCTCTATGGATCTTTATATTAACTAAAACTTTGTTTTTCCAATCGGTACATAACTCATACTATTATGTTCCTTTTATAGACAAGGAACCTAAACAAAACCCTAAACCGTTTCCCAAAAACGTATAAACATAAAACTAAATAAGATATACACAATCACTTCCTAATAAAGCACATGTATATCCAAACTAAATATACTAAACACGGAATAACAACTTCCATGAAACAAACTATTCTCTATAATACTTGGTAGAATTATGTCTTGGCGAATCCATACACTTAATGAGAATCCTTCTTGATAAATTCACATAATCCATACTTCACATAATTCCCAACAATCCTCCCCTAAACTGGAATTTGACTTGTTTAAGTTCCATTTTCTTGATAGATCTTTAACCTTGCAGCACTAGAGGATTGTACTCGAACTCCATCAGCAAAGAATCAAATCAAAAACATCTCTTTGATGAATAAACTCTGAAACTCCATATCTTTGCAGCAACAAATGACAAATGACAACATGTACATCAAAACTTATTAATTTCAAACTATTCTCATCACATCCAGGTGTGTTAACTCCTGTGAGAGGTGAATCATTGAAAATAATGGATTTGATGTCTCTTTACCAATAGCCATCACTACTGGAGTAGCCAAATGTTTTAGTTCGAAAACCATGGTACATCGATAACCATCGATTTATTAGCAAATCGGAACCATGAACGGATTTGAAATGTCTTTACACAGCCGTTTGCTCGGGACTAGTCAATTCTTAGAATTGGTGAACTCATTACCAAATATGGTAGTCCAATGCCTTTACCACATGCCATATACAAGTGGGCTAGTCAATTCTTGGATTCCAAAAGGAATAACCCATGGTGAATTGATGACCATACAACCCTCAACAATTAAGCATGGGTGGTTGCGGTCCCTATAATTTGGAGCAAACCATTACATTATCAATGATTTGATGTGTCTTTACCAAAGTCACCCTTTGGACTAGCTAACTCTTTGACATACACAAGGTATATCTGGTGAGTCAATAACCATCAATAATATACAACAAACCTGCAATAAAAGTTTGACAAACTTAATTTTTTTTTTAACTAAGAAATAAAGAAAACAAATATTACAAAAGATGCAAAATATCACAATCAAGATAAACCTTTATGTTGCAGAAGCTGAGTTTTAATCAGTCCAACACATTGTTTTGCATTAAGGTTATCATTGCCAACTGGATTAGGAGGTACTTCCAACTTCTGTCTAAGCAATCTTTCCATTAATGAAACAGACAAAGGATAAGTCTTATCAGAGAACATACACAAAATCATGCCACATTGTGTCGAACCACATGAACACATGGCGGATGATAGAATCTCAACTCTCAATCTCCCACTTATGTGAATTACGCCAAATAGAATACCCTTTACCCTCCGGAGAATGAGAATCAAAGCAGACTTGAAGATCACTCAATAAATATAAACCGAACCACATGGTGAATGAATAGTATAATCTTTGAGTGACATGTTCATCTGACATCTTCAAATCATGTCATCCACCAAATGAAAAATTTCCTTCAAGAAGTTAAAGCGTATAGTAGAATTATCCAGTCGATAAACAGTATTAAGCTTCCCAGCTGTCCAATTAATCAATACAGAATGTGTTCCTTCAGGAAAAACATCAACAGTTCCTTCCTTAATAAAAGTTGACTCAGCAGCCTTGAGATCTAGAGAACTACTCTTGGAAAGATGTTTCCTAGCTAGTCTCACAGATCTCCTTAAGGAACTAAGTTTCCTTTTAGCCATCCTTTTCTTCCTCCTACCAGGTATAGTCATTCCCAGAGATAATCCTTCCTCAGAATTTTCAAAAACATCTTGCTTGCTTTCTTAAGCGTAGCAATCTTTAGATCATCTTTCTTACTCAATGCATCTCCCGGTTATCAACGGATGCATCACAAGGCAATGCTTGAGAGAAACAATAGAAGGTTCGTGAAGAAACCTTATCGATGAAACGAGTAGCTTGAGGAGTTACTTGAAGAGCAACATCGGGAGAAATCACCTGAGGTGAAACAACATCAAAATTGTCCACTATATCAACTGTCTTAGGTCTCTTTGCTTTAGGAACATTTGAAGTATCAACAATCCTTTTCAATGTAGAAGAAGAGGTAGAAACAGATGAAGATGAAAAAAACTTCATAATCATATTATAGTTTCTAATCAAAGCATCATCAGACAAAGCACAAATTTGCTTCATGGACATGCCAGCATTATAAATAGTAGAACTATGATTCTTCACAACCCTCCTCATATGAGCCCTCTTCTGAGCTACAGTCATTGGTTTTTCCATTTTTGCTTTAAACCGTTGAGCAACAATAGCTCTCCTTTTTGCAGTTGCTTCTTGCTTCAGTTGTTGTCCTCGAGCCATCATTAGATCCACAAAAGTATCACTACCAAAATCTGCACCTATTATACTACGAGCAAGTGTAGGATTAGAAACTACTTCGAGTATAAACATCCCAATGTGCAAGGAGCATCTGATGCGCAATTCATCCAGTTCCTTTGTCTCTCGTGAGTCAAAATTGAAGTAGACCGAGCCGCTAGTCGCTTAGCCAATTCCTCACTTTTCTTGTTACATGCACACTCATCTAACATTCTTTCTTGTTCTTTCAACTCATGTTCACTTAACGATCCGAACCAAGTCTTGCATCAATCACTTTGCTTCCTTCCCTTTATCGGTGGTCTCCTCAAAGAAAGCAGACTTGAGGAATATCCATAGAAGGAACTTGAAGAAACATCGATTTAGCATCAGAAGAAACATGTTGAGAAAGAGCCTCAACAGGTGTAGAAAAGACTTCAGTATTAGAATCCATATTATAACTCCGTCCAGCAACAAACACTGCAGAATCATCTGCTGAAGGTTGGACAAGATAAGTTTGACCATGTTCAGTAGCAACATCCTTCATTTGAACATCAGCAGATACTACATCAACACTTGATTACTTAGAAGCTTCAGTGGATTCCTTATGCATATATTGTCTTTTCCGTTTGCTAGTGTATCGAATAGGTTCCTTTTTCTTTGAAGACTAGCAGCAATAGGAGAAGAAACAGGAGTTGTTAGAGCCGCATCAGCCAAGATTCCTAGTGAAACAAGCTGAGACTCTTCATGCTCCTCATCAGAAGAAACCAAAACTCTCCTTTTGCCCCTTTTTCCAAGTTGTTCTTCCAAGCTCTTAACTTTATTCTGCAACACCACAATCTGATCACCAAGAGTAGACTTGGTCTCTGTAAGCTCCTTCTTGTGATCAACAACCGCCACATACACATTCACTAGAGCATATCTGGATGTCGGTGTAATAAGGTCCTCGGCTCCACCATTGAGATCTCGATGGTAATGGGAGCTTCATTGGGCCTTCGGAGAAATATGAACATGCTCAATATTAGGAAATCCTTCATCAAATTGATTCCTAATAGGACTAGGTGTGGACAGTCTATCAGATTCATGCACAACCTCATCAAGAGTATCTTGAGTATGTGGTGGACTAGAAATAGGTCTAGGTGAAGGTATAAGTGGAGGTAGGTCAGGAGAAACATTAGATGCTTCAGCAATATTAGAAGGGCCCTCATCAATGGCAACTGAAGGATTACCATCAGCAGTAACATCGGTAGAAGGTAGATTAACATCATTATCCTCATCAGCAGCCTCATTCCCCTGAGGTAACATAGCTGCTAGTAAAGGATAATGTGTATCCTCAAACTTAGTTCTCATTGAAGCAAACAACTTAGAAGTTAAAGCTCCTATGGGATAAAAGGCTTGGGTTTGGGTAGTAACGTCTAAGATCATCTGTAAAAACCTAGGGTACATCAAAACTTGGTCTTTTCCTAGTTATATTCTCAACCATATTATCGAAAATAAACCTAGAAAAATTATAAGTTAAACCACGAGATAGACATATAATACCACATCCCAATTGAGTGAAAGCGATCCCATCCTCACGATTTATTGCTTAAACACTCAAGCAATGTATGAACCAAAACCTCCACATAGGACAAAGGCGATTATTTAACCACATATGGGTCCTTGTACCTTGATATCCAATTGCTCTTAGCCCATCAAGTACTTGTACCTTGATAACCAAAAACCTCTATGGATCTTTATATTAACTAAAACTTTGTTTTTCCAATCGGTACATAACTCATACTATTATGTTCCTTTTATAGACAAGGAACCCTAAACAAAACCCTAAACCGTTTCCCAAGAAACGTATAAACATAAAACTAAATAAGATATACACAATCACTTCCTAATAAAGCTCATGTATATCCAAACTAAATATACTAAACACGAATAACAACTTTCATGAAACTAACTATTCTCTATAATACTTGAAGAGAATTATGTCTTCGAGAATCCATACACTTGACAAAATCCCTTGATGATAATTGGCATAATCCATACTTACATAATTCCCAACGGATCGAAATTTCCTTTTTAAAGATTTTATTTTCAAATTGATTCACATCAAGTGTATCGTATTTGAGTTACAATTGTTTTTCTCTTAAAAGCAGAATCTCGTAACCAATTTCTAATTACGACATTTTGTTTGTATGAAATTCAAAAGCTTTGGCGTGCTCCTTGTAACTCTCAAGCTCGGTCAATTTCTTATTCGCGGCCTTAACCTCGCGATTGACCTTACTCAATTTTTCAATTTCAATGCCACGCTTATTGATTAATGATTCAAAATAGGCACGTGTTTCCTCATCGGTCTCGGTATTTTGTGCCACACCTCCACTAGGATCCACATCGGGTTTGAGTTAGTATTGCTACAACTCAGTTGTCCATGTATGTATCATAAGTAGGTGATGGCGTCACATAATCTTGTTATCATGAGTAAACACATCAAATATGACATTGTTATAGCATGGATCAATGATTGGTACCTCGACACTGGCGTTGGCGTCATAGAGGAGGTGCTTCCGAGTCGAGTCGTACTTAGTCTCCTCAAGATTTGCCATGAAGATGCGGTTCGCATTGATTTCCTCGAGGTCTTCCAAATCATCCATAATAGCCATAAAGTCATGTTCCTCAACACTCAACTGAAATCCAACGCGTTCCTTTTGTACCAATAGGACGGGTTTAAAGATACTCAAGATCGTTCTTGTGCGGCTTAGTAGGACAATTCCTTGCCATGTGACCCATTCCTTGTGATTATAACACTTAATCGATTACCACGATTCACATTTCCATGATTCCCAACGACTCATTGCAACATTCCAGTCGATTACCACACGCTCTATTCCCAACATTCATCTCATATGATTACCACGATATAGAACCGGTGATTACCCATACGAAATCCAAGTAGCATATCCTCGCCGATTCCCAATAACTCTAACCATTTGACCTTGATTACCCATATTCACACCCGGTGTGCAATTTGCACATGTGCAGTGTTTGTGAAATCCTTTGGTTGTTGTTAGTTGGTGTGGAATAGCGACTTTTGAGTCGTTACCCAAGAAAGAGTATATTTGTTGCAAGGTCGCACGGGTCGGGCCAGGGATCGATGATTCCTTGTTCCCGGTATTGTTGATCTGGATAGAATTGTTGTTGTGGTTGTGGAATGTATTCTTTGCAAGTTGTTGTTGTTGGAAGATGATGAAGCTTGTTGTTGTGTATTCACCAAGGTTGAGTCTTTGCAATGAGTGCCAATGGATCATGATTCTTTGCCAATATTTCTTTCCTTACTTCATTCACTTGACTTGGTTTTGTTTGAGAAAATCATTCGATTGATCAAAGTTCACCCGATGTAAGTCTTTTGTTTGGTTGACAATAGTGACATATCGTCCCCATTCTTACGGAAGATTGTTCGGGAACTTGATGTTTTGAATGATAGTTACGGGTGTCGACTTGTTTCGATTAGCTCATTCATCAAAGTGCAAAACCTTGCATAGTAGGATTCAATGGATTCTCTGGTATAGATATGAACTTTTCCCATTCGCTTAGCAACTTGTTCTCCATGTCTTGATGACCAATTTACATTCCATAACAAAGTCGTCTAACACATTCCCACATATCGAAGCGGTTTCTGGCTGTCTACCGCAACAAAGATGTCAATTGGTAAACCCAGGTTGGATAATATGAATTGCCATGTCATCTGCTTCGACTTGTTTCGATCCTCTGCGGTGTATTGATTCGTATTGAAGGCGAGAAGATGGTGCGACGGGAGGTGTTGCATCGCATTTCCGGTACATGAACATCGTCGGCTTGAAGGGTCCATCACGAATGGATTTAATCATGAGTTTGCCATTAGGTTTGGTCTTGATGTAGCGGAGCATTCGACTTGTCCATTGAAGATAACCGACTTTTGCCAACATAGGAGGTCGGTTTTCGGCACTACGCATGAATGTCTTGTTGAGTTGCCATTGATGAAGGTATGATATGATAAAGTTGATGTAGGATTGATTCAACGATAAAGGAGTTGTGTTGTAGAAGATATTGCCGTTTGAGGTTTTACGAAAGTCGTACTCGTAACCTTGGTTCTAAAAAATTTTAGCCAAAATTTGAAATTCACTATAAAATCAATTCTAAGGACGTATGAAAAATTTGGTGATGACAATTTTGACGCCAAATTTGACCGAAAAATTTAATTTAGGCCCAAAATTTGAATTTTGACCAAAGTTTTCACAGTTAAACCAAAATTTGAATCTCGTAAAATTGAACTTTTAGTCTCCTCAAAATTTAAATTTTACTCAAGTTTTCCCTTGAAAAGAGCTTAGGCGTAGAAAGAGCTTAGGCGTAGAAAGCAGGAAGTTACAGTATACGAGGCTTAGGCGTGGGATCTTATGCGTAGGAAGCTTAGGCGTGGGATCTTAAGCGTGGGATCTTAGGCGTGGGATTCCTTAGGCGTGAAAAGTCTTATGCGTAAGCAGGTATCTTCTGGCGTAACCTTAAGCTTATCGTGAGACCAAAAGTTACTAAGTAAACCTTACGGCGTAATTGTGAAGTTATCGTAGAGTTACTCGTAAGCTATTAGCTTATCGTAAACTATGGTTAAGAACCAAAATCCTTTACACCGTCACAACAGTAAGGGATATCCAAAGTCGAAGTGTTCCACAAACTTATCCAAGTGAGGAAGCACCGAGTCACCGCTTAAGCTCGAAGAATCGCACGAGAAAGTTATGAGTAGAACCTTATCGTAGTTGACTTTCTTCTGCGTAGAACTAGGGTTTTGACCTACTCGTAAAAAAATTCCAACGATTCAAAAATTTCGCTTGCACGAGATATCTTTAAAAACACTCGAATAACCCAAAAATGTTGACCTTTTTCACCCAAAGTGCTTAGAAAAGTTACGAGTAGAAATGACCAATGAACCAAAATGAGTTTAAAACTTAACCAAAGCGCGTAAAGCTTGAACTTTTGCAAAAAGCGAAACTTTAGCACCAAATAAACCTTAAACCACAAGAATCTTGAATTTTAAGTGCAAAAATTAAAGCTTTAAGCGTGACAAATATGTAAAACGAGAGCTTTATGCGTAACCCTTCAAAACAAACACAAACACTCCTAAACCATTGTTAGGTGATTGATACCAATTGTAAAGCCCCTTTTATCACGAATACCTTATCACAAACCCAACACTTATATCACGTTAAACACAAACTGATGATATGCGTAGAAAGAAGAGAAAAGATTAAGCAAAGAGATGGGGACTTGATGTATATTCGTATGTATGTTTAGAGAGACAAGGAAGAGAAGATGAAAACAATAAGATATTATATTGCTTCAAAGGAAAACACACACATACACACTTTCAAGCACACCCCTCAAATGACCATTTGAGGGGTATTTATAGTTCAAGAGGTTTGTTGCCCTAAAGGCTTTCCATGGGATTTTCGTGGACTTGGATTGGGCTTGGGATGCTTAAGCTTATACACGGCTTAGCATACCTTAACATTTAACCAATTAGCTTAGCCCACTCCACGAGCCCGTTGACTATTCTATCACGATATCTAACACACGTTACAAAGTTCCTAATCGTGAATGACCATCACTTCTAATAAAAACTATTAAGGCTAACACATACCCCAATGGAAAAGAAATCGCCTATCATTATAACGTATTTAACTACCGGCGACCACCTTTCGAGCCATGCATAAAAAAGGGTAACCCTAGAAACATTAAGATACCATGCATGATTGAATACTTGTATAGGGATCACACTTACATAGATTATAAGGCTCCCATGAACATAATGTCTAGGCTCTATTACAATTGGATCATGAGTGAAAAGCTAGGTCCAAGGTGAGATCCCTTTTACCCTAGGAAATTGAGTAACGTTGTTGGGAGAACTAGAGGATTGCATGTCTTTGTAGGTAATTTCACATATAGGTGTGATTTCATGATCTTGGAAGATGTTAAGGGCATCATTGATGGATTCCTAGGAGACGTAATACTTGGAAGACCATTTATAGAGGAATCCATGATGATTTTTGATCAAGAGGAACAAATAGCCAAGTTCTCAAATGGGACCGAATGTGTTAAGTATGTAATGCCTTGCAAAAATAAAAAGTTTAAGGGCATTGATGAGTTAGATGTGGACAATATTCCGGCTTTTGAGGTTGATTGTAAGGATAAAGTTTACTACACCGCTTGTCTAGAGTTAGGCCCCAAATATATTCGTGATGAAGGAAGAGTCAAGGCATTCGAATAGGCATCTAAATTATGCGGAAAATATGAGCACGACTTCAAGTCTAGCTACAAGACTCATAAATAAAGAAAGCGCTTCGTGGGAGGCAACTCATGCTTAATTGTTTGCTTGTTTTATTTTTCAATTTGTGTGTTTATATATCTTTTTCATTGTTGTTTATTCTCATGTTAGACTTTGTGAAAATGCTTTATTTTGTCTTTAACCTCGTCTTAATTACATATAAAAGTATTTTATAAAAAGATAAGTGTAGGGAAGATCATATATTTTTTTAAGAACATGATGAGATTAACAATAATTGAAATTGATGTATATGTGTGTTTGTTAGAGTCAAATGCTTGTATCGAGTCATAATGGATGTTTTGCAGAAATTTTCCGTGTTTAAAGAGGTAATTTTCCGAAAAACGCAGCAGACCGCTTTTTTCGGACAATCGACGTCGTCAGATTAACACTGACGACGCCGAGCAATATGGAAACAAAATATCAGTTTCGTTTTCTGTATAATTTATGATTTTTGGAAATTCCCAATTCTTAATTTTCCAGAAAAACTGCAAATATCCATTCTTTTTTGGGTAAAAGGTCAAAGACCCGGTAAATATATTACTCAAAAAAATGTTTAAGTACAAAGGATATGGGTGAATCTCATATCTCAGCCCGTTACATAGGCGAAAAGCTTACATAACTGCAAATATCTATTGCACAAGCATTATATCTTACATGCTTTCTAGTGTAGTTGTGTGTCATATATAGCTTTACCGCCAATTTTACACGAGGGTTTCGTTTGTTTTCTTATAAGTATGCAGGCTATATTGGACAAGAAGAAGAAACACATTTTGGATGAAGCTTATTACTTATGCATTCTTCTTGGAGGAGGATTTAACCACAACTTAACACATATCCTACCGAGCTAATCAGGGGAGTATTAGTTTCTTTTCCTAACTTACCTTCCTTTATCATAACTTTGATGCTTTCGGGGAACGTTGGGGACAATGTTAAGTTTAAGTGTAGGGAGGGAGAACGTTAGAAACTATTTACTCACTTGATTATTTATCTTGTCCTTGGTAATTAGTGTAATAAACCATAAGAAATATTTGTCAGGGTAATTTTAGCACCAAATTTAAATTTTTTTATGACATTTACAAGCTAAACTTTAGTCTTAATAAAGCGCGCTTTTAGGGGGTCACTTTTTACAAGCTATTCACTCACAAGAACTCTGATAAGGATTTAAAACGTACGCTTTTAAGGGGTCATTTAAGCCCCAAATCGACCAATTTTTTATTCGTTACTGCTTAATTTCCTTCCTTTTTACTTTTTAGGTCTTTTAGAAGCAAAATGCTGGAATGAAGCACATTTGGACGAAAAGGAGCAAATAGATGAAGAAAATGGCAAAGTCAAGATCGAAGCCACTCAAAGCTGATCAACAGAACCTAACAGCGTCCCAACCAAATGGCAACGCCGTCCCTCTATGATGACTTGATCAAAACATGCACGCGACGGCTCAGTTAAAATTCTGGTCTTATAACCTGACGGCGTCACGCTTTAAATAAGGAGGGCGTCACTCACAATTTTCATCTCGGGCGGCCCGGATCTAGAATCAAGACGACGTCCCAATCGAAGACCGGCGTCGCAACTCTAAGGTGGCCGTCCATCGATGACTTGGCCCAGCATTTAAACCCTAATGACGCAAGTCGACGGCGTTCCATGTAAAAGGTGGCCGTCGCGAGTTGTAAATCTATATATAGAATTTGATTTTTCTGTATTTTGGGAGTTAGACTTTTGGAAAAAAAAACCCTAAATCGTTTGTAGTCCGAATTGGACAGCATCTTAGGGTCCCATGCCCTATTTTACACATCGAGATAATTATTTTAATCCAAAGTATCATTATGTCTATCCCGTATTCGATTGATTGTGTGTATGCTTGCTTATTTACCATGTCTAGCTATATTTCTTGAGTGTTTGCTTAGATCTATGAAACCTAGTTATTAATTATTGTTAGGTTGTTTCTTATCTTAATTGAAAATTGGCTTAGGAGTGCAACTAGGCATCATTCGATGTATTTAATGCTTGAGTATGCTTTATGATGATGTGGTCTATGGATGAAATAGCTTAGGCTTTCCGACTTCGTAGGTCACATACGAGAGATAACCTCAAAGAACTAGGGGGCACGCATACCCTACGACCTTAGAAATACAATGCGTTAAGATAAGGCGTGATAAATCAACCGACCAATAAAGGATAACTAGGGAGTAATAGTATCTAGGTAAACAAATTTTTAATTATCATACGAGCACACCTCAATTAGACATAACCTTTCTAAAAAACCATAAAAAAAGATAAAAAAAAGAATCATCCTCAACCTCCACCTTCTCGTCATGCATTTCTTACTAGCATTCCTATTCCTCTAGAGAATGATATCAATCCCCGAGGCTTACCCAATACTACACTACAACTATTAGGTTCGCTGCCTAGGAGGTTGAAAAACTTGCTCGACGAAAAGGAAGTTTCCTTCACCCCGAACGCGCCTTCCGCGCGCATCAAGTTTTTGGCGCTGTTTCCGGGGAATAGAATAGCTAGTTAGATTTCTATCTCGTTTAGGTTCCCTTGTTTGATTCCTATCTATTAAGATTTTTTCTCATTTTAATTAGCTTCCTTGTAGTTTATCCCCCTTCTTTGTGTCTTTGTTCGTAACCTCAACACTTTTCATCATGAAAGGTGATAACCCACCAAATCAACCACTTCCCATCAACCCACCACCAAATTACCCGCCAAGAGGCCGTACTCTTGGTGAATAATCTAGACCAAGCCATCAAGGCTATAGGAATACCATTGAGCTTCCCGATCAAGCTCATACTACGGCCCTACGATCCGACACCATCCGGTTGGTGCAAAACGGATGTGCATTCCATGGACTTTGTTCCGAAGATCCTAATCAGCATCTCAAGGACTTCCTTAAAATTGTTGACTCCATTGACCTTGATGCTATCTCTCAGGAGACCACGCGCTTGCGTCTCTTCTAATTTTCTCTACGGGACCAAGCTAGTAATTGGCTTGAGCGACTTCCCGCCTGATCCATCTCAAGTTGGGATGATCTCACCACTCGTTTCGTCGCCTAATTTTTCCCACTGAGGAGAACTACCAAACTAAGGAATGACATCTTGATGTTCCAACAACGTCAAGGCGAAACTCTCTACGAGGCGCAGAGTCGATTCAAGGACTTGCTCCATAAAGTCCTTCATCACGTCATCCATCTTTGGCTTCAAGTACAAATTTTTTACGATCATGCAACCTTCCTCATCAAGCGATCCATTGACCGAGCTGCCGGTGGAAGGCTCAGCAATCTCAACGCAGAAGAATCATGGGATATCATAGAAGAGCTCGCCGGTCAGAGCTACGAAGATTGTAGTGAATCTCATGAAACCCCCAAAAGAACGGTGAATGCCATATCAATACCTCATGGGCCTTCCAACATCACCCCAGAGCAAGTTAGTGCTCTTGAAAAAAGGACCGACTATCTAGTTGAGAGGCAAAAGAAAGCACTTGGACCAATCTATCGATCAACGGTTAATTTCAATGACTCTGCCAACCGCCCAACACCCCTCTCTGAATCACCTAGCCGTGAACAAAATCCCAATTATGTACGACGCTTCCGTTCTACCTCTCCAATCCCACTCTCACCAAGCTTCAAAACACAAATGAGATAATACATGGCAGTCCATTCGGAAAGGGAAGAAATGCAGGCAAAAATGGCGAAAATGATGAACTTAGTGAAAGAGTACACTAAGACGAAGGTTCCCGAGAAGGTGTTAATGAGAAACGATGATCGCGCTACCCCCACTTTGTTTGTTAACTCCATTTCCATTGCTTCCTATAAGGGTGGGGTAGTTGAGAAAAAGGACAATGAGACTACCAAGAACGGCAAGAATAATAAGGACAAGGATAAGGCTCAGAATGATGATAAACCCAAAACCATTGAATAGTACCTTAAGCATGAGATCAATAAAAAATAATTGTTAACCAAGTGAACAACTTTAGGTATAATGATGCTCTTAGGAAAGCCCTCTTAGGTGAGAAAAAGAGGAAGAATATGACACCATGCCTATGCGACCTTTGTACGAGGCAATTATGAGGAAACCAATAACTAAGAAACAAGAGATTTCTGGGAACTTCATAATACCATGTAACACTGGTGACTTAGAGAATATTAAAGCCTTAGCCGATCAGGGATCCGATGTAAATATAATGCCGCTATCAGTCTATAGTAAGTTGACTAAGGAGGAGCCAACCAAGACCAATCTTAGACTTTTATTAGAAAATAATTCATATGTTTATCCCTTAGGAATAGTGGACGATGTTTTAATTGAGGTTGCAAGTGTTCTCTATCCGGTGGACTTTGCAATTGTAGACATTGAGGAAGATAGACACATGCCATTAATCCTTGGAACACCTTTCTTGGCCACTGCCAAGGCAACCATCAAATGCAGTGAGGGTGTCATGATACTCAAAATTGGCAAAGAAAAAGTTAGGATACCTATTGCTCCGAGATATCCTTGGAAGATTAAGGAGAAGATAAAGAATAAGAATTCGCGAGTCTCCAATAATGCTGTTAAGAAGAAATTTGTTGAATGGGAAAAAAGGATTAGGGATTTCGTGAGTGAGGGGATGGATTCGAAATTATGGAAACATGATAAAAGCATAGAGTACAACTATACCACGGAAACACTCCCTCAAAAGTACCCTAAAGAATTCTTGGAAGGAGACAAGGTGCTTTTGCGTAGATCAAATTTAAAAGCATTACGAGGAAAGAATCGGCCAAAATGGTTTGGCCCCTATACGGTGAAGGAGACAAATATAAGTTGTGAAACCATTATCATATTAGACGAAGGATGACGTATAGTCTATATCCGGGTCACGGACCCAACTAAAGTCCAATACTAGCTTGGTCGATGCGACTGGGCTAAGCCAACTAGCGTTTGGGCTCATGTAAGCCCAAGCCCAAAGCTATTCACGGAATAGATATCGATATCTTCTAAATAAGAGGATTATCATTCCCGACCGACTTAGGCGGGATCGCAGAAGGTTGGGGAACAGGAACCAACAAGGATTCCGTGCGTATATAAATGGAATCACATCCCTCGTTTAAGTGCGATCTCATAGCCTAACACTCCTTAAACCTAAACCGATTACTTACTCTCGCGGGAGGATAATCGTGGGAGACAATCCTGATAAGCTAGCGGTGTTTTACATCTCTTAGTGCGCGGTCTCGAGATAACAATCGACAATTGGTACAAGAACCGGGCCCCGACAGAAACGCCCGACTTTTGTATCAACAAGTGGCGCCATCCGTGGGACCATTCATCGAGAACCAAGACTAGAATGACGAAGCATGGAAATCGTGATCGCGATCGGACCTCATGGGAAAGAAGCCGCAAAGCGGATCGACCCCTAAACAGACCGTTGGGACAACCAGCGCTGCCAAAAACAAGGGATCAGGACAAGACTTGATCTTCCCACTGGTGGAACCGCGCTCGGGGACAACCCAAGCCACTGACTACTACCGCCGGTGAAGTAGATCCATTCTGCTGTTCTCGCCACTCCCTTTCAATCGGTGCTAAGCCCGGCGACAAAGGCATCGGATGCACCAAATCGGAATAAGAGCATAGCGGTGAAACAAACGCACTCGCTCTAGAAGGAGTTCGCCCATATGGCGCCGAAAGATTCGTGTCTCAAAACTACGAAGTCTTAGCTACTCTCGTGCAAGAGGAAGAAAAGAAGAGATCGGTCGGAACTTGCAAGCCCGACTAAATTTTGATTCGAATACGATACTTCCCCACTTGCCGTCGGAAGAAGCGCGCGGAAGAAAGCGACCGCCGACCCCGGTATTCAACGGGATCGGAAGAGGATCGAGGATGATGAGACATCCCACCTCGCCACTTGGCGATAGTGATGAAGGTGAGCAGCGTACCGGTATCTATGATAGGCGGGTAGCCGTAAAGTGCATAACAGACTTGGGCGGAGGTACTCCCCAGTGAAAGTCCTTCGATCCGGACTACGGAGATAGTCGGCAAAAGCGAAGGAAGGAAAACTAGTCCTCCGATAACTCCTCGGACAACGAGGATAGTGATCTGAGGACATTGGAAGTCGAGCGAACCTGATGACCAAGAGGAGGACATGTCTCTCCATGGCGTCGTCGGAAGGTGGGCGCGTTCACTAGACGCGTGCGATTTCTCGAGAGAACAAGAAGAGGCGCATGCTGCTAATGTCAAGACCTATGGCGGACAGGTGATCGAGACGATCACCTAAAATTTTCGAATCGGCCCGACTATTGAGAATTGGCCACAACCGGTGTGGTGCCATATGTTTAATTCCACACTAGTGGGAAGCGCGGAACGGTTTAACAAACTTCCACGGCAGTATAAATGGTTTGAAGAATTAAGAAAGGCGTTCGCCTAAATTTTACTCAACGGAAAAAGTGCGCTAAAAACCTGTCGAACTTGCGGGGTAAGCGGCGCCAAGGAGAAACTACGAGCGCATTCATGGAGCGTTTTAAGGATGAATGCATGCAAGTTAAAGCATGCCCGAAGTGCTAAAGATCTCGGTTTCATGAATGGAATTAATAACCCAGAACTCATCAAGAGATTGAATGACAAGATTCCTGAAACTTTTGATGAACTCATGAACGCTCTAGGTCCTTCGTCCAGGAGAAGCCGCCGCGGCGGATAGCAAAAACTCCTCCAACTACGGTCGCGGGAACAACACAGGAGGCGACCCAATGACCGGAGTAGCAACCGTAATAAAGCTATCGCGGTCGGGGGGCGGGAGGGATAACGGCAGATACACCCGTGACAAAAACCCCAAAATACTACATGACGGAAGGCGAACTTCCCAAGACCACCACAAATCGCACCCGGAGGATCGGCGCCTTTGGGAATGGATATTGTGACTACCAGCGAAGGGCCACACCACTAATGAATGTGTCCAAGCTGCGCCAACTCATTGACAAAATGGTCAAAGAGGCGATTGGACCATTTGGTCAAGAATATTAAAGAAGGAAAGGACAAGCGGAAGAGTGGCAATAAGAAAGAGGCGCTAAAGACAAGCCCGACACCATTTACATGATACAATCATGGCGGTGGTCACAAGGCGAAGGTCGGCCGGGATTTCTCACGTGGAAATGAGATCTCTTTCCCGCCTTAACATGGACAACGGTGGTGGAACCACTCACTATAGAGATAAGCGGGGGTCGCGACATCCACGCATGTATGTTGATGGTGGAGCCTGCGACATCATGTACGAGCATTGTTTCAAGCGATTGCGTCACGAAATCGCGATCGATTAATCCGGTCGAACAACGTTGGTGGTTTCTGGTGAGAAGATATGGCCTATGGGGCAAATCGATTACACATCGGCATTGAAGCGAAGAGCACTCCATAGCGGCTGGATGGAATTCATGGTGATTAAATCTCCTCGCCATACAATGGCATTATTGGGAGACACGGAATATCGACTATGCGGCGGTGCCATCAACGGCGCATGGGATGCTTAAATTCCCGGTGGAAGGTGGTATTGTTACTCTTTACAACACCACTATACCACGAGAGAATGCAACACGATTGCATGCGAGGCGGCACCAACTCGGCCACGACAGACAACGAGTTCCAAATCGAAAGTAGCAATTCACCGAATACCGGGCGGAAATATCCATCGGAGGTTCATTGTCGGACAATGGCAAAACAAGCTGTATGTGCACTCTGCGGAAGAATTTGGATATTTTGCATGGGAGCCTAAACACATGACGGAGTACCACGCTCCGTCACGAGCATAAAGCGAGAATCCGCGGGGATACTCACCCATCGCCGAAGAAGCGTGGCCAAGCCGGGGCGCGCAAGCAATCTTGGCGGTACAAAAAGTGGTAGAGGCAGGGATCATGCGGGAAGTTTACTACCATGGTGGCTTTCCAATCCGGTCATGGTAAAGAAGAAGCGACGGCGGTGGCGAATGTGTGTAGACTTCACCGACCTTAACAAAGCATGTCCACAAGGCGCTATCCTTTACCGAGATAGATTGGAAAATAGAGTCTACGTGCGGATATCCATTGAAGTGCTTCCTCGGCGCGTACAAGGGATATCATCAAATCAAATGGCTAGGGAGGACGAGGAAAAAGCGCCTTTCATACAAGCCAGGTGTTTCTTGCTACACAAAATGCCCTTGACTTGAAAAATGCGGCGCCACCTACGGAGGTTAGTGGATAACGCTTTCGAAAAACAGGTGGGCCGCAACCTAGAGGTCTATGTTGATGACCTGGTCATAAAAAGCCATACCGAAGATGAGCTAGTGCGTGACATCGAGGAAACGTTCAAAACTCTAAGAGAGATCAATATGAAGCTGAATCCTAGGAAGTGTACCTTCGGCGCTACTGAAGGCATGTTCCTTGGATACCTGATAGAACCCGACGGCATAAAACCATGCCCAGAAAAGACAAAAGCGGTCATCGAACTTCCTTCACCGCGCACGTTGAAGGAAGTCCAATCTCTCAACGGAAAGTTGGCGGCTTTAAGCAGTTCTTATCCAATCGTGAGAAAAATCACTACCTCTTTTCAAAACACTCAAAAGTGTATAAAGAAAGGTGATTTCGGATGGACTACGGAGGCGAAGAGGCCTTCACTCGGCTTAAACAACATCGCAGCGCTCGACACTTGTCGCACCCGACCGGGAAGAGCTAATCATGTATTTGTCTGCGGTGAAGGCGCGATCGGTGCGATGTTACTAACGAGATAGGGACTCGGTACAAACTCCCATCTACTTTGTAAGCAAGGCACTCAAGAAGGCGGAGATGAACTATAGTGCCATGGAAAAGTTAGTTACGGCGTTGGTATTTCTTGCTAAGCGGTTGCGGTACTTCAAGCACACGCAATAGCGATAATCACGGATCAACCGATCAAGCGGATCATCTCCAAACACGCGCATCGGTGTAGCTGCGAAGTGGAGTGTATTGCTAGGTGAGCACAACATCTCGTACAGACCACGTACCGCAATCAAAGGACAGATTCTGGCGGACTTCATCATTGAAAAGCCAGACAGCGACGAGGTATCCACACCAATTAAGACCGAGCTGCAAGATCCATGGATCTTGTTTACAGATGGATCCTCATGCATTGATGGCTCAGGAGCGGGCCTCATTCTCACAAATCCAGAGGGAATGGAATTCACTTACGCACTGCGCTTTGAATTCACAACAACAAATAATGAGGCGATACGAAGCCACCTTTCATTGGACTACGCATTGCGGCTCGAATGGGTGTCGTAACCTAGAGGCAAATGTGGATTCCGCTGGTGGCCAACCACGTGTTGGGTGAATCGTGGCCAAAGAAGATAATATGATTCGATGCCTTGATAAAACCAAGGCGATAAAAGCTTTGATAGGTTCACTATAAAGCAAGTTCCTAGAGGGAAAACCGCAAGGCGGATGCCGAGCAAGATTGCCTCGACAAGCTTTGCACACCTATCAAAGCAAGTTCTGGTGGAAACACTAAAAAGCAAGTCAATTTCGGAGATGGATATCTCCACGATAATAGAGGAGGAAGGTCCTACATGGATGACACTAATAACGGACTTCCTGAGCAAGGGAACATTACCCCAAGAGCAGAAGGAAGCTCGCAGGATACGGCGCCTGCAGCAAAGATTGACTGCGAGACAACATATTGTACCGACGTTCCTTCCTGCAACCATGGCTCCGTTGTGTCGGCCCTTTACAAGCAAATTACGTACTGCGAGAAATCCATGAAGGTTCATGCAGTATGCACTCAGGACCACGGTCCGTTGTGGCACGCGCCATGCGATCGGGATACTACTGGCCGACCATGCACCGTGACGCGCGGGACTTAATAAGGAAGTGCAACGATTGCCAAGTTCATAGACCCGTCCCACGCCAACCACAGCACGAGCTAACCCCAATAACTTCACCATGGCCATTCTACAAGTGGGGTATTGACATCGCGGGCCCTTTTCCTATCGCAGCGGGTGGACTAAAATTTCTCATAGTCGCCATAGACTACTTCACCAAATGGATCGAAGCGAAGGCAGTGGTAACAATCACTGGCAACCAGGTGAAGCGCTTCGTATGGGAAAACATTGTATGCCGCTTCGGCCTCCCTGGGGAAATCATCTCGGACAACGGGAAACAATTCTGTGATAACCCTTTCAGGGACTGGTGCGAGAAGCTTAACATAACACAACACTGCGTCGGTTAAGCATCCACGAACCAGCGGCCTAGTGGAGCGAGCGAATCGAAGCTTGGGTGAAGGAATTAAGGCACGCCTAGAAAAGCACAAAGGAAGATGGGTGAAGAGCTATCACATGTCTTGTGGGCCTACCGCACCTCAATCAAGACCGACCTTGGCGACACTCCGCCTCTTTAGTCTATGGGACGAACGGTCATCTGCGGCGAGATTGGCATGCCAACTATCCGCCTTCTTTGAAATCAATGTGGCAACCAATGATGACGATAGGCGCATCGACTTAGATCCGCTAGAAGAAAGGCGAGAGCGCGACTATCTGGAAGCAAAATCAAAGTCAAGGATGAAAGGATACTATGATGCTAAAGTGCGCAATGTTTCATTCGGACCGGTGATTTTGTCTACCGCGCCAATGATGCGAGCCATCTTTGAAGACACGGTAGCTTGGACCAAAGTGGGAAGGACCCTATGAGGTTACGAAGCACTAGGAGCAGTGTACAAACTCAGAGGCTTGGATGGCCATGGTGCCCGCACATGGAACGTCTGCAACCTCGAGAGGTGCTATCTATAGGAATGGCTATGGCCTGGCGCCTGAGGCGCTCTCGCACTTCGGTGCCCAATAAACATCTATGCATTTATTTTATTTTTTTTGCTTAGAATAATTGTCTTGTTTACTTATTATAAAAACTTGCAAGTATCAATAAAAGCGCCGTGGTTTCTAGCTAACTCCATGGCATATTTGTTATTTCCATATACTCTATGTCTTAATAACTTTTTATTTCTTGCCCACGATGGCGTGCATGCACCATAATAAACCCATGATGGTAAAAGGATAAGTTCACCTACTAAACAACTTGTTGAATAAGAGGTTGCAAACCCATCAACAACGGATCACGTATCCTTGTTAAACACCTTATTATCAAGGCGTTGGAATAAGTTTTGTACACCTCCTACGACGGATGCGCAACAACGCACACGCGCGTTTAACAACTTTGGAACCAAAATACTTGATTCCTTAAAGTGATATTTAAAGTCTGCGCATATCACAACATACGACTATGCCACAAACGCTATACTTAGTTACTTAAGTATATTACAACTTTCATACATGACTATGAACTTTGCACCAATAAACAATTCCTAATACATACTTCTTTCACGCAAAGACATTACAAATTGCAACAACATTCACACGAACTCAACAAGAGATATTTTCATTAGATAACCATGAGTTATTACAAAGGTTTGTTACTTTACAATACATAAACCTACCGGCTTTACAACGCTCGAGGGAGAGCCACCTCGCGGTTTTTTCGACTCCTTAATCTCGTCCAACCTCTTTAACAAATCGAGAATCTTGACGAGATCTTGTGGCGACATTCACGGCACCCGTCGAGCGAGGGAGATCTGCGCGCCAACACCACACAATATGGCTTTACCATTGACACCCTTCTTCTTAGCGAGCCTTGTGGCATGAGCTTCCGGGACTGCGTCAGCGGGACTTCTTTTCCAGTATAAGCGGGTTCAAGATATCACGAGGCGAACAAAAGCAGTACACCTGGCGAGATTCGTTGGGCTTCAAAAGTAATCGGGTTGCGCCTCGCATCCTCGAGCGGTGCTTTGCCAAAGTCAACCCTCCATTATTACCCCAATCGGATAGTCTTGGTCGCTCAATTCGAAATCATTGGAAACTCTAGAGACTTCAACGCTCCATGGCGGACACCAACTCGGTATATACTGCGCATTATACCGAGCACCTCCCAGGCACATTTAGAAGACCCCCTCATGCGGTTTTCTCTTGCCGGCCTTACCACGCTCCGTAGGCGCATTGAACAACCCCGAATCGTCTACCACTTCCTTGGATTCCGGTAGTAGTAAAGCGACGAAGCGCAACCATGGCCTATGAGCCATCGGCGCTCTGCAATAGTGGACAAGAGTTGGGGATACAACTCCTCGTCGTACTCTATGCTCAGATTACGCAGCTTCATCTCCTGCGCTTCAAGGGCACTCTTGACCGTGGCACCAAACTCTTCAAGTTGGGATGTCGCCGCATCTTTGCCCTTCTCCGGATATTTAAGTACCCGTGGCACGCGGACTTATACCCGCAACATCCGCGCTCTTGGTTTATTTGGCGCATCAGCATCGCCATCTTTTCTTGGCCGGTTTACGGCGTCGCGTTGGATCCTTGCCTCGGCTGGGCGCATTCCAAGCTGCGCCGGGTGCTCGCCGATTGAGCCTCCAAGCGCTCTTGTATGATCCTTTTGAGAATCTTGACTACTCCTACCGAAACTTGGTCTTTCGGCTTCACAATTAGCGGCTTTGATGTGCGAGACTGCACCAACTCTTGACCGGTTGCTCCATGGGCGCATCCACATCGACGGTCTTCATCGTTCGACTATGCGGCTCGATGTCGCGTGAGCGTCTGGGACTAGCCTTGGGGGGTGACTCTGCAAACTGCTCCACCCTGTGTACGTTTACCAGAGACTTGTTAGGCTCCTATGTAACACAACTGGTGCATCAAAAAAAAAAAAAAAAAAAACAATATATATTGAAGGCATCACTTACTGCGGTCCAGCGATAGTAGCCGAGGGGTGCGAAGACGCTTCATCAGTGGACGATACCTCCACAGTGAGGATCATGGGCGTTTTTCCTTGAAGGGCTGCGCCATCCTCTCGATGGATCGCTTGCGCTTTAACCCGACCTCGACTCCTCTTCTTCTTCGTCCATAGGTGGCGCCGTGGCTACGAGGGTGGGCTGCGCTTCTGGTGAAAGGCACTTTGAAATTGGGGAACACTTTGTAGTGGTGTCGCTTCCCTTTGCAATGAGAGGAACTCGTACTGCTTCCCCGTGTTCATCTCCATGACATGACCGGTGATGGCCGCGATATAGGTTCCTCCCTTTCTTTTGGGGGCGTACTCTGTCCTTACCTCAGCGGGCTTCGCCAAATACTGTGATAAAAGCAGATCCATCTCTGCGCACAAGAAACAACAAAGCGACATCGGTTATATAATGTGTGGACGAAGGAAGACAAATTCTTACATTAACTACAAAAGGGGGTGCGGAAGAGCGAGTACCCACCCTGGCCATTGGCGCCTAAGAAGATCGGGATCTCATCTTCGGGACCAAAGTAATTACGGCTGATGCCCATATGCACTAAAAACTCCTCAGGATAGGAACTGATAGGGATGCGGTTTGCATTTATCAGTTCCGCATCCTCGGAGACATATGATCCAGGCAAAGGGCACTCGTCTCTCGGCAGCGTACCCCGGGTGAAAAAATTATAACGCCACGGGAAGCATGTGTCGTCCACCCAAAAAGGACTCTCTCCAATTCCTCAGCGCATCTAGCTTCTCGATTATAGCTGAAGCACCGGTAGCGCCATGAAGGAAACCTACCCATGCGCCCATGTTGTATGGTAGAATGCGCGGAATAGGTTGATTGTGGGGTTAACCACCAAAGACGGCGATTCACCTCAAAATTGGTAATTTTGGTTTGCCTGTCTGATGTAATTGGGATAGGTGCACTCGTAATAATTAGCACATCGCGCGAAATCGGGATATAGGCACCGTTGATTGGCGAACTCAAAAGCGTGTGTATACCCTATTTTCCTTCCGAAATCGGCAATGGAGGCCCGCGCACCCGGAACAACCGGATGCACGTCAAGTGGGATATAGTAATCCGAGGTGAATTCTAAAAGATCACTCGTGGACAGATCAGAGGTGAAATCATGCAGTTGTTTGACCATGGTGTTTGATTTACAAAGGCGCACGCGCGGCTACCTTGAAGTGGTTTAGTTTCTGGATTACAGCTGCAGATATGTTTTAACAATGGCGGATTGTTTTTTTTTACGGTGAGTGCCATTGTGAAAATGAAACGGTGGTTTATATCCTATTTCTCATCCACAAGATACGTGACACGTGGATCCCACTAACTTCACTTGTGTGGTTGAGATTGATTCGATGGGGCGGGGACGATAACTTTCCCACGAATAACGAGGCGTTTACTATCCATCTCATGTCTAGGTACAACGTCTGGGAGGGTATATGTTTATGGCTTCTTGCATACGCTTCAAAGTTTTTAGCGGCTACGGTTTATTAGTCTAGCATCCATGATTAGTCGCTGCGCATACTAGGCGGGGGACATGATGACGTATAGTCTATATCCGGTCACGGACCCGACTAAAGTCGATACTAGCTTGGTCCGTGCGACTGGGCTAAGCCAACTAGCGTTTGGGCTCATGTAAGCCCAAGCCCAAAGCTATTCACGGAATAGATATCCGATATCTTCTAAATAAGAGGATTATCATTCCCAACCGACTTAGGCGGGATACGCCGAAGGTTGGGGAACACGGAACCAACAAGGATTCCGTGCGTATATAAAGGGAATCACATCCCTCGTTTAAGGTACGATCTCATAACCCTAACACTCCTTAAACCCTAAACCGATTACTTACTCTCACGCCGGAGGATAATCGTGGGAGACAATCCCACGGTAAGCCTAACGGTGTTTTCTGTCTCTTAGTGCGCGGTCTCGAGATAACAATCGACAATTGGTACAAGAACAGGAGCCCCACAAGGAAGCGCCCGACTTTTGTATCAACAAGTCTAGCTACAAGACTCATAAATAAAGAAAAGCGCTTCGTGGGAGGCAACCCATGCTTAATTGTTTACTTGTTTTGTGTGTCTTATAACTTTTTCATTGTTTTTTATTCTCATGTTAGACTTTGTGAAAATGCTTTATTTTGTCTTTAACCTCGTCTTAATTACATATAAAGGTATTTTACAAAAAGATAAGTGTAGGGAAGATCACATACGTTTTTGAAGAACATGAACATGAGAATTACAACTAGTGAAATTGATATATATGTGTGTTTTTAGAGTCAAATGCTTGTATCGAGTCACAATGGATGTTTTTGCGGGGGTTTATCCAGGTTTTAAAGATGTAACTTTTCCAGAAAAACACAGAGACCACTTTCATCGGGACAACTGAGCATCAGATTAAAGCTGACGACGTCGAGGCTATCTGAAAAGCAGTTATCGGTTTTTCGTTTTTGTGCTACTTATAAATTTTCCGAAATTCCCGGTCTTAATTTTCCAAAAAGCGCAAACATCCATTCCGAGTATTATATCTTACTTGCTTTCTAGTGTAGTTGTGTCATATATAGTTTTACGTCGATTTTATGTGAAGATTTAAATACATTTTCTTATAAGTGTGCAAGTTATATTTGACAAGAAGAAGAAACACAAAATTAGATGGAGCTTCTCACTTATGCATTCTTCTTGGAAAAAATTTAACATAACTTCACATGGATCCTACCGAGCTAATTAGGGGGTACTAGTTTCTTTTCCTTACTTACCTTCCTTTATCATAACTTTGATACTTTCGGGAACATTGGGGACAATGTTCGGTTTAAGTGTAGGGAGGAGAATAAAGCGGAACTTAGAAACTTTTCATTCACTTGAGTATTTGTCTTGTCCTTGGTAATTTGTGTAATAAACTATGAGAAATATTTGTTAGGGCAATTTTAGCACCAAATTTAAAAATTTTATGACATTCTGAGCTAAACTTTAGTCTTAATAAAGCGTCTCATGGATAGGAATTATATGACTAGCACAAAAAAATCGTTTACTACTCAATTTTCACCCCAAAAATGTGAGGTTCGCCCCTAGATCTTTAGGAATAAAAGCATTCATCTTTAACACTTAGAGAGTGTACCGATAGTATAATAGATTCTAGAATTTGTTTTGTGATGCATTCCAAGATCGCTAGTGAGACTACACTTGTGTAGTTAGGAATAACTAAATGAAAAGAGGCATTAGGATAACCCTTGATTGAAACACATATTATATTTACTTCTTCCACATTGGTTAAGTAATTACCCCACACCCTTGCGATGTACTCATCTTTAATACACGATACCCCTAGTTAACCCCTCGAGCCTATCCTTTTCACGGTTCTCGTGATGTTTCGGTTTTCGAAATATCAATGAAGAACATTGTTTACAATCCACCCCAAATGTACACCCAAATTGCCTTAGCCTACCTTGTATGCACTCATCTTTAGTGCATTATTGTTATCATTGCAACCCTTAGTTCAAATATCTAGTTACTTGCATGGTTGCTAAGTCGAGTCATATGTTTTGTACCACGGTGTTAGGGCGATTGGGACTCATGGGTAAAAGTAATATTTTATGGAGTAGCAGGAAAGAGCGATAAAGTCAAATTCCCTTGTCTCGTAATTAAATACTCCAAGTGTTTTGATCTTTTAAAATCGGGTCAATTAGTGTTAGAGAAATAAAACTCAAGTGTAGGGATGCTCCTATAAATCCTTTATATTTTGATGTTATCGTAGAGGATGGTAGAGTAAAAATGTATGAAAAAAATCAAAAAAAAGAGTGTTTAAAAAATGAAAAATGAAGAAAAAAACATACGGGCTACCATCCTACATCTATCTTTATGTTTCTATTTTTAAATTTATGTTTTTCAAGCTATCTAGAGTTAGTGAGTCGAGTCTTGGGTTAGCAGCATACGCTTTTCATGCTTGTAACATAAGATTTTTGACTTGCCACCACTAAATATCCCCTATCCAACAAAACCCTTTGTTTCCCTACCGAGGCCTAAACATTACAACCCTTGTAAAGATCTCTTAGATAGTTGTTCCTAGGTGCTTCACATAAGCGGTGGAGGTTTGATCTAGTCTCAAGCTTATGGTAATCTATGTACTATGCTAGGTAATGAGTGTTTATCTTCCATTTCTATTTATTATATTTCATATAAACCCGGGAAGATGAGAGAATCCAAACACCACTTGTGAGGTGCTAGTATATAATTTCCGTACTTGTTATGACTATTGTGGCACTTTTACTTGTTATGAACTATTTTAAACCAATGCTTCATGCCCCCTAACTTATAAATTGATTGGCCAAAAGCACATTTGCTTGAGGACAAGCAAATACCAAGTGTAGGGATATTTGATAAGGATTTAAAACGTACGCTTTTAGGGTTCATTTAAGCCCTAAATCGACCAATTTTATATCCGTTACTGTTGGAATCACTCCTAAACTAGATTACAAGTGTTAGTAATTAATATGTAATAGTTAGCTTAATTAGGCTTTTATGTTAGTAATTATGGCAAGGCTTATGTAGAAAGCCCATAAGCCTTGGCCCAAGCCCAATAAGGAAAGGAAAGGAACTTGCATGTTGCCCTAGTTCCTTCCCTATAAATAGTATTGTAAACCTTCTCTTGAAGGTTGGTTGTTCACTTTTCTATTTCACTCTAAGCATAAACCTTTCTTTATTTATTCGTGAGCTTTGGTTAAGTGTTCATCCGATCCTTTCTTATCTCATTTCTTCATATTGATGCTTGTGTTACAAACATGGTGACCTAACGGTGGTATCATTAAGCCATCTAGTTGGGTGAAATTTTTTGTTTTTGAAGTATCTGCGTATGTTTCTCGGTTTACAACTTTCATACGCATCAAAACTTAAATTTTTCACTTGAAAACTCAAGATTCTTGTACTTTAAAGTTTATGTGGTGATAAAGTTTAAGTTTTTGGCAAAAAGTTTGAAACTTTACGTGTATTTCTTTGTTTTTGAGCTTGGTTTGATACGTGTAGTGCTTTCTAAGCGTAAGGGTAAAAAGAGTTTTTGATCATCAAGTTTCACACTTTTGTGTTATTTTGGTGATATTGAAGCTTTTTCATCATAAAAATCTGGTTTAGAAACAATTTTGGGCTGAAAATCTCAGTTTTGGCAAAATTTAGCAATTCTTACGCATAAGCAAACCCTAATTTTACGCGCAAGATTTTCTAGTCTTGATCTTCAGTGCTAATTGGTTTACTAAGTGTTTTCTTGCTTGGATAAGCCTGAAAACACTTCGACTTTAGATATCTTTTACCTTTGAATAAGTGTAAAGGATTTTTAGGCAAAACCACAGTATTACGCCTAAGCTAAAACTTACGTAGAATCTTTACGCCTAAGCATTTTCTTAGGCCTAAGCCTTGTCTTAAGCATAAGCAAATCTTACGCATAATCATTCTACTACTAAGCTTTTGGATTACGCATAAGCTAAGGTTTCCTTACCCTACGCGTAAGCTAATCCTACGCGTAAGCTCTCTTCTTACGCGTAAGTTGGTGTTTTTACGCATAAGGTACTTTCTTTGCCTAAGCTAGTTTTCTACGCATAAGGAATCTTCATCAACAAAGTTTCATTCGGCTACAAAGATCCATTTTTCAACACAAGTTTCAAGATGTCTCAACCACCATACTCTAGCTACTTCCCTCATGTCTATCCTCAACAACAACAACAACAACAACAACAACAACAACAACTCCATCAACAACAACAATTTTATCAACAACAACAACAACAATTTCAACAACAATTTCCTCTAGGAGAAATTCAACCACAAATGATTCTACCACCCCCTAGTCTTCAAGTACAACCCTACACAAACTTTCAAAATCAACATCCATCCAGGAATACTATGAAGGAACCGTCTTGGTTTGCAAAGATGTGTGAAGCTTTAAGTAGCCAACAATCCATTCATGAGGATGGATCACTTGATAGACCTCCAATGCTCACTCCCAGAAACTATGATCAATGGGTGATAAGGTTATTTAGGTTCTGTGATCTAAAGAAGCCACATGGAAAGTTCTTGAAGAAGGTCATCCTGGAAGGTCCATTTCGGATGCCTATTGTCCTTGTGCGGAGATCCAAATGCTAATCCACCAAGAGGTGATGTCACCAACGTTGTCGATCTTCTTGAACTTACTCTTGATCAACTTCTACACTTTGAAGCGATGGTGGCAATGCAATACATCCTTTTGGGATTACCCAATCCGATACTTTGAAGTGTTGATGCTCAAAAGGCGCCAAAGCAATGTGGGAGCATATTCATCTTCTCATGGAAGGCACATAACTCAATCAAGAAGACATGGAATCAAAATCTACTTGGCTTATAAACACTTCATAATTGAACCGGGGAGACATTAGAGTCATATCATCATCGATTCTCGGACATCATCAATGACTTGGAAAAACATAACATCATTATGCCAAGAATTGCGGTCAATACTAAGTTCTGAGTAGTCTTGGTCACGATTTGGAAAAGTATGTCATTTTCATCCGTCAGCGAAGAATCTTCATCATGCTACATACGGATTGTTGTCGACTACTTGAAGCCCCACCAAAGGAAGTTGACAAAGAAAGGGTTATCCGTGGACTTCTTGTTTCACCTTCACTTAGGATACTCAAACTCTTGCTTTGTGGGCTCAAGCGTGTTATCCTCGATTCCACTACTTTACAAGCTGTCTTCACAAATCCTCCACGACCAAGCGCAACAATTACACCATATGATCCGTCCACGACCAAACTCAAGAAACTCAAGTGGTTCCATACACCAACAACGATCAAGCACTACGGTGAATCTAATGAGGATCTGAAGCTTTCGATGCATTGCAACAAGGGTTTGTCATGATTGCTGAGAGCCTTCGGCCGATATTCAAACAAATCCAACAATCGCATTCGTACCTCATCAAACACAAGGAATCGGTTGTTGTTAACAATGGACGTGTTGAAGTTGAGAATCGTGGTAATGTTCATCGGATGGGCGATGGTCAAGGTTTAATGCTATTGGAAGAAATAACATGGGTGCTCACAACAACGAGCTCAAGTGGTTGATCGAAATGCTCGAGACTAGGATTAATGGTCTTCGTTGTTATAAGCTGTAATGAGAAGGGTCATCGGCTAACGCATGCCCAAAGCCGAGGACAAGAGGCATCGCTTATCACAAAGAGGCTTTACTCTTGGCTCTTAAGGATGAAGTGGTGGAACTCTTACCAACAAGGAATAGAGCTTCATGGCAAATCTGATTCGATGATGATATGGAGGACTTGTAGGCTAATGCGGTAGTGATGCTAATGGTTAATATGCATGAACTCCACACGAGTGACACGGGCCCGGTGTATGACAACGATAGCTTGTCTCGTCTGGGATCAAACTATATTCATTCTTGATCGGATATCTCCGCCAACATACGCATCCGACAAGGATCGAGTGTTCAACATGAGCCGTCTACATCTCATTCGATGATAATCAAATAGATCCCGTCATTATATTTGACGATCAAGATGACCTTATGGTTAATATTGATAATCAAGTTGACTCGGTGGTTATATTTGAGGATCTAAATAATGATCATGTTGAGACTCACGTTGAACAAGTCGAACTTTCGTCGAATCCGGTCTTGAGCTCATGACCTTACTTAAGACCAAGAATCTCGAATGGAAATTTGCAAAGACATCAATAAGCAATTAAAAGAAAAAAATGCTGCTGGCGACTAAGGATAATGAATGCTTAAAATATCAACTCAACATTTTTAAAACACAAGAAAAAGCGTGACAAAGGTTTTGAAGTCGCTTTTGCTAAATCCTACCAAAGCGAAAAATCATTGGAACAACATATCGTGATCTAGTTGCATCTAAGAATGCTTTGTTGTCTCAAATAGAACAAGCTGAAATATGATCATAAAAACAACAACGCTCTCGCTGGAAACTCAAAAGCCAAGTGCGAGTTGTTAACTTGTCAAAAGCAGTTACGTGAGTACAAAAACATTCAAAGAAACGAATAGATGACTATCTTGAAGAAATTGTCGACTTACAAAACAAAATCAAAGAGGTTGAAATGTTGTTTATAAACATGGTGAGTCAATCACAATTATTCAAAAGTTTACTTTTAAACCAAATCCAAATGGATATGGACGAATCTTGCGATTACAAACCAAAGTTTTCAAATAGAGCATTCAAACCAAATCCATGAAGTCTACGGTCGAGAACATAGAATTGATGATTCCATTATGAGTGTTGTTGAATATAATCGCATGGAAGAATTAGATGCGAAAGGCGAGTCGATCAAAATTAGAAAATGTTGTTTATAACAAACCATTTAACTATTCAAAAGCCATCACTTTAAATCGCACAACAAGATAATTCTAACACACCTTGGGTTATCACGCCTATTTACGAGTCTTCTAATGTTGGTCCCCAACCCATTACGCACAAATTAATGGTCCTTTACCTTCACTCGGTGAAGTAAAACTATACCGAACGTTGTCAAATTCTTAAATATTTTGAAACATTCCTATCGGACATCAAACTTTTGGAGCGTGAAATTGAAATTAATTACGAAATAAAAGTTGAACATTTTCAATCGCCTCATCTTGGAGAGCGAAGAGATATTTTTCGAAAAGAATTTTACCTCATGTCGAAATTTGAAAATGTGTGCAATATATTGGGAAAGGGATTTTCACAAGGAGCTTGGACTTATGAAAGAGTTTTCGAACAAGCGAAACATCGATTTCCAACACAAAGCGTAAAAGAAAATGTTAAGAAAAGATGTTGATCGACTCTTGGAAGATGTTATCGTCTTGATATCAATAATGTTGTGTTATTACATTACATTGCATATGCATTTGATTATATCTCTGCTGATTATTGAAAATGTTAAGAATCGTCTGTGTAAAAATAAAATCTTTAAAAGTTGAAAATGAGCGTTTGTCAAACGAGCTTTCTAATGCAAAATGTAAATCTTCAATGGTGTCAAAAGATTGTCAAAATAGAGAACTCGCTTTGCAAAACAAAATCAATCGAGTTGCATACAAAACTCTTAATCCAAAACTTGAGCAATTGGATGATGAAAAGCGTCTTTGAAGTGTCAAATTTCAAAATATGAACAAGAAATTTTAAAAGTTAAAAAGGAATATGGTGTCATATTTGATTTGCTCAAAAAGACTCGTGATCAAGCGTCAAAAGATGTTGATGATCATCTTGCATATACCAAAGATGTTTTACGACAAGAAGGACTCACTCGCTCTAAAAATCAAGATTTGTTACACACTATCCATGATCTAAAAGCAGAGGTGGTGTAACTTAAGCAAGATAGGAATAGTAACACAGTAGTAACTACACCTAAGCAGTTCAAAATGACTCTAGAACATCTAATGACATACCACAAGAAACTAATGTGATTCCTCTACTAAAGCAGAATAGTTGCCTCTTTTCCCAGCGCCCGCTTCACGACCTAGGAGCAATACAAAGAAGAATAGGAAGTTGCGACGTAAGAAAGAACAATAAAGATCTCGAGTAAAAGAACACCTTAGGACTTTGAATAAAACTCAAGTTGCACCCACTTTAGATATTGCGTCGACAAATGTAATGAACAAAGTGATGTAACTAATCTTGAATCTTTAAGTAATTTAAATGATTTGTTTGAAGCTTCTTGTGTTGGTTGTCGTAAAAGCATGTTTTACGGTTGTCATGATAAATGTGTTGCTAAGTCTATCTTGAATAAATAAGCGGAATAATAGAAAATGGAATACCTCTAGGCTTACTAATGCTTCTAAGTGCATGCTAGGTAAACCACCCTCTTGCGTTACGGCTACAATCATTGATGTTCCCATAGAACCCCTTCACCTCCTAGGAAGAACTTATCACATAGTGTATTTACTAAGACTAAGGCTAAGACTAGTTGGAGATGGCGTAAATGGTTACATAATACACTTGGCTTTAAATGGATACCTAAAATCATAAACATATGTGTTTCAACTATAACTACTTGAACCCTCTAACTCTTGGGTTCCACATCTACTTCTATTCCATCTAGCCGTGCATGTGTAATGCATGTGATATAGATCATCCTACGGATTGTTGTTAGCGGATGTTCCGGCACATGACGAGCAATCTCAAGCTGTTATCCAACTTTGTTTCAAAGTTCATTGCATTGTCGAGTTCGGAATGATCACTTAGCGACTATCATGGGCTACGGAGATTACATCAATGGTAACATCGAAATTAGCGGGGTTTATTATGTGGAAGGCCTCGGTCACAATCTCTTCTCGGTTAGTCGATTACGTGATGGAGATTTGGAAGTTGCTTTCGGGAGAAAACTTGTTTCATTCGTGATCTACAAAGAAACGATCTTATATCCGGTACCCGCAATTCAAGTCTTTATACAATCTCAATGCAAGACATGATTGCTTCATCTTCCATCTGCTACTTTCAAAGGCAACATCTACAAAATCTTGGCTATGGCACCGTCGTCTTTCACATTTAAACTTTCAAACCATAACCAATCTTGCACGATACAAACTTGTTGAAGGTCTCCCAAGATTTCGGTACTCTAAAGATCACCTATGCTCGACATGAACAAGGAAAAAGCACTCGTGCTCACTTTCCTTCAAAGGTGGAACACGACTCCTAGCATGTGCTTCATCTTCTTCACATGGATTTGTGTGGCCCGATGCGTGCGTCAGGGCGATTAATGGCAAATGCTACATCTTGGTAATTGTAGATGACTACTCACGATGGACTTGGGTTTATTTTCTTGAAGTAAAGATCAAGCTCCACAGATGATCATCACCTTTCTCACGAAAATTCAAGTTCGACTCGGAACATAGTCGGACAAATCGAGCAGACAAAGGCCGAATTTTTGAATCAAACTCTTCGTGCATTTTATGAGAAAGTGGGAATTGAGCATCAAACATCCATTGCACTTACACGAACAAAGCGGAGTTGTTGAAAGACGAAACCGTGCGTTAGTGGAAGCTGCAAGAACAATGTTAATTAATGTTAAACTTCAGATTACTTGTGGTGAAGCCGTGTCAAGCGCATGCTACACTCAAAATCGTTCAATGATTACTAAGCGCCACAACAAAACACCTTTTGAGCTTATCCATGGCTGTAAACCGAATCTCAAGCACTTTCATGTATTTGGATCCCTTTGTTACCGAATAATGATCGTGATGACTTTGGTAAGCTCAAAGCGGTGACATTGGAGTGTTTGTTGGATATTGTGAAAACTCTAAGGGTTACGGATCACGGAATCGTCGTACAAGGGAGATTATGGAAGCGATTGTAACACCCCAAATCTCGATGCAATGGAAGACTTAATCAAGTTTTGGGCGTTACTATTGGATTGGTATCGCACACAAGTATAGCAAAAGATAGTCATTTAACATTCAAAACCAATCCCAAATTTAGTTATTCAAAGCGTTTAATCCAAAAGTGTAAATATTAGGCCCAATACATGATTAAATAAAATAGGTCCCTAAAGTTTATCAAAGTCGAAATGATCCTTGAACCCGCCTTCTTGCCAAGCTTCCACCGATCACGTATTCCAAACATCTTTCAAATACGAGAAATCATGCTAAAAGGTCGACTACGTTGGTGAGTTCATAGGTTTAAGTTCAACAAAATCATAGTGGACCAAGATGGAGTTGATTTGCTATGCAAGACCTAAGATAGATAAATACCGTTTGCACACCGATACTACCGGATCACCAACCATAATCATATCCGCATCCGAGGATTACTCGGACCCGCGACTCTAGTCCGACCTTTGTCGTGGCAAAATCTAGAACAATTGCCAACCCGGACTAGGTCGATGTAGAAGTTTATTCTTAGCTAGGCAACAATTATAGCAATTAGAATTGCTACCCTAGTCTAAGGCAACAACTACCGCACATCTATCTAAGCGGTCAAGCATATAAGAAAATCCAAATAGTTTTCATGGTCCAAAAATAGTAGCATGATTCTCACCCCAAGATAGTTAAAAACGTAGATAAAAGTGGGGCTATGAAACTCACCTCAAGCAATCAGCGTCACGAATAAATACTAGCGAGAAGATAGCAAAATCACGGCACAACAACTATCGAATTTGCACAACCTATTAATGTAGACCAAATTTAATATATATATCTCTCGAAATCAACGTTAACTACCCCAATGTATTCCATTTCGTTATTTCCAAAAATGTCTCGTTTCACCATTTAATCCTAGTGTTTGGTATCCTCATGTGGGTGTATCGACTCAATATGATGCTATGAATGCACTAAAACAACCAATATATAACTCAATGCAATCACAATGAGACCTCTAAACGATAAGCTCCATAGTCCAATAAGTTTCGGAATAAATAGTAGACCTTATCGAATTCGTCAACTCGATAAACTCATTTATTTACTCGTGTCGCTTATTATAACATAAATCAATCGTATCCTAAAGAGTCATAAGGATAATTCACCAATTAATAAGGTTACCCAACGTACCTAGCGGGCTCTTATTAGATTAGTCAACCTAATAAGTCCGCTACCCACATGGATCAACACTATTAATGTTAGGTTATCCGTGGCGATGAGTGTCTAAATACTCATCATTTTATATTGTTAAAATGCCAAAACATCCGAAAACACTCGAAACACATCAAAATGATAAAAATATCACAAACAAGTGTTTTATATGTTTTAAATGCAAAAACATCAAAATCGGTGGAAAATGTATCAAGTTTGCATAATTGGCGCTTTAGTCCCCAAGTTACAAAAGTTGTCAAAATCGGTCCACAGTAATTCAAAAACTTGTAAAATATCATTTTAGGTCCTTGAGATTCAAAAGTTGTCAAAACAAACCCTTTAAAGTTTAAAAATCACAAAATGACAACTTTAGTCCTTTAACTTTGAAAATTGTCAAAATAGTCCTTGGTTAATTTAAAAAGTGAAAATTATCAAGTTTTAACCTTGTTCTATTCATTAATGACAAAATGGTCCTTATGATAAACTTTTGAGAAAATTACATAATTGGTCCCTCAAGTTTCAAACTTGACAATTTTGGTCCCTAGATTTGTAAAATGGAAATTTTCAACTATGGTCCTTGTTCTATTATCACTTGGCAGGTTTAGTCCTTATGAGAGCTTGGGAAAATGTTCAAGTTCAGCCCTTCAACTTTGGCAAAATTGCAAATATGGTCCTTGTTTACTAAACCAAACCAAACGGACCCTATTATTACACTAAGCCCAATCCAATCCAAAAACACTTGACCCGGCCCAATTATTTAAATTTGAATAAACCGCGGGTACTGTAGACCCTTCTCTCCCAAAGCAGTTTACACCAAAACCAGTGGTTTTAACCACTGGTTTTCCACCTTTTCACCTCCACATCACCTCCCAAATTGTCTCCTCCACTCCATACCAATCCAAAGCCCATTAATGAGAAAACCCACTCTATTGAAAATTGGCGCCAAAATCACCAAGTGGCATATCGATTATCTGGATGATTTCAATGGTCGATTTGGTGGGATATTTTCGAGGTCGACAAGAAGATTTAAGTCAATATATATCAAGTTTGGTCCAATGTAATTAAGTATCTAGAGTAATTTTCAATTTTAAATGTCGTTTTAGTTTAACTGTTAAAATTCAAAGGTTTGTTTAAGATTCAAGCCTTGTATTTTATGTTTCTAAGTTAAGAAAAACTTTTGTAAGCAATCAATTTCGGTTTCAAGTATTATTTCAAGTTATGCAATTTTCTCTTTATTCAAGAAATCTCAAAATATTGAATGTTGTTAATCGGTTGTTAGATTGAATTGAGTAAGTCATATAAGCTCCATATAAAGCTTATACAAGCTTTTAGATACCTAAAAATCGATGTAGTATCCAAAATCGAAATTCACAAAAATACTAAATAAATAGCTAAAAATAAAAATCCATGGTGAGTGTGATCAAGAAAATTTGGAGCAAGGTAGCTTTGGATTGCCTTGGTTTAGAGCTCGAGGAGAGCATATAAGGCAGTTATCGGTCCTTGGTTCTCACTCTTCATTTGGAATCATCTTGTAAGCTTGTTATATCATTTTGGCAATTCACTGTATAAGTTGTTTATTAGCTTAAATGTTTGTATTTCTATGTTCATGAATTGTAATTAAGTAAATATAAACCATAAAAACAGTTTCTTGTTATTTTAAATTTGTAGTTAGCTAAATTCTCATTTTAAACAGTCAATATAGCATTCTCATTAATCTTGAGTTTTATGGTATTAATACTGTTGTTTCATATTTCTTTAGTCCTATTAGATGATAATTTAAGGTTTGAAATCAGTTACAAGGTCTAGATAAGTGATTCTCTTTGAAAAAGTTCCAAGACAGTATCAAAAAGGTGTGTTTGGTTAAGCTGCATTAACTGAGTTCTAGGCTAGTGCAGTGGTATTTTCTTCTTGGTTCATGCTTGTTAAGTCCTTTTGGACTCATACCTGTCTTAGTCTGCACCTACAATACACCTAAAGTCAAAATTCTTTAAATTTCTCTTTAACTCTTTAACTGATGAGATCTTAGCAAATCAAACTTTTGTTTTGTGTTTAAAAGTCATCAACAAGGCTTTCAGAAGTTCCATTTCAATCATTTACATCATTCTAAGTACTTAAAATCAATGGCAAAGTTCAAGGAAGTCAAAGTTAAAAATCTCTTAAAAGTCAAAAACTTGAAAAAAGGGTTTTGAGCTCAACTGAGTAGATTTATCACAGGCTCATCTTTGGGTCAAAACTAGTCAAACTTTGGGTTTTATAACTTGTCTTGGTCTAGTTTCTTATAAGCATTTTTTCAGATTTTTGTTAATTTTTCTTGAGCCTCAAATAAGCTCATCAAAAAGCACTTAGTTGCCCTGCTCACTGAATACAGTTGAGTCTGAGATTTTCTCAGATCTTGCAGCTTGTGCACAAAGCTTATAAGAGCTTTTCAGAGTCTTAGTTTTGGTTTATACACTCTCAACCAGGTCTTAAACAAGTTCCATTCTTTGCTTTTCAGTTTTAGCTTAATTGGTGTCTGTGCATAAGCTTAAAGTAACCTACAAAATCTGTTTTGTTCATAAAGTCAAAACCTCAAATCTGTGCTCATTGGTATTTCAGAGGTTTAAGCTTGTTAAAACTTGTTCCATTTAAGTTCTTTTAGCTTAATATAGCTTCATGAAGGTTTGGTGGTCTTTGGTTATCATTTAGCTTTTTCAAGTGCTTATTATTAGCGGTTTGTAGCTATGATTGCTTAATTCTCCAAACAAGACCATGTTTTCTATTTTCATAGATTCAGCATATTAAAATAAACTTTTCCTGAAATTTTCAGATTTTTCCAAGTTGTTTTGCTATTTTCTTAATTAAAAAGCAGTTTTAGGTATTTTTAAATAGCTTTTAATACAAATAAATTATAAAAGTCCAAAAAATGATTTTTCAATTTTCTTAGGTTAAGATAAATATAAAAGTAATAAAAAGTATTTTTCCATAATTTTCTTAGTTTAAAAGTATTTTTAGCATTTTATTAGTTTTAATAGTTTTAAATTAATAATAAATACATAATAAGTCTTAAAAATATATTTTCAGTTTTAAAATAAGTTTTATCATATTTTAGATTTTTCCAAGTTATAATCTCATTTTTCTAGGTTAATTTTGTATTTTCTTGTATTTTAGTGCAATTTAAATACTTAATAAATAGTTTTAATTAATAATAATTAAATAAATAGTTGTAAAATAATTTTCTTTTTCTAATAATTTTCTTTTATTATTAGGATTCCAAAAGTATAATTTTTATCTTTTAGGACTTTTATTTCTTTAAAACTCACTTTTATTTTGTGCGTGAGCGTAATTTTATTTTAAACGTAAGTTTTAAGTTTTAGGATTTAAGCGTTCATCGATCTTTAAAAATAGTGATAGCGTTTATTTAATAGATTTTAACTTTTAATCTTTTTAATTTGCATTTAAGTCATTGTTATTTGTTAATCTTTTCTTTTAGTATAATTTTCCATCGAAAACCTTCGATTGCTATCCTTAGTGATCATTCTACCATCGATCAAGTGTTTTAACACCAATTCATCCTCCGTGGGACTTAACGACCCAGAATTCCCTATATTCCTCGATCTTAATTGCATTAGTGTTTGAGCGGTTTTTAGTCATTAAGACTTGACTGCTTAGCACCAATCAAATTTTAGGCGCCCGGGGAGGCCGTAAGCGTGTTTCTAACATTATCGGACCTGTACTTGCACATATACCACAATTTGTAAAAGTTTTACGTAAAGTTAATATAAACCAAAAGTTCATTAACACTTTTCCTAAAGTGTTAAAACCCAAAACAATATAAAACAACAAAACAATCGTAACATTTTCTAGTTTGTGTTTCTTTTAAGGTGATTCTTAAAGAGATACGATTTGGTTAAGCAGGACGATACCAAAAATATTTCCCAAAAGTTTTAAACCCCATCAAGACAAATCATACCTACGTCTTTTCGGTGGTACTTAATATACTTAAAATCAACCACCAGAAATCAAGGCGATTGCACTACCTAGCTGGGGTGCGACCATTAATAAGTTCCCGAACATCGATTTAAAACTTGCCTTTGTGTCAATTGTGATTTGGTGTACCTTTTCAAAGAAGCCATTTCATTTGGGATTATTGGTTAAGTTCACTTGTGTTTTGCCTCATTTGTTTTGGAAATTGATTTTTATACTTAGTGCATCTTTTCGTTCTTCCGATTCTACAAGTCCACTTTCCGAACTTGGAAACATTCCTCATGAGCGTGAGGACGTTCGGCTCCTTCACCGTGGTGAGGCGTCTACCACCACCACCACCGAAATGGCGTAAGACAAACCTATGAATGAGCTTCTCCAAGCACCCATCGAGGGTTACGGAGATGCCATTGTTGTCCCGACCATTGTGGTCGATACCTTCGAGCTCAAGACCGGGTTGCTTAATCTAGTAACCCAAAGCCAATTCTATGGTTTTGAGCGGGATGATCCTCATGCACACATTCGATGGTTCAATAAGATTGCATCAACCATCAAGTACAAGAATGTCCCATCCGAAGCTATCAAGCTTCTTTTATTCCCATTTTCTCTAGAGGACAAGCCGGAATTGGCTTGAGAAACAACCCCTCGTTCTATAGAGACATGGAAGATCTTGTCACCAAGTTTGTTAACGAGTTCTATCCTCCATCCCGAACCACAAGTCTTAAGAATGAGATAATGAAATTTTCTCGAGATTTGATGAATCATTCGGGAGGCATGGGATCGTTACAAAGAATTGCTCATGAGTGTCCACATCATGGTTTTACCGAGTTAATGCAAATGGATACTTTCTATAATGGTGCGAGACCACCGACCAAGACTCTACGAATGCCTCCGCGGAGGTAATTTCCTTAGCAAAACCACCAAAGAAGCCTTACAAATCATCGAAAACAAGTCCCGTGTCCGTTCTTTCCGCACTAAGACATATCAAAATCGGTCCTAATCTTGGACCTTCTACTTCATCTCATGTGAGTACATCTAGCATCGATGCTAAGATTGATAAACTCATCGATCTTTGTTCGAGCTTTGGTTCTTGCTAACCAAAGAAAGTCACCTTCACTCGACACCAACACATGGTGAAGTGAAGAAAGTTGAAGTTTGTGTCACTTGTGGTGGTCCTCATGCATACTACAAGCTGTCTCGCCATCGATGGTAGTCCGTTTGAAGCAAATGCTATAGCCGGTACTTCAAATCAAGGAGGTAATCAATACCGTCCTCGTAATGAACCAAACTACCGTGCTAGCACTTATCGAGCACCACCGGTTTTAACGAGAATCCTAACAGAATCGAATCAACCTAGAATGAACCAAGGTTATCAAAACCAAGGTAATTTCTATCCTGGACCCAATCAAGGTTTCCAACAACAAGGAACCTTCATCAAAACAATTTCAATCGAGGGAATCAATTTCATGGGAATGTGAATCCTAATCAAGGAATTTTCAACAACAAGGTCATAATCAAAACATCCGACCTCAAAATTTCCTCTAATCCACCTCCCATCATTACTCCTCCGGGACCATCATCGATGAGTTCTTGGGCGGTTTATGAAATCCCAAGATGAGATGAGCAGTTGTTGGTCGGTCGGATCGATCCAAGAAGTCTTTAAATGATCGACCCTCGAGCTCGGTGCTTTACCGAGAAACACGATCGCTAACCCGAGGGATGCTAAAGCGATCACGACCGAAGTGGTGTTTCATACAATGGACCCGCTATTCCTACTACTTCTTCTTCTTCTCTTCCAAAGGTAGTGGAAAGTGAGCCTCGACTCACAATGGACCTCGACTCCAATGCCCCCTCCTCCTGTGGCAATGAGTCAAGTTACCAAGGAAACAACGGACAAAGTGCATTATTCAAGTCCAAGTAATACCGCAAGTCCCACCTTGATGAGTCCATCCTCAAGTTGTCCGAAACCCAAGTCTAATCCGAGAGTTGTTTTTGAACCACAGTAGCTCCGTTGAAAATATCAAATCCAAATCTTCTATTCCATATCCATCACGTTTGAATGAGCAAAAGCTCCGTGAAAAGCTAGTCATCAAATGGATAAATTTTTCCAAATTTTCCAAGAGTTACATTTTGACATAAGCTTTGCGGATGCTATCATCTTGATGCCCAAGTTTGCATCAACTCTCAAACACATGTTAAGCAATAAGGAAAATTTGTTTGAAATGGCTAAGACTCCTCTTAACGAGCTCTCTGCGAGTTATTCTAAAGCTTCGAGAAAAGCTTGGAGATCTGGGAAATTTCTCTTACCTTGTGTATTCCGGGAATGGTTGAATGCTTTGCCTTGGCCGATCTTGGTGCAAGCATCAACCCGATGCCTTATTCGATTTGGAAGAAACTTTCTCTTAGGAACTTACTCCTACATGCATGACTCTCGAGCTTCTTGATCGTACAATATCCCGTCCTCTTGGCATTGCCGAGGCGTATTTGAAAGTAGGAAAGTTCCATTTTCCACCGACTTCGTGGTTGTTGATTTTGATGCCGATCATCGGGTTCCTCTCATTGTTGGTCGAGGATTCACGAGAACGGGTCGTGCTCTCATAGATGTATTTGAGCAAGAAATCACATTACGTGTTGGAAATGAAGTCATCACTTTAACCTTGATCAAACTTGAGGTACTCAAGAAACTATGATTACGAGTCGGTTAACCGAATAGATATCATCGATGTTGCTTCGAAGAGTACTCGCAAGAAGTTCTTGGTTATGATAATAATTCTTGGTGATAATCTCACTCATTCATCTCAACCTATCATCGCCAATTCTACTCCTTCTCTCACCCCATTTGAGGAAAGTGACTTCATCTTAGAAGAGATTGAAGCCTACTTATCCAGTGATTCTGTACCATGGGAAATTGATCACGCTCCAATTGACATTGAGGGAGACATACTTCTCATTGAGAAGTTGCTTAATGATGATCCATCATCCACTCCTCACTCTAGTGATTCAATTCCTGATGAGATTAATCAAAATGAGATTAATCTGGAGGGAGATTTTCTTCTTGAGAAATTGTTAAATCATGACATTTCTTCTCCTCTCCCTTCCATCAAACTTCATAACAAGGAAGTCAAGTCAGTTGAGAAAACTGAAGAATTTCCTGAGGTTGAGCTTAAGGACTTACCACCTCATCTCGAGTATGCATTTCTTGAAGGTGATGATAAATTACCAGTCATTATTGCTAGAGATTTGAGTAAAGATGAAAAAGTCGCTCTCATAAAATCTTGAAGTCAAACAAGCAAGCAATTGCTTGGAAACTCTCCGACATAAAGGGTATCAACCACGAATTTTGTACTCACAAAATCTTGATGGAGGATGACTTTAAGCAGCAGTTCAACATCGAGAGAAGAGTGAATCCAAAAATCCATGATGTTATCAAGCAGGAGGTTATCAAACTTCTTGATGCGGGATTGATTTACCCGATCTCGAACAGGTCCTTGGGTTAGCCCAATTCATTGTGTTCGAAAAAGGGTGGCATAAGCTGTTATCACAATGAAGATAACGAGTTAATTCCAACTCGATTGGTTACGGGATGGCGTGTTTGCATCGACTATCGTAAGTTGAATGACGCCACTCGTAAAGACCATTTTCCTCGCGCCTTTATGGACCAAATGCTTGAGAGATTAGCGAAATAAATACTATTGTTTCCTTGATGGTTTCTCGGTACTTTCAGATTCCCATTGATCCAAAGGATCAAGATAAAACCACATTCACCGCCCATACGGAACTTTTGCCTATAGGCGTATGCCTTTTGGCCTATGTAATGCTCACAGCGCGTTCAACGATGTATGATGGCCATTTTCCACGACATGATCGGAAACAATGGAGGTGTTTATGGATGACTTCTCGGTCATTGGGGATTCTTTTCAATCATGTCTCTCCCATTTAGATAAAATGCTTCAAGGTGTGAAGACACCAATCTTTGTCTAAACCGGGAGAAAAGTCACTTATGGTCAAAGAAGGCATAGTCCTTGGCCATAAGATTTCAAAGAACGGGATTGAGGTAGATAGAGCAAAAGTCGATGTTATTGCTAAATTACCTCATCCTACTACCGTCAAAGGTATTAGGAGTTTTTAGGTCATGCCGGTTTCTATCGTAGATTCATTCAAGATTTTTCCAAAATCGCTGACCAATGACCCATCTTCTTGAAAAGGATGCTCCTTTTATCTTCTCACTGAGTGCATCGTAGCTTTTGAAACATTGAAGAAAAAGCTTCTGAAGCACCATTCTCGTTGCTCCCGTGGGATTTACCTTTTGAGCTTATATGCGATGCAAGTGATTTTGCTATCGGTAGCGGTCTTAGGGCAACGAAGAAACAAGCATTTTCGACCTATTCACTCGCAAGTAAGACTATGGTGAGGCTCAAACTCATTACACCACCACGGAAAAAGAGCTATTAGCGTGGTGTATGCTTTTGAAAAGTTTCGGCCATACTTAATCTTGACAAAATGTGTAGTGTATACGGATCACTCGACTCTTAAATATCTCTTTGCAAAACAAGATGCAAAGCGAGATTGCTTCGTTGGGTTCTCCTTCTCCAAGAATTTGATATTATCATACGTGATAAAAAGGAGGCGAGAACACGGTGCGATCATCATCAGATTAGAAAACCCTCACCAAGATGTTTTCGAGAAAAAGGATATTAATGAAACATTTCCTCTCGAGACACTCAATGCGGTTTCTTTTAGTGGAAACTCTTCTACCCCATGGTTTGCGGACTTTGCAAATTACCATGCGGGTAACTTCATCGTCAAAGGGATGACAACCCAGCGGAAGAATAAATTCTTCAAGGATGTTAAACACTATTTAAGGGACGACCCTTTCTTATTCAAAATACATGCGGATCAAGTCATCCGGCGGTGTGTTTATGGACAAGAAGCTCTTGACATTCTCAAAGCTTGCCATCTTTGGACCCACGGGGGCCATCATAGTCAAACTACACCGCCAAAAGGTGTTTGATTCCGGGTTCTATTGGCCCACAATCTATAAAGATGCCCACGACTTTGTCAAAACTTGTGATGCTTATCGTCATGGAAACATATCTCAAAGGAATGAAATGCCACAAAATGCCATTCAAGTTTGTGAGATATTTGACATCCGGGGTATTGATTTTATGGGGCCATTTCCATCTTCTCGTGGTAACAAGTACATACTAGTGGTGCTTGACTATCTGTCAAAATGGGTTGAAGCAAAAGCTTTACCCACCAATGATGCCCGAGTTGTTGTGAAATTTTGAAAGCTCTCTTTGCGGTTGGAACTCCCGTGCAATAATCGGTGATCGTGGTACACATTTTGTAATGACCAATTTGATCGTGTCATGCAAAAGTATGGTGTTACCACCGTCTATCTCATGCATACCACCCCGAACAAGTGGGCGGTGGAAGTTTCAAATCGTGGTATTAAAAGAATCCTTGAAAGGACGGTGGGTGAAAATCGTGCATCACGGTCGGATAAAGCGGATGGCGCACTCACGGGCTTTTAAATGCGACTTACAAAACACCAATTGGGTGTACTCCATACAAGCTAGTGTGCGGAAAAGCATGTCATCTTCCGATTGAACTAGAGCACAAGGCTTCTGGGCCTTAAAACATGCAAACTTGATATCTGAGACGGTAGGTGATCACGGAAAAGTTCAAATGAATGAACTAAATGAACTTCGTGATCAAGCTTATGAGAACTCTTTGATCTACAAGCAAAGACAAAGAAGATTCATGACTCAAGATCAAGAACCGCGTTTTCAACGTTGGTGATCGAGTCCTTCTTTTCAATTCTAGATTGAAGATTTTCTCGGAAAGCTTAAGTCCCAGTGATGTCGGTCCATTTACTATCGCTAAGGTTTATCCTTATGGTACCATTGAGTTATCTCAACCCGATGGTCCTAACTTTAAAGTAAATGGTCATCGATTAAAGCATTACTTTGGAGGACATTCCCCACATGGTTGTCCGGATCTACAAACATTCCCCATGAACCAATGAATGCGGGGATCGAGTCAAGCTAGTGACTCGGGAATCAAAAATTTTAGCACACACAATATGGGTTTTCACCCATGTTTACATTTTCTTATTCCTTTCAATCACCCTAGTGTGGGGAGTCTACCCACACTGTTGTATATTCTCATTCTTTTAAAAAAAAAAAAAAAAAAAAAAAAAAAAAAAATCCTTTCTTAATAATGGCGTAGTATTTCCCTTTTCGTTCTCGGTTTCGGCATAACCACGGTACTTTGAATATTGAGGGCAATATTCATTTCTTAGTGTGGGGAATTCTCACGAATTTCATGTAATTATTTCACCCAATTCCCGTTTTTGGCCAAAATTTTTTTGGAGTAAGTGTTTTCACTTACTCGGCAAATGTGTCGGTCCACCATGTCTAACCCACATAAGGATTGGCTAATCCGAGAGCAAACGGCTCTTGGTAAAGATATCTCAAATCCGTTTATGGCTTGCAATTTGCCTAAAATTGTATGGTGTTATTCACCATATCCTAAAAGTAAAGAGTTGGCTAGCCCGCAAGTTTATGGCTTGTGGTAAAGGCGATGGAAAAACCATAATTGGTGTCGACTCACCAAAGATAATATTGATAATTTATCTAAGAGTTGGCTAGTCCGGAAGGTGCGGCACGGTAAAGACAAATCAAATCCGTTGAAAGCTTATGATTTGCTCAAAATCATTTGGTTATCGTTGTACCAAGGTTCTTACTTGAGCTGAAACAATTGGCTACTCCGAGTGATGGCTTTTGGTAAAGAGATTAAAATCCATTATGTTTTCTCAAATCATTGCTAGGGACTAGCAATATCTTAGTGTGGGGGATTGATGAGTGTCTAAATACTCATCATTTTATCTTGTTAAAATGCCAAAAACATCGAAAACACTCGAAACACATCAAAATGATAAAAATATCACAAACAAGTGTTTTATATGTTTTAAATGCAAAAACATCAAAATCGGTGAAAAATGTATCAAGTTTGCATAATTGGCGGTTTAGTCCCCAGTTACAAAAGTTGTCAAAATCGGTCCACAGTAATTCAAAAACTTGTAAAATATCATTTTAGGTCCTTGAGATTCAAAAGTTGTCAAAACAAACCCTTTAAAGTTTAAAAATCACAAAATGACAACTTTAGTCCTTTAACTTTGAAAATTGTCAAAAATAGTCCTTGGTTAATTTAAAAAGTGAAAATTATCAAGTTTTAACCTTGTTCTATTCATTAATGACAAAAATGGTCCTTATGATAAACTTTTGAGAAAATTACATAATTGGTCCCTCAAGTTTCAAACTTGACAATTTTGGTCCCTAGATTTGTAAAAATGGAAATTTTCAACTATGGTCCTTGTTCTATTATCACTTGGCAGGTTTAGTCCTTATGAGAGCTTGGGAAAATGTTCAAGTTCAGCCCTTCAACTTTGGCAAAATTGCAAATATGGTCCTTGTTTACTAAACCAAACCAAACGGACCCTATTATTACACTAAGCCCAATCCAATCCAAAAACACTTGACCCGGCCCAATTATTTAAATTTGAATAAACCTGGTCTGTAGACCCTTCTCTCCCAAGCGGTTTACACCAAAACCGGTGGTTTAACCACGGTTTTCCACCTTTCACCTCCATCACCTCCCGTTGTCTCCCTCCACCTCCATACCAATCCAAAGCCCATTAATGAGAAAAACCACTCTATTGAAAATTGGCGCCAAAATCACCAAGTGGCATATCTGATTATCTGGATGATTTCAATGGTCAGGATTTGGTGGGATATTTTCAGAGGTCGACAAGAGAAGATTTAAGTCAATATATATCAAGTTTGGTCCAATGTAATTAAGTATCTAGAGTAATTTTCAATTTTAAATGTCGTTTTAGTTTAACTGTTAAAATTCAGTGTTTGTTTAAGATTCAAGCCTTGTATTTTATGTTTCTAAGTTAAGAAAAAACTTTTGTAAGCAATCAATTTCAGTTTCAAGTATTATTTCAAGTTATGCAATTTTCTCTTTATTCAAGAAATCTCAAAATATTGAATGTTGTTAATCAGTTGTTAGATTGGACTGAGTAAGTCATATAAGCTCCATATAAAGCTTATACAAGCTTTTAGATACCTAAAAATCAGTGTAGTATCCAAAATCAGAAATTCACAAAAATACTAAATAAATAGCTAAAAAATAAAAAATCCATGGTGAGTGTGATCAAGAAGCTGGAGCAAGGTAGCTTTTGGATTGCCTTGGTTTAGAGCTCTGAGGAGAGCATATAAGACAGGTTATCAGTCCTTGGTTCTCACTCTTCATTTGGAATCATCTTGTAAGCTTGTTATATCATTTTGGCAATTCACTGTATAAGTTGTTTATTAGCTTAAATGTTTGTATTTCTATGTTCATGAATTGTAATTAAGTAAATATAAACCATAAAAACAGTTTCTTGTTATTTTAAATTTGTAGTTAGCTAAATTCTCATTTTAAGCAGTCAATATAGCATTCTCATTAATCTTGAGTTTTATGGTATTAATCTCGTTGTTTCATATTTCTTTAGTCCTATTAGATGATAATTTAAGGTTTGAAATCGATTACAAGGTCTAGATAAGTGATTCTCTTTGAAAAGTTCCAAGGCGATATCAAAAGGTGTGTTTGGTTAAAATTTGCATTAAGCGAGTTCTAGGCTAGTGCGGTGGTATTTTCTTCTTGGTTCATGCTTGTTAAGTCCTTTTGGACTCATACACATCTTAATCTGCACCTACAATACACCTAAAGTCAAAATTCTTTAAATTTCTCTTTAACTCTTTAAGCGATGAGATCTTAGCAAATCAAACTTTTGTTTTGTGTTTAAAAGTCATCAACAAGGCTTTCAAGTTCCATTTCAATCATTTACATCATTCTAAGTACTTAAAATCAATGGCAAAGTTCAAGGAAGTCAAAGTTAAAAATCTCTTAAAAAGTCGAAAACTTGAAAAAAGGGTTTGAGCTCAAGCGAGTAGATTTATCACAGGCTCATCTTTGGGTCAAAACTAGTCAAACTTTGGGTTTTATAACTTGTCTTGGTCTAGTTTCTTATAAGCATTTTTCAGATTTTGTTAATTTTCTTGAGCCTCAAATAAGCTCATCAAAAGCACTTAGTTGCCACCTCTTATTGAATCTGATTGAGTCGAGATTTTCTCGGATCTTGCGACTTGTGCACAAAGCTTATAAGAGCTTTTCGAGTCTTAGTTTTGGTTTATACACTCTCAACCAGGTCTTAAACAAGTTCCATTCTTTGCTTTTCGGTTTAGCTTAATTGGTGTCCGTGCATAAGCTTAAAGTAACCTCTAAAATCTGTTTTGTTCATAAAGTCAAAACCTCAAATCTGTGCTCATTGGTATTTCAGAGGTTTAAGCTTGTTAAAACTTGTTCCATTTAAGTTCTTTTAGCTTAATATAGCTTACGTGAAGGTTTGGTGGTCTTTGGTTATCATTTAGCTTTTTCAGTGCTTATTATTAAGCGGTTGTAGCTATGATTGTTAATTCTCCAAACAAGACCATGTTTTCTATTTTCATAGATTCAGCATATTAAAATAAACTTTTCCTGAAATTTTCAGATTTTTCCAAGTTGTTTTGCTATTTTTCTTAATTAAAAGCAGTTTTAGGTATTTTTAAATAGCTTTTAATACAAATAAATTATAAAAGTCCAAAAAATGATTTTTCAATTTTCTTAGGTTAAGATAAATATAAAAGTAATAAAAGTATTTTCCATAATTTTCTTAGTTTAAAAAGTATTTTTAGCATTTTTATTAGTTTTTAATAGTTTTAAATTAATAATAAATACATAATAAGTCTTAAAATATATTTTCAGTTTTAAAATAAGTTTTATCATATTTTAGATTTTTCCAAGTTATAATTTCATTTTCTAGGTTAATTTTGTATTTTCTTGTATTTTAGTGCAATTTAAATACTTAATAAATAGTTTTAATTAATAATAATTAAATAAATAGTTGTAAAAATAATTTTCTTTTCTAATAATTTTCTTTTATTATTAGGATTCCAAAAGTATAATTTTTATCTTTTTAGGACTTTTATTTCTTTAAAACTCACTTTTTATTTTGTGCGTGAGCGTAATTTTATTTTAAGCGTAAGTTTTAAGTTTTAGGATTTAAGCGTTCATCGATCTTTAAAATAGTGATAGCGTTTATTTAATAGATTTTAACTTTTTAATCTTTTTAATTTGCATTTAAGTCATTTGTTATTTGTTAATCTTTTCTTTTAGTATAATTTTCCATCGAAAACCTTCTTGATTGCTATCCTTAGTGATCATTCTACCATCGATCAAGTGTTTAACACCAATTCATCCTCCGTGGGACTTAACGACCCAGAATTCCCTATATTCTTGATCTTAATTGCATTAGTGTTTGAGCGGTTTTAGTGCATTAAGACTTGATTGTTTAGCACCAATCGGTAACCCATGCACACTAGCGTAAGCAAATAAATACTTAAACTAGTATTAAATGCCCATAATTGGAATCCTTCGATAAGCGTGTACTCGAAACATTAATTACTTATTCATTATAAAACATTTCCAATTTAGTCGTTAGTTTCCATTTAAAAATAGTAAATAACAAGATAAGTCTTGTTATCGATATTTTTAGTACAAAGACCATTTATTATTTATATTTCATAGTCTATTAGCATTTTCATGTATATATATATATATATATATATATATATATATATATATATATATATATATATATATATATATATATATATATATATATATATATATATATATATATATATATATATATATATATATATATATATATATATATATATCAAATTCAATATTAATCTCATATCGTTATTAGTTTCGAGTCCACAAGCACGAGTCATGACTTCTCGGCTTTTAATCAATCAATAGTCAAAACTATGCTAAAGTCCATATTACGGCTTTTTGAGTCAACTATTGACTAAAAAGTCAAAGTAACACCGACGTAGCTCAAAGTTGACAATATATATATCAAGTCAATTAAAAGTCATAATAGCGCAATTCAATCCCAAATCAATCTCGCCAACCAACAACCAACCAAAAATACCCGAAACCAATGTTATGACCCTAATGGTCATGACACGTCCTGATTAAGACCACGTGAACCAAACAAGCTCTAGAAGCTTTTCGGCTCCACGCGTCTCATCCAAACATCAACAATATCAACCAACAAGCTACCAAACGACCGACCGGACCCTTGGTCCATGTGGGTCACGTCGCCACCCAAACACAACCCATGTGGGTGTGGTGGCGCGTCGCCCATGCTCACATCCAAATACCTCCCAAATCAATACCACAACTTCCAAATACAATCAATCAACCTCCAATCATTAACCAAACACGAAACCCGTCATCTATTCTAACCAAAATATGAAACTAGACCTAAAATGCAAAAACCCATCAAATTGATACACCATGCTTACCAACACTAGCTACATGTTTATTTAGATGTTAATTAGACTTAATCCGTTTAAACCAAAAGCCTAAAATTCGACATAGGGTCGAAACCCTAATAAGCCATTCGTGGCTTTACAAAGCTCAAACAAGGTGTTTCATGTCTCTTTACCTTATCCAAACACAATTGCAAAACCCACTTGAAAACCCTAGAATCGAATCTTAATCTTTAGATTTTAAGGTGTTAATGGAGGTTTTAGAGTGTTATATATGGATAGAAAGAGGATGAAAAGATCTTTGATATGGTGGTGGTGGTGGGTGGTCATCTTGCCATCGTGTGGCGGTGGTAGCAGAAAAGTGGTCGGCGGTGGTGGGGTTTAGGGTTATGGTTTATATTTAATTTTGGGAGAGAGTGTAGAGAGATAAAGTGTGTTGTGTGTGTGTTTTTAGTGAGAGAAAGTGAAGTATCAAATGAGGGGTGGGTGTGGCCTTTTATACTTGGACACAAAGGACTCAAAAATAAATAAAAATGGGGGAGGGGGTGCCGGCTATGGGAGAAAGAGGAGGGTCGGAGTTGTAATTTTTCGTAACTATCCCGTTTACCCATTCCCGAGCTCATATATTGTCCCTCGAGTGTCCCAGGCGTTCATTCAACTTTCTAACATCGTTATTCACGGTTTTCCACGAGTTTTGACTATTTATTTGTCAATTTTGAGTTCTGGTCTAAAAGTTACATTATTTCTCGTTTTAGGCTTTTCTAGTGCCGAATCGAATAGTGCCTACCAAATAGAGTTAAAACTCATACGATAACTCATTCAATAGTGAAATAAACCGTAAAACCAATAGGCGATATAAAATCAAGTCATGGTTTATAAAAGTAGTGATGAAGGCAAAGCTCGGTTTAGTTTAACGTAATGCGGTTACCTAAAATAGACTCCCTAAATTGCCGGTTGTCACATCGATTCATGCAAATTTGATGAACTTCTTGAAATGGCTTCGAGCATAACACTTGGAACCGGACATAACCGTCTAAACTTCCTCAAACCCCATCATCGGTGAACCAAGTTTACAACTTACTCGACGTCAAATGGAACAACTATTTGCTCCTCTTTTAATGGTGATCTTGATGAGCGTGCTCGGATGTATCAAATGTTTCCGGCTGCTCAACCCGATCATAATCCAATACGATACACTGCTACAACAACTCATTGAGGAAGCACCACCAGTTGATTCTACAACAACGATCGAACAAACCGCATCAATGATGACGAACCGTGATGATCTTCTAAACAATGAAGTACTCCCACTGCAGTTATGATCCAATCGTTCTTCAACCCTTTTGCTAATGAAACTTCCACATCGATGTTGCGGAATCATCTACAAGTCATTTGAATCCTCCTAATCTGCAGAATGTATATCAACATCAACCCTCCACACATCGTTGGACTAAAGACCATCCTCTAGTGAACATTATTGGCAACCCGAATCAACGGTCGTAACTAGACAGCGACTTAAGGCCGACGGTGGACATTGCATTTATTCACTTACCGTACGCCAAATCGAACCCAAAACATTAAGGATGCCATGACATATGACAACCGGATTGAATCCATGCAAGAAGAACTCAATCGGTTTAAGCGTCTTGAAGTATGGGAATTGGTTGAAAAACCAAGCTGGAGTCTATGTTATTGGTCTCAAATGGATTTGGAAAAACAATTTGGATCTTTGAAGGAACAGTTATCCGAAATAAGTCACGTCTGGTGGCTAAGGGTTATAGAACGGGAAGAAGGGATTGATTACGAGGAATCATTCGCACGGTTGCTAGGCTTGAGGTTCGGATCTTTCTTTCATTCGCGGCTCATATGAACATCACGGTCTTTCGGATGGACGTCAAAACCGCTTTCTTAAAGGAAAACCGAAAAGCGGTCTATGTTAGCCGACCGAAGGATTTGTTGATCCGATTTCCCTAATCACGTCTACAAACTTAACAAGGCTCTCTACGGTCTCAAACAAGCCCTCGGGCGTGGTATGATAAGTTGTCATCCTTTCTTATCGATAATAATTTCGTCAAAGGATCGGTCGACCCTACACTTTTCATACAATATCACGGGCACACATTTTAATCGTTCAAATTTGTGTGGATGACATCATTTTAGGTCAACACATCTAAAGTACTCAAACGGTTTTCAAAACTTATGAAAAACATTTTGAAATGTCCATCTTTGGGTGAACTCACGTTCTTTCTAGGACTACAAGTTCATCAATCACCCCGTGGTATTTTCTTGAGTCGGTCCAAATATGCCCTTGAAATTTTAAACAAAATGGAATGAAAAGCTGCTGACACCTATGCCACTCAATGGCACATACCAAGCTGGCGTTGATTTGCATGGGAAATTGGTTGACCTACCAAATACCAAAGCATCATTGGGTCTCTCATGTATCTAACAACCATGTAGACACGATATTGTCTTTGTTGTATATCTTTGCTCCGTTATCGATCGCGACCAATCGAAACTCACCTCTACGAGGCTAAAAGAATCCTCCGATACATCAAGGGAACCATTAACTTGGGATCCGGTATCCGGAAGGATTATGGTTTTGAACTAATAGCTTTTTCAGACGCCGATCACGCGGGTTGCTTAGATTCTCGGAAAAGTACTTGAGAGCTTTACAATTTCTTGGTGATAAAGCGGTGTCATGGCAATCGAAGAAGCGGATTGTACATCGTTGTCCTCAATGAAGCGAATATGTAGCCATGTCGGTGTTGTGCTCAAGTCATTTGGATGAGAACACAAATCAAAGACTATGGTTACGTGTTGTGAATCTCGATGTATTGCGACAATCGAAGTGCTAATGCGATCTCGTGCAACTCGTTCAACATTCGAAATCAAAGCACATCGATCTTGATATCAATTCATCAAGGAGCATGTGGAAAAGGGTGCCGTTGAATTATACTTTGTGGTCTTGAATATCAATTGCGGACCTTCTCACCAAAGCCTTAGCTCTGCTAGGTTTCTTGAGTTAGTCCACCGGATTGGTATGCGGTGTTTGACTCGAGGAACCGGACGAACTTTTGAAACAATCTTAAAAACCACCAAACATCAAAACCTCTTTTGTAAATATTTTCAAAAACAAAATATATAATCGATAAAATTCAAAAATATTCTTCTATCTCATTTCTTTCAAACATGGCAAGTACAAAACTTCAGTCAACACTTTGTTCTATCTAACTTTTCACATTTTCCCGAACAAGTGTTGAGGGGAAAATAAATATTTTGTTGTTTCATAAAACCTTGTACTTGCATGTTACCTATTACGGTTGTATCTTTGATAATGGTGGTCACATTTCGGTTTATTGTCACTCCCAGGACTCAAATTTGTAAAATTTCATTATTTCTTAAGTCGAGGGTGTGCGTCAATTCTTTCAAATATCATTCTTAACGTAACCAAAATAAAAGTTATGGGCGTTGGATGAACATGGTTAAGGTGGAGGGACTAAAGTTGTCAAAAGTCTAAACTATTTTTACAAAACCTCTCCACCAAATATCCCTTTCACATTTATTACATCATTTAATAATTTACCAACCATCATCCACGCTCCAAAATCAAAACGCTAATCCGTGTTATAAACCTCCAATCTGTAAGTGTTTTTAGCATCATTGAGTGATTTTAAACAAAGGTTTTCAATTGTATGTAATTCCAACGGCTAGATTTTTCCCTAGGCGTGATTATGTGTTCTACGCATAAGAATATGAACATATGATCACGTTTGGATGTTTTTGATGATATGGGTTATGTTTTCAATGTTTATATCAAGTCTTTTAACCATTTTCATCTTAAAAACCTACCCAGAAACGGTTTTTCAATCACTTTGATATTTAGGGTTTATGCGTATGATTTAGGGCTTTTCATATGAGAGTGTTTCTGGATAATTAGTTGTTCATATGATGTTTTATACATGTTTAATTGACCAAAACCATACTTGAATCATGCCCAGAAACAAGAAATTTTGAGTTATTGAGATTTAGGGTTTATACTCGTATGAATTGGGTAATATTGATTCATAAGGCCATTGATGTTAAAACTTGTTTAAAATAACTCATTAAGCTTCTAAGGTATCCCGGAAAAGCGTTTGGTGCAATTCCTATGGCTAGATTCCTTACTCGTAATATTTGAATCCTAGGGTTTAAGTTTTTACGTAAGTGTATCCTCATATAGCTGTAATGATTGTGTCTTCATGTGAAATTGAAAGGAATTGAATAATGTGTTAATAAATGTGTTATGATGAATTTGTTTCGGGTTATTACGTGAAAATTCAGAATCAAGGTTAACCATTGCACATCTACGCATAAGGATCACTTACGCGTAATATGTTATTCGTAAGAGTAATCTTCGCGTAACCTTCTGGCGTAAGGTTCTAAAGGGACTACGCGTATCCCGTGAAGGATATCGTAAACTTGAGTCTTCACGCATAAGGTTCACTCTTACGAGTAACCTTACGCATAAGCTCTTATATATGCTTCTGCGTAAGCTTCATGCTAAGTTCTTTTCTTCGGCGTAATATTTCTTACGCATAAGTTAAGTTCCTACGCATAAGCTTATGCTTACGCCGTATGGTCAATCTGTTTACGCATAAGCTTGCAACTTCTACGCTTAAGCCTTGTGATTGGTGCAAAACCGTCAAGTTTTCTCACGCGAGCTAGCCTTCGTTTACTTGAATGACCAACCGTAAGGAACTTAAAACACTCACACACCAAATGCAATTTAGATCGGGGAGAATACGGTGGATTCCGGGTCGTTAAGTCCCACCTGGAGGATGACGGTGTTTAACACAATCGGATGTCGAATAACCACTAAGGATAGTGATCGATAAGGATTTTGAGTTATTTTATAAATTACAGGGGCTTAAATGCAAATTAAAGGAAATTAAAAGATAAAAATATTAAATAAACGCTATCACTATTTTTAAACTGATGTTTTGATTTTATGTTTTATAAAACGAATTAAAAACTACGTGACGTCTGAAATAAAATGTGAAACTTACACAATATTAATCCTAAAAATATGAAAATGATATTTTACAAACCTAATGATATGAGAAACTTTTAAGAAAAAGAAAATTATTTTTATAACTATTTATCTAATTATTATTAATTAAAAACTAATTTTAACTATTTAATAATAACCTAAATTACAAGAAAATAGGAAATAAAGCTAGAAAAATAAAATTATGACTTGGAAAAATCTAAAATAACAAAGAGAATTTTCAAAACTATTTTTATATTTTTCGATTATTTTCTATTTTTATGAATTTTAAACTATTAAAAACTAATTAAATTACTAAAATTACAAAATAAACTATGAAAAATCTGGAAAATTACTTTTTTACTTTTTATATTTATCTTAACCTAAGAAAATTGAAAAATTATTTTTTTGAACTTTTTCTTAATTAATTGTATTAAAAGCTATTTAAATAATCCTAAAAACTGTTTTAAATTAAGAAAAATAGCAAACAGTTATGGAAAATTATGAAAATTTCAGGAAAACTCTAAAATAATGTTATGAATCTAAGAAAAATAGAAAAACATGTGCTTGTTTGGTAGAAATTGAAACTGCAGTTGTAAGTGCTAATTAATAAGCACTTTGAATAAGCCAAACACCACAATAAGCTACCAACTTAACACAGAAGCTATGAAATGCTAAAAGTACTTTGAAACAACAAATTACAAATGACCTTGACCTCTGAATTGCAACTGCTTGTGATTTGATTGATTTGAGTTTATGTGCAAAAGTTTAGGGGTCAACTTGCGATTGTAATAATAAGCTACTAAATAAGCTAGAAATCAAAAAGCAAGTTGGAACTGACCTAGACACGGCTACTACTATTGAACCAAAAATCAGCCTGGATGAGCTCGATGAGCTTGGTGCAGCCTAGCAATAGTGAGAAAACTCGGCTTTGGTGAGTTAATGTGAGCAGGCAAATAAGCCACCTTGATGAGCTTTTTAGAGCTTTTACAAAATTGCTAAAATTATGCAAAAATCATCATAAGAAACTTAACCAGTGAACTTTTAAAACCCCAAGTTTCATGTGATTTGACCTAGAAATATGCTCATGAAAATTCACCCTAGTTGGGAGAAAACGAGTTTTCAAACATTTTTGACTTTTGACAGTTAAAGATCTTTGACCTTTGTGAACTTTGATCCAATTTGTTGGATTGATGTTGATGTATTAAGTTGAATTAAACCTAGTGCAAGCTAGTTCTATGTATTTTAAACACAAAATAAGGTTTTGATGTCACTGATTTTCAACGGATATAAGATTAAGACCTTTTAAGAGTGATTTTGACTTTTGCTTATGCAGTGAACAATATTAAGACTAAATGGACTCTAATGCAACTAGTTGAGAGTACATAGACAGGTTTTAAGTGAAAACAAGGGCTCAAGCACATCCAAAGTTACTGATCCAAACACTACTTGTAGAAACTGATTTTAACTTTAAACTGAGTAAACTACTGAACTGGTATAATCCAAGGCTTAATATGACTTTAATTACCCTAATTACAACTAAGTGAACAAGTTTAAGCCATTAATGATCATAGATACAAACACAAACACAATATGCAAACTGAGTTAAAAGATGGAAATGAGATATAAACTTACAAATGCTCAAGCTATGATTGCAGCTTAAACCAAACCATACATTACTATTCTAAGCTAATTCCAACCCAAACCCATCTCTGCAACAACCACTATCCAATTTCAACTGTTTGAACCAAAATTCCTTCCTGTTGACTTTTGTTGACCATGACCAATATTGATTGAAATTGAGTTCCAAGCTTACAAAGAGCTATAACAAGCTTAAATAAGCTTGTTTGAGTCTAAATAAAGCTTATTGAAGCTTTAAGATCGAGTTTTAAAATTGAAAATTTAAGCGATGTACATGAAACATGAATTTTAAACTCAAACTTGAATTGATGCTTGATAACAGTTGAAGTACAATGAAATACTTGAGTTTGATATAATTAAGCTTGAAATTACAACTTTAAAGCTACTTAAAACATTTTAAAGAAAATCGACATACATAAAATTAAAAAACTAAAAACTTTCTTCTCTCTCCTCCTCCTCTCTTTTATGCTCCAATAATGTTCCACGTGTCCTTACGAGTATCCCACCACTTTTCTTGACCAATGGGAGAGTTTTGAGTGATAGCACATTTTGGCGGGAAAATCGGTTTGACTTGTAGCTCGTGTTTTATCAACTAGGGGGTGGCATTTATTGTGGGGGTTGATGATGATGAGGGTGGTGGAAAGGAGAAAAGAAAGGTGATGGGAGGTGCTGGCATTGTTGTCGAGTGGGGTGGAAGGTGGGCGGTGGTGGTGGGCGAGGAGGTTTTTTGACTTTGTTTGACCAAGGGGTCCAAAATGAGAAAAGGTATAAGGGGTCATAATGGTATAATGGCGGGGGTCAAAAGAGTTTGACAAGGCTTGGTTTAGGCTTATTATGACAAGGACTAAGCGCAATTCTGCCAAATTAGAGGACCAAAGCGTAATTTCTCCAAAGTTTACACAAGGACTAAAATTGACAAACTTCAATAGTACAAGGACTAGATTTGACAATTTCAATTTTCAAAGGACCAAACTTGACATTTTGAAAGTTGAGGGACTTAAGTTGTAATTTTGTAATTTAAATCTCAAGGACCATTTTGACAACTTAGAATATTTAGGGACTTTGAATGATATTTTCTTTATTTAGATTTACGAGGGGACTGTTTTGACAACTTTTGAAACTTGGGGACTAAAGCGCCAATTATGCAAACTTGATCGTTTTCACGATTTTGATATTTTGCATTTAAAACACATAAAACACTTATTTGTGATATTTTATCATTTGATGCATTTAGAGTGTTTTCGGATGTTTTTGGTTTAAATGGTACAAAATGATGAGTATTTAGACACTCATCAATCCCCACACTAAGATATTGCTAGTCCCTAGCAATGTTTTGAGAAAAATTAATGGATTTCATCTCTTTACCAAAAGCCATTACTTACGGGTAGCCAAATGTTTCGAGTTCAAGTAAGAACCTTGGTACAGATAACGAATGATTTTGAGCAAATCACCGACTTCAACGGTTTGATTTGTCTTTACGAAGCCGTTTGCTACGGACTAATAACTCTTAGATAAAATATCTTTGGTGGTGATTACCAATTATGGTTTTCAATGCCTTTACCACAAGCCATAAACTTGCGGGCTAGCCAACTCTTCACTTTTAAGGATATGGTGAAATGAATACCATACAATTTTGGGCAAATTGCAAGCCGTCAACGGTTTGAGATATCTTTACCAAGAGCCGTTTGCTCTGGATTAGCCAATCCTTTTGTTTATTAGACAAGGCGGATGATAACCATAATCGAGTAAGTGCAAAACACTTACTCCAAAAAAATTTTGGCCAAAAATGGGGAATTAGGCGGTATAATTACATGATAAAATTAGTGAGAATTCCCCCACACTAGAAATGAATATTGCCCTCAATATTCAAAGTACCGCGGTTATGCGAAACATAGAGCGTAAAGGAAATACTAAGGCCATTATTTAGCAAGGATTTTTTTTTTTTTTTTTTTTTTGAAACTCTTATATATACACAACATGTGGGCAACTCCCCACACTAGGGTGGTAGAAAGTAGAAAGAAGAAGCTAAGCTGTCAAGTTTTGTCACACAAGCTAGCCACTTGTGAATGGCTAACCGTAACAAACTTGAGACACTCGAAATATGGGTGAAAACCCATATGGCATCTCTTGTTTTTGATTCCCGAGTCGCTAGCTTGACTCGATCCCGCATTCATTGGTTCATGGGGAAAGTTTGTAGATCCGGGACAATCACGGGAGGAATGTCCTCTCCAAAATAATGCTTCAATCGATGACCATTCACTTTAAAGTTTGGACCATCGGGTTGAGATAACTCAATGGTGCCATAAGGATAAACCTTAGTGATAGTAAATGGTCCGGACCAGTAGGATTTAAGCTTTCGAGAAAATCTTCAATCTTGAATTGAAAAGAAGGACTCGATCACCAACGTTGAAAGCGGTTCTTGATTTTAGAGTCATGAATCTTCTTTGTCTTTTCTTTGTAGATCAAAGAGTTCTCGTATGCTTGATCGCGGAGTTCATTTAATTCATTCATTTGAACTTTCCGGTGATCACCGGTATCTGAATATCGAAGTTGGCATGTTTCAAGGCCCGGTATGCCTTGTGCTCTAGCTCAACCGGCGGATGACATGCCTTCCGTATACAAGCTTGTATGGAGTACACCCGATGGGTGTTTTATAAAATTGTCTGGAAGGCCAGTCGTCATCTAGCTTATCCGACCAAGAGGCACGGTTTTCGCCAACCGTCCTCTCGAGTTCTTTAATCCCGGTTGGAAACTTCCACTTGCCCACTAGTTTGGGGTGATCTGCGATGAGAGGCGGTGAGTTACACCATACTTTTGCATGACTCTTTCAAATTGGTCATTGCAAAATCGTACCACGATCACGATTATGGCTCGTGGGTTCCAAACCTAGCAAAGAGATTTCAAGAATTTCACAACAACTCGGGCATCGTTGGTATGCAAAGCCTTAGCTTCAACCCATTTTGACAAGTAGTCAGCGACCACGAGTATGTACTTATTACCAGAGAAGAAGGAAATGGCCCGTAAAGTCAATGCCCGGATGTCAAAATCTCACACACTTGAATGGCGTTTTGCGGCATTTCATTTCTTTATGAGATATTCCGTGGCGTTGACAAGCGTCACGAGGCTTTGACAAATTCGTGGGCATCCTTGTAAATCGTGGGCCAATAGAATCGGAATCAAACACCTTCTTGGCGGTGTAGTTTGGACTATGATGTCCCCAGTGGGTCGGAATGGCAAGCTTTGAGAATGTCAATAGCTTCGACCATATACACATCGCTGATGACTTGATCCGCGCAAATTTTAAACAAGTAGGGTCGTCCCGAGTAATGTTTAACATCTTTAAAGAATTTGTTTTTACGTTGGGACGACATCCCTTTCACTATGAAGTTACCCGCATGGTAATTTGCGAAGTCGACAAACCATGGGGTAGAAGAGTCTCCACGAAAAGAAACCGCATTGAGTGTTTCGAGAGGAAATGTTTCATTTATTTCCTTTTCTCGAAAACATCTTGGTGAGGTTCTCTAATCGGAGACGAGATGATCGTGACCGGTTCTCGGCTCCTTTTTATCACGTATAATGATATCAAATTCTTGCGGGAGGAGAACCCAGCGGAGCAATCTCGGCTTTGCATCTTGTTTTGCAAAGAGATATTTGAGAGCCGAGTGATCCGTATACACCACGCATTTGGTCAAGATAAGGTATGGCGAAATTTCTCAAATACATACACCACGACTAATAGTTCTTTTACGTAGTGGTGTAATGGGTTTGAGCTTGATCATAGTTTTACTTGCGTAGTGGATAGGTGAAAATGCTTGGTTTTCGTTGCCCCAAGGCGCACCGATAGCAAAATCACTTGCATCGCACATGAGCTCAAAGGTAAATCGATCGGGGCAACTAGAATGGGTGCTTCCGTAAGCTTTTCTTTAGTGTTTCAAAAGCTTGATGCCTCGGGAGAGAAGATAAAAGGAGCTTCTTTTTCAAGAAGATGGGTCATAGGCGGCGATTTTAGAAAAATCTGTATGAATCTCGATAAAACCGGCATGACCAAGAAAACTCCTAATACCTTTGACGGTAGTAGGATGAGGCGGTTTAGCAATAACATCAACTTTTGCTCTATCTACCTCAATCCGTTTTTGAAATCTTATGGCCAAGGACTATGCCTTCTTTGACCATAAAGTGGCTCTTCTCCCAATTTAGGCAAGATTGGTGTCTTCACACCGTTTAAGCATTTTGTCTAAATGGGAGACATGTCTGAAATGAGTCCCCAATGGTGAGAAGTCATCCATAAACACCTCCATTGTTTCCCGATCATGTCGTGGAATATGGCCATCATACATCGTTGGAGCGTGCGGGAGCATTACATAAGCCAAAAGGCATCGTTTGTAGGCAAAAGTTCCGTATGGGCGGTGAATGTGGTCTTCTCTTGATCACGTGGATCAATGGGGATCTGAAAGTAACGAGAAACCATCAAGGAAACAATAGTACTCATTCCACGCTAATCTCTCAAGCATCGATCCATGAAGGGTAGAGGAAAATGGTCTTTCTGGTGGCGTCATTCAACTTCGATAGTCAATACACACACGCCATCCGTAACCAATCGAGTTGGAATTAACTCGTTTTCTTCATTCGTGACAACGATTATGCCACCCTTTTTGGAACACAATGAATTGGGCTAACCCAAGGACTATACGAGATTGGGTAAATCAATCACGCATCAAGAAGTTTGATAACCTCTGTTTGATAACATCATGGATTTTGGATTTACTCTTCTCGATGTTGAGCTATTGGTTTGAAGTCATCCTCCATCAAGATTTTGTGAGTACAAAATTCGGGGTTGATACCATAATGTCGGAGAGTTTCAAGCAATTGCTTGCTTGTGTGACTTCAAGACCTTTATGAGCGATCTTTTCATCTTTACTCAAATCTCGAGCAATAATGACGGGTAATTTATCATCACCTTCAAGAAATGCATACTCGAGATGAGGTGGTAAGTCCTTAAGTTCGACTTGAAATTCTTGATTTTCTCAAGCGACTTGACTTCCTTGTTATGAAGCTTGGCGGGAGGAGTGGAGGAGAAGTGTCTGATTTAACAACTTCTCAAGAATAAGAATATCTCCTCGGATTAATCTCATGGTGATTAATCTCTTACGGAATTGCATCACTAGTGTGAGGGGTTGATGAGTGATCATCTTTAAGCAATTTCTCAATGAGAAGTATGTCCCCTCGATGTCAATTGGGCGTGATCAATTTCCCATGGAGCAGAATCACTAGCCAAGTATGCTTCAATCTCTTCCAAGATGAAGTCGCTTCCCTCAAGCGGGTGAGAGAAGGAGTAAAATTGGCTATGATAGGTTGAGAAGATGTGGTGGGATCCCTACTCACGAAATTATGAGAATAACCAAGAACTTCTTGAGTACTCTTGAAGCAACATCAATGATATCTATTCGGTTAACCGACTCGGAATCATAGTTTGCGGAGTACCTCGAAGTTTGATCAAGGTTAAAGGTGACGACTTCATTACCAACACGTAATGTGATTTCTTGCTCAAATACATCAATGAGAGCACGGCCCGTTCTCGGGAATCCTCTTCCAACAATGAGAGGAACCCGTGGATCGACATCGAAATCAACAACTACAAAGTCACCGGAAAATGGAACTTTCCTACTTTCACAAATCGTCCTCGGCAATTCCAAGAGGACGGGATATTATCGATCGCAAGCTCGAGAGTCATGCATGTAGGAGTAAGGTCAGGAAGAAAGTTTCTTCCATCTTGAATGAGGCATCGGGTTTATGCTTGCACCAAGATCGGCTAAGGCAAAGCATTCAACCATTCACGGAAATACACAAGGTAAGAGGAACTTTCCGGGATCTCCAAGCTTCTCGGGAAGCTTCTTCAAGATAACTGCAGAGCGGTTCTCGTTCGAAGGAGTTTAGCCATTTCAAACGACTTTTCCTTGTTGCTTAACATGTGTTTGAGAGTTGATGCAAACTTGGGCATCAACATGATAGCATCCATGAAGCTTATGTCAAAATGAAGTTCTTGGAAAATTTGAAAGAATTTTTCCATTTGTTGACTAGCTTTCTCGCGGAGCTTTGCTCATGTAAGCGTGATGGGTAAGGAATAGAAGATTTGGATTTGGTATTTTCAATGGGAGCTACGGGAGGTTCAAAACAACTCTGGATTGGATTTTGGTTTGGGACAACACGAGGATGGACATTCTTTGGTACTTCCGTTATTAGTAGGAAGTTCCTTGTCCTTTGTCGCCTCGGGTTCACTTTCCACTACCTTTGGGAGAGAAGAAGAAGAGGTAGTAGGAATAGCGGGTCCATCATATGAAGTACCACTACGGTTGTGATCGCCTTTGCATCGCCCCTCGGATTAGCGATCGTGTTGCTAGGTAAAGTACACGAGCCGGGTCGATCATTTAAAGACTTCTTTAATTCGACGATCGGTGACCAACACCTGTTTGTCTCCTCTTGAGTCTTCATGAATTGCTTTAAAAGCTCATCGGATGTTGATACGGGGAGGAGGTGGAGGGATAATTTGAGGCCGTATGTTACGGTTATAGCGAATTCCCTTGATTAGGATTCATATTCCCACGAAATTGATTCCCTCGATTGTAAGTGTTTTGATTAAGATTTCCTTGATGTTGGAAACCTTGATTGGGTCCGAATAGAAATTACCTTGGTTTTGATAACCTTGGTTCATTCTTGGTTGGTTACGATTCGGTTAGGATTACGTTGAAACCGGGTGGTGCACGATAAGTGTTAGCTCGGTAGTTTGGTTCATTTTGAGGGCGGTATTGATTACCTCCTTGATTTGAAGTACCGGCTATAGCATTAGCTTCAAACGGACTACCATCGGTGGCGATCTGATTGTAGTATGCATGAGGACCACCACAAGTAACACAAACTTCAACTTTCTTCACTTCACCATATGATGGTGCTTGTGTGAAAGTGACTTTCTTTGGTTAGCAAGAACCAAAGCTCGAACAATATCCGTGAGTTTGTCAATCTTAGCATCGGTGCTAGATGTACTCACGGAGATGAAATAGAAGGTCCGACATTAGACTCGAGTATGATATGTCTTTGTGCGGAAAGGACGGACACAGGACTTGTTTTCAATGATTTGCAAGGCTTCTTTTGTGGTCTTGCTCAAGAAATTACCTCCAGGAGGCATTTAGAGAGTCTTGATTAGTCGGTTCGGACCATTGTAGAAAGTATCCATTTGCATTAACTCGGTAAAACCATGATGCGGACACTTACGGAGCAAGTCTTTATAACGATCCCATGCCTCCCGAATGATTCATCAAATCTACGAGAGAATTTCATTATCTCATTCTTAAGACTTGTAGTTCGGGATGGAGGATAGAATTCGTTAACAAACTTTGTGACTAGATCTTCCCATGTCTCAATGGAGCGAGGGGTTGTTTCTCAAGCCAATTCGGGCTTGTCCTACAGAAAATGGGAGCGGAAGAAGCTTGATAGCTTCATGTGGGACATTCTTGTACTTGATGGTAGATGCAATCTTGTTAAACCATCGAATGTGTGCATGAGGATCATCCGCTCAAAACCATAGAATTGGCTTTGGGTTGCAGTTAAGTAACCCGTTTGAGCTCAAAAGTATCGACCGATGGTGGGACAACAATAACATCTCCGTAACCCTCGATGGGTGCTTGGAGAAGCTCATTCATCGGCTTGTCTTACGCCATTACGGCGGTGGTGGTGGTGGTAGGCGTTCCTCGATCACGGTGAAGGAGCGAGCGTCCTCTCGTCTGAGGAATCTTTCCAAGTTACGAAAGTGGACTTGTAGAATCGGAAGAGCAGTGCGCATGCACTAAGTATAAAATCGGTTTTCAAAACAAATGCGAGGCAAAGCGACAAGTGAACTTAACCAATAATCACAAATGAAATGGCTTCTTTGAAAAAGGTACACCAAATCACAAGGACACAAAGGCAAGTTTTAAATCGATGTTAGGGAACTTATTATGGTCACACCCCAGGTTAGTAGGTGTCTTGCCTTGATTTGCGGTGGTTGATTTTATGTATATATTAAGTACCACTTGAAAAGGCGTAGGTATAGATTTGTCTTGATGGTTTAAAAACTTTTGGACAATATTTTGGTATCGTCTCGTTTAACCAAATCGTATTTCTTTAAGAATCACCTTAAAAGAAACACAAGCTAGAAAAGCGTTACGATTGTTTTGTTGTTTTATATTTTGTTTGGTGTTTTAACACTTTAGGAAAAGTGTTAATGAACTTTTGATTTTGTTATAACTTTACAAAAAGCTTTTACAAAGGTGGTATATGTGCAAGTCTGGTGCGAAAATGCTTAGAACACGCTTCTGACCTCCCGTGCGTAAAAATTTGATTGGTGCAAAACCGTCAAGTTTTCTCACGCGAGCTAGCCACTTGTGAATGACCAACCGTAAGGAACTTAAAACACTCAAACACCAAATGCAATTTAGATCGGAGAATCTGGTGGATTCCGGGTCGTTAAGTCCCACGGAGGATGGTGGTGTTTAACACAATCGGATGTCGAATAACCGCTAAGGATAGTGATCGATAAGGATTTTGAGTTATTTTATAAATTATAGGGGCTTAAATGCAAATTAAAGAAAATTAAAAGATAAAAATATTAAATAAATGCTATCACTATTTTTAAAGCGATGTTTTGATTTTATGTTTTATAAAACTTGAATTAAAAACTACGTGACGTCTGAAATAAAAATGTGAAACTTACACAATATTAATCCTAAAAATATGAAAATGATATTTTACAAACCTAATGATATGAGAAACTTTTAAGAAAAAGAAAATTATTTTATAACTATTTATCTAATTATTATTAATTAAAACTATTTTAACTATTTAATAATAACCTAAATTACAAGAAAATAGGAAATAAAGCTAGAAAAATAAAATTATGACTTGGAAAAATCTAAAATAACAAAGAGAATTTTCAAAACTATTTTTATATTTTTACGATTATTTTCTATTTTTATGAATTTTAAACTATTAAAACTAATTAAATTACTAAAATTACAAAATAAACTATGAAAAATCTGGAAAATTACTTTTTTACTTTTTATATTTATCTTAACCTAAGAAAATTGAAAAATTATTTTTTTGAACTTTTTCTTAATTAATTGTATTAAAAGCTATTTAAATAATCCTAAAAACTGTTTTAAATTAAGAAAAATAGCAAACAGTTATAGAAAATTATGAAAATTTCAGGAAAACTCTAAAATAATGTTATGAATCTAAGAAAAATAGAAAAACATGTGCTTGTTTGGTAGAAATTGAAACTGCAGTTGTAAGTGCTAATTAATAAGCACTTTGAATAAGCCAAACACCACAATAAGCTACCAACTTAACACGAAGCTATGAAATGCTAAAAGTACTTTAAAACAACAAATTACAAATGACCTTGACCTCTGAATTGCAAGCTTGTGATTTGATTGATTTGAGTTTATGTGCAAAATCAGTTTAAAGGTCAACTTGCGAGATAATAATAAGCTACTAAATAAGCTAGAAATCAAAAAGCAAGTTGGAACTGACCTAGACACGGCTGACTACTATTGAACCAAAAATCAGCCCAAGATGAGCTCGATGAGCTTGGTGCAGAGCCTAGCAATAAGTGAGAAAACTCGGCTTTGGTGAGTTTATGTGGCAGAGGCAAATAAGCCACCTTGATGAGCTTTTTTGAGCTTTTACAAAATTGCTAAAATTATGCAAAAATCATCATAAGAAACTTAACCAGTGAACTTTTAAAACCCCAAGTTTCATGTGATTTGACCTAGAAATATGCTCATGAAAATTCACCCAGTTGGGAGAAAAGCGAGTTTTCAAACATTTTTGACTTTTGTGATTAAAGATCTTTGACCTTTGTGAACTTTGATCCAATTTGTTGGATTGATGTTGATGTATTAAGTTGAATTAAACCTAGTGCAAGCTAGTTCTATGTATTTTAAACACAAAATAAGGTTTTGATGTCACCGATTTTCAACAATTATATAAGATTAAGACCTTTTAAGAGTGATTTTGACTTTTGCTTATGTAGTGAACAATATTAAGACTAAATGGACTCTAATGCAACTAGTTGAGAGTACATAGACAGGTTTTAAGTGAAAACAAGGGCTCAAGCACATCCAAAACACTTCTTGATCCAAACACTACTTTAGAAACCGATTTTAACTTTAAAGCGAGTAAACTCTTGAACTATAATCCAAGGCTTAATATGACTTTAATTACCCTAATTACAACTAAGTGAACAAGTTTAAGCCATTAATGATCATAGATACAAACACAAACACAATATGCAAACATAAAAGATGGAAATGAGATATAAACTTACAAATGCTCAAGCTATGATTGCGACAAACGAACCATACATTACTATTCTAAGCTAATTCCAACCCAAACCATCTGCTGCAACAACCACTATCCAATTTCAACTGTTTGAACCAAAATTCCTTCCTGTTGACTTTTGTTGACCATGACCAATATTGATTGAAATTGAGTTCCAAGCTTACAAAGAGCTATAACAAGCTTAAATAAGCTTGTTTGAGTCTAAATGAAGCTTATTGAAGCTTTAAGATCGAGTTTTAAAATTGAAAATTTAAGCGATGTACATGAAACATGAATTTTAAACTCAAACTTGAATTGATGCTTGATAACGGTTGAAGTACAATGAAATACTTGAGTTTGATATAATTAAGCTTGAAATTACAACTTTAAAGCTACTTAAAACATTTTAAAGAAAATCGACATCTGAAAAAATTAAAAACTAAAAACTGCTTTCTTCTCTCTTCTTCTCTCTCTCTTTATGCCCCAATAATGTTCCACGTGTCCTTAGAGTATCCGCCACTTTTCTTGACCAATGGGAGAGTTTTGAGTGATAGCACATTTTGGCGGGAAAATCGGTTTGACTTGTAGCTCTGCATTTTATCAACTAGGGGGTGGCATTTATTGTGGGGGTTTGTGATGATGAGGGTGGTGGAAAGGTGAGGAAAGGTGATGGGAGGTGAGGCGTGCATGCGAGCGATATGGGGAAGACAGGTGGGCGGGTGGCGGGTAAGGGAGTTTGTTTGACTTTGTTTGACCAAGGGTCCAAAAGAGAAAAGAGGGGTCGTAATGGTATAAGTGGCGGGGGGTCAAAACAGTTTTGACAAGGCTTGGTTTAGGCTTATATGACAAGGACTAAAGTTTACCGTTTTGCCAAATTAGAGGACCAATCTGCCATTTCTCCAAAGTTTACACAAGGGTTAAATTGACAAACTTTAATAGTACAAGGACTAGATTTGACAATTTCAATTTTCGAGGACCAAACTTGACATTTTTGAAAGTTCGAGGACTTAAGTTGTAATTTTGTAAATTTATTCAAGGACCAATTTTGACAACTTAGAATCCCTAAGGGACTTAAAATGATATTTTCTTTATTTAGATTTACGAGGGACTTGTTTTGACAACTTTTGAAACTTGGGGACTAAAGCGCCAATTATGCAAACTTGATCGTTTTCACAGTTTTGATATTTTGCATTTAAAACACATAAAACACTTATTTGTGATATTTTATCATTTGATGCATTTACGAGTGTTTTCGGATGTTTTTGCGGTTTAAATGGTACAAAATGATGAGTATTTAGACACTCGACGAAAGCGTTTAGTCTTTGTAGACTTTTAGTGAAGTTATATTACCCATTTTACCTTTATTCAAGCTTGATTAACAAGATATCTAACAACAAAACTTCAAAGAAAAAAAAATACTAAACACTTTTCATATTATGCTTATTATAAGATAGAAGCATATATCACCATTTTGTCCACAAGCAATTTAGCGTTTTGACAAAAATTATAACTAAGAAAACATACCTTTGTTGTATTCCCTTTGTATGGTTTTAGAAACCATAGGCGTGAAATACTTCATGATCTTCTAAGATACCCAAATCCTTTGCTATATTCCCTTTTATGGTTTTAGAAACCATAGGCGAAATACTTCATGATCTTCTAAGATACCCAAATCCTAGTATGAAGAACTCTCAAGGAAAAAAAATTATAATGATCTATCACTATCCAACATATGATGATTTCTAAAGACATGACTCTTTGTTTTAAGAAATTCCCTTCTTTGTAGTTTTCAAACATACACGGATCGTATCAAGTTTTCAAAGTACAATATACTATAAAAAACTTGGTAACGAAGCTCTGATGCCAATTGTGGAAAACTCGAATGGGGGGTTGAATAGTTTTACCAATTTAAAACTTCCTTTTAAATATTTAGATCGACTTATGTCAATCTATTTGGTTGTTTATGTTGGACGTTGATAGATAGATATATAAACATGTAATGAAAGATAAAGTAGAAGCACATCACCACGACACAAGTTATTTATAGTGGTTCGGCTACAAGGACACCTTCCTTACCTACTCGCTCCAGAGTCACCTACTCGAGAGTTCGTAAGCACTACACCAACTACTTATGGCGGAGAAGCCTTCACAACGTCGCTTAACCTTTTTCGGTACAAAGCTAAATACCGAGTTCCTTCACACCAAGGCGAACCACACCTAACACAACGTCGCCTACCCTTTATACGGTGCTAGGCTAACCACCGAGTTCTTTCACACCAAGGAGAACTAATCCTATCTGGCGTCGCCTACCCTTTATTAGGTACTAGGCTAAGCACCTAGTTCCATTACTATGGATGAACTACTACCCTTCACAACACACACCTAATATCAAGAAGATCTACCTTGTTACAACATCATCAAGGATATCACCATCCTTGGAAATAAACAACTACTTATATGTATAACGATGCACCTCATCGATTATACGACCTAGGCATTCTTCCCAAATGCGACTTGATTTGATTCATCGGCATCCTTCACTAATGCCTTTGACACAACGCTTGGCACCCTTCACTAATGTCTTCGTCTTGACACCTTTAGCATTCTTCACTAATGCTTTGACACGGATGATGAGCACCTTTCACTAATGCTTTTCATCTTGACACTTTCAGCATTCTTCACTAATGCCTTCAACCCAACATCTATGGAGAAAGGAAGAACTATCAACAAGAGAACCTTAGTTGTCTTGATGATGACAAAGCATGGCAACTCATGGACTTGAGCTTGCGTCTTGAAGTGGTGATCTCTCCTTTAAGAGGAACCTAGAAGATCACACAAAACAAAGAGACAAACTACATAGATCACTTGGATATGAGGTTAGAGGTTAGAATACTTGGGAAAGTATGTGTGTAAAGTGATCCATAGAAAGGAAGAAATGGCTCTCTATTTATAGAAAGTTCTCTCTTGTTTCCGGATCCACGGATCCCTTCCACTTGGGATCCGGCTAGCACAAAGCTAGGGATCCGTGGAGCCTCCTCTTGCCCATGGGTATTTTTGGTTATGGGTCATGGGTCATGGGTTATGGGTTGATCCATGGTTTCTTCCTAGATACAATGTACCTTAAGGATACATTGAACTTGGTTAAGTGGTATATATAAAACCATGGGTTATGGGTCAATACCATTTGCTAGTTTTACCCATTTTAGTATTTACATGTTTTCACCCATTTTAGTATTTACATGCTTTTACCCATTTTAGTATACTTAGTATAAGTATGTACTAACCCAATATGTAAACATTAGTTGTTGTACATATATATATCTAAATCATAAAATCACTTAAGCTTGTTATAGTGTTTTATGTGAAAGCGTAAGTGTGTTAGAAACTATTAACTCAAACTATTTACGTACTTTATTTGTTTCGTTAAAATGATTTTCGTTTGTTATCGACAAAACATTTGAAGATCGTAAAATATAAATAAACGTTTTCTGCTTATTTGTATTAACAATCTCACCCTTTTGTTGATGACAAAACATTAAATTATTTTAAGGAAAATCTAAAATTAAAAAGTTTAAATTTGTAGTTTTACTTTCTTCTCCCCCTTTTGTCGAAACAAAAGTGTTAAAAGAAACTAACACAATTTTTATAAGAAAAGTATGTAAAAATGTAAAGAGAGCAAGTGACGGGAATGGTACTCGTCTTAACTCCCCCTTGACGAGTCCATCCCTTTGAAAGGGCGTCAAGGACATAACGTAAAATAAACTAAATGAGTTTGCACTTAAGTTTGCAAATGGTTCGTCTAAGTGACGAAAACGTGCTCCCCCTTGGAGATTGCAAAGATGCAATGGGGTATCATGAAGTATAATCCAAACACATATTAATGTTTGCAAATGTTTTCGCAATATCGTTTGACACAAAGCTCCCCATAGCTTTATGGTGTCAAAATCTTCATGTGTTATTTTGAAAATCTACAAAGTAAAGGTTAGAAATCAAGAGTATAATGCATAATTTCTTGCAAGAAGAACTCAAGTTAGTACAATTTTGTGCTTTTGTACCACGGATCCCACGGTTCCCTTTTTGGAGGGATCCGTCTAGGTATAATGGAGGGATTCGGCTATCTGTTGACAGTTTCTTCAGCAATGAAGATGTGTCAAACAATGCTTCTATGTGTTCTTGTGGGTCTTCATTTAGAGAAGTAGGAAGAGGTTCTAAAAATGAGGGTGTTAATGGAACTTCTTCAAGGTTATTCCTTGTCTCCCATGATGGGCTAGTTGGTGTTGTGGGTGGTTCCCTATTTAATGAAAAAGTTGGTGAATGGGAGGTTCTTGGTGGTGAATGATATAACGAGTAGATGTTCGGGTGAGGAAGAGGCTCATTCAAGGATTGTAGTCCATGATTAATGAATAATGGTTTAGACGTTTTGCTAGAACTAGGTACGTTTGGTTTAGAGCTCGATGATCCCTTTTCTAACCTAAAAGGTTTAATGCTAATTATTGCGGTTCTCTTGGCAATTGTTGAATGGGTTTGTTGAGGTGAGATTCTAGCACTATTATCTCTTACGGATGATGATTCGGTGGATGGAAATCCTACCGTTTGTGGGTTTAACCGGAGATGATTCGGTTGAGGAAATTTCGTGTACAATACGAGCAAGTTTCTTGGGTGGTTCTTGGTTGGATGAGTTAGCACTAGGAGCTTTCCTCATGATGAAATGACTAAGGAAAAGGTTTCTAAATGCTGAGAATTATGTTGTGTTTGATGACTAAGGATTCTAGCAAGATGACTTATAAAGGGAAGGATTTGCAAGTGCATTCAAGACTTAAGTCTCTAATATCCTTTGGAATGTGATGATTAGCATGCACAAGAGTCAACTTCTAGTTTTACTGATCTAGGGATTTAATTAGGATGAGGTGGAGTGTTCAAGTTAGCAAGATGAGCTTGAAATATTTGTTCGAGCAAGAGTTGACATAAATCATCACCCGGATCCCACGGTTCCCACCAATGGGGATCCGTCTAGGCTAATCCTAGGGATCCGGCCTCAAAGCAGACTAGGAAAGGATAGAAGTGATGTTTGAAATATTTAAATCCTATACCTTTTGAGTGTTTGAGTTCTCCTAAGTGTCTTTAAATGGAAGGGTACTTAAATGTTCAAGGGCAATGAGTGATGTAGCTAATGATTGCCTTATATGGAAGAAATTGGAACTTTTGTGAGTACCAATGAATGAACAAAGATGACACTAAGATCTTGAGAGTGTCAAATGGAGCTAAATGATCCTAGTGATCAGATAGTGACTTAGGATAATGTCTTGGAGAAGATCCTAAAGGTTTTAAGGTGGAAGAACTACAATTTGATCCATTTCGACCAATTTAGATGTAAGGATGATTATGATCAATTTTGCGATAATCGAAAGATTTCTAAATCTAGATGTGAGGGATCATGTGAGAAATAATGAGTGATCTAGAGAACGGAAGAGTAATGAGTTTAGGTGAAACGATAGATCGAAAAGCACTTTGAGTGTGATCCTTAATGAGCTATGAGTGAGTATGAAGCTTACTAAGCTTGAGAAGGACTTAAGACATCCTAAAGTATTAAGTTCAACTAGTGTGAAGTAATCTAGGAACATGGTTTGAGGTGTAAAGGATTGAAACTCCACTTATTTTGCCGGATCCCACGGATCCTTCACTTGAGGATCCGGATAGTTACAAACTAGGGATCCGGTATCTGGGACAGTTTTACTTAACAGTGAGTGTTTGTTCTAAGTATCGAACTTAGAAGCTAATGATCTCTATAGTAAGCATACATGTATACAAGTAAAACATACTAAGAGCATGTAGAAATAGCACATAAGCAATTAAATGAGATCTATCTCACAAGTAACACATAGGTTTATCAAACTTAACAACCGCTATTCAAGAAGCTTAAAATAGATTTATGATCTAGATTAGTAAATCGTGTGTATTAACAATGGCGTGCAGAGTAGATGATGGTGTTCAAGACGGTAGAAATTTGTTTTGGCCAACGAGCAATGAACTATGTATAGTCATTACGGATGGTGATTAGCATACAATGAACTTTGTCCATGAAGTCATGTAGCTCTTCTCGATCAAAGCAAGATAATCGCTTGATTAGGCAAGTGGTTGTGATTAACTACAAGAAAATTAATTTTACAACTTGTTTGATTAGTAATCGATGAGTATGCAAATACTCATCATTTTTATACTTTTAGATCGCCAAAACATCCAAAACACCGTCAAGCATCAAAATGATAAAATATCATAAATAAGTGTTTTATGTGTTTCAAATGCAAAAATACCAAAAGCGGTGAAAACGTATCAAGTTTGCATAATTGGCGGTTTAGTCCTCTAAGTTTCAAAAGTTGTCAAAATTAGTCCTGGTAAATCAAAATAAAGCAAAATATCATTTAAGGTCCATGGGATTCAAAAGTTGTCAAAACAAACCCTTCAAAGTTTAAAATTACAAAATGGCAACTTTAGTCCCTAAAGTTTAAAATTGTCAAAAATGGTCCTGGGTTATTTAAAATGGAAAATTAATAAATATAACCCTTGTACTATTCATAAATGGCATAATCGGTCCTTGTGTTAACTTTGGAAACTTGTCAAATCAGGCCCCTATACTTTCAGATTTTACAAATATGGTCCTTGTGATAAACTACAAACCAAATGGACCCTTTGTGTATTATTAACCCCAGCCAAACCCTTTGTGACCCCCCATTTTGAACCCTTGCCTTATTAATAAAATGGGGTCAACAAAAGTCAAATCAGCTTGACAGCATCTCTCTCACAACGCAAAACCGAAACCACCATGGTTTCTAGCCATGATCCTACCACCTTTCCACTGCCTCCCACTGCTTAACCACTCCCTAACACCTCCACAAACACCCAAAGTTCATTAATTGTTAAAACCTGCTCAAATGACTTTTGGCGCCAAAATGCCAAATGGACAGTTATGATGAATTTCAAGGATCCAATGGTTGGAATGAAGTGGGAAACATTCAGAGGTCGACAAGGAGTTAAAAAGATCTTTAAAAAGGAAGATTGGAGAGTGTAGAGAGATATCTAGAGTAATTTAGGTTATGTTATGTCGTTTTAGTTAATTTTCAAATTCCAGTGTAATTTTAAGCTTTCAAGTACTGTTTTTATCAATCTTAGTATATTGTGAACCTTTTTAAATAATCAATTTCAGTTTTAAGTACTCTTTTAAGTTTATGCAAATTTACTTGCTTAAATTCTCAAAATGTTTGAATGTTGTTGTTAGTTGTTGTTAAGGACTTATAAGCCCATATAAGCTCCTTATATAGCTTATGAAAGCTATTAGATACCTTTAAAATCCAGTTTATAGTTAAAACTTAAAATTCATAAAAATCAAGAAAATAGGTTAAAATCAAAAATCAAAAGAAATGAAGATCACAATGGAGGCGGTGGTAAATTTTGGATGGCCTTGGGTTTAGAAGCTTAGTGGTAAGCTATTAGGGTTGATCTTTGGACCTTGTTTAGTGTTTTCAGCTAAATTGAAGTTGAAAGCCTTTTTAAGCAATTTTTGCATTTCAATACATAAGTAGCTTAAAGCTTAAATCTTTGTATGTTTATGTTTCTGAGTTGTAGTTAAGTAGAATTAAACATTAAAACAGTATACTTGTTCTCTAGAATTGGTAGTTGTTAAAAATCTTAGTTTAACAGTCTTAATAGCATAATTGTCATTCTTGAGTTCTATGTTGTTATTATTATTGTTTAATGCTTCTTGAGTCTCATTATATGATAATATAAGGTTTTAATCAATTGCATGGTCTTAATCATGAAACCTTTTGAAAATCACAAAATCAGTTTGTTAAAGGTTGTTTGGATTTCTTGTGGTAGAGGTTGTTTGTGTTGTTGTTTGTGGTTGTTACATGTCATTTTAGTTCAAAACAACTCAAAGGCAATCATAAAATCTTGTCCTTATTTGATAAAAGTCAAAATAGTTTTAAATCTCTATTTGATAAGTCATTTGTTAGGATTTAGATTGACAACTTCATCATAGTTGTTCATAACCTGTTAACCTAGCTTAATTTCATCTTATTTTAGCTTAATATAACAAAATCAGTAAGTAGATTTGATTCAAAGTTCATAAAAGTCAACTTTAGTGTTTAACTTAAAAAGTCAAATTTTCACTTAATCAGTTTTTGAATAAAATAGATAATTTTCTATAGGATTTAATATAGAGTTTCATGTTTTATGCTTTTGGAATATTAGAATTTAGCTGCTCATTTTTGTTATAATAATTTTTATAATTTTTAGTTTGCTAGATAAACTGCTTATTTCTTGGTTTCTTTTAAGCACTTTTCTAAAAACCTCCCATGTGCACAGTTGAGCTGGCTTACTTCATAAGCTTGTTTCTTGCTCATTAGAGAGGTCTAGCTTGTGTCCCTTAGCTTTTTGGAAAGCCCATCTAGCTATCTCTTTAGTTCAGTGCTTAATTTCCACTTTGCAGCTTATTTGTTAGGGCTGCAAGTAGCTTTTACCTTGTCCCAATTCACTCAGTATACACTGAGAAATCAGTGTACTTGAGCCACTTTCACAAGCTCACACATAGCTTATTAGTGGGCCCCATTGTGAGAATCTTGGCTTTTTGGGAACCTCAATAAGCCAGCTTCTTGTATCAAGGCTTATTTTTGGCTTTTGATCTTTTTCCCTTAGCTTAAATTGGCCTACAAAAAATGTGCAGGCCTGTTTGGTTGCTTGGTTTAGTATAAGTGCTTATTAGCTTATTTTAAGCTTTTCAATGTGTTTCTTTGTGTATTTTAGCTTCATTTAAGTACCTTTAGCTTATTTTCATCTTATTTCACTTTTGTTTCTTTTTGTTTAATTTATTTGGCCACTTATTTAAGCTTGAATCATCAAAATAAGCCATAAGCTCAAGCTCAAAGCTCATAAGCTCATTCTTTGCTTATTTTAAGTTCTAAAATTTTTGTCTCATTAAAGTTGCATATTATCGGTAGTATAGTAGGTTTATAAAGAAAAATCACAAAAAATCATTTTAAAAATAGTGATAGCGTTTATTTAATATAAATTAGCTTTTAAAATTTTCTTTCGACTTATTATTAAGCACTTTCTGTTTTATAATTTTCTTAGCTTTACATCATCATAGGGTAATTTTAGAAAAAATTTGAATTTTCTTAGTTTGTTTAGTATTTATTAGAATTTAAAATAGTTAAAAGTATTAAATAATTAATAATAAATAAATAAAAACATAAAAATATATTTTAAGTTTTAAAATAAGTTTTATAATATTTTAGATTTTTCTAAGTTAAAATTTCACTTTTCTAGCTTTATTTAATATTTTCTTATATTTTAGGGTATTATTAAATAGTTAAAAATAGTTTTTAATTAATAATAATTAAATAAATAGTCATAAAAATAATTTTAATTTTCCAATAATTTTATTTTATTATTAGGATTGTAAAAATATCATTTTCATATCCCTAGGTGTTTTATTCTTTTAAATTCACATTTTATTTTGTACGTTTACGTAAAATTTAGTAAACGTACGCATTCACGTTTGTTTAATCTGATTGTTGTGCTTTATAATTTTGTGTCCAAATACAATTCCAATCAATCAGTAGTGTAATTATAAACCAAATCCTTACAAATCATTATCCTTAGTGATCATTCTATATCTGAACGTTTTCGAACACCATTCAACCTCCGTGGGACTTAACGACCTGGGAATCCACTAAATTCCAAGGGAAATTGTATTGAGTCCATAATAGTTGACTTTTGTTGACTAAAACCTTTGGTCAATATTTCTTGACTGTTTTGGAAGCAATCATAATCCTAAGACAATCCCGTGAGTACATCTTGCACCGATGCTAAGATTGACAAACTCACGGATATTGTTCAGGCTTTGGTTCTTGCTAACCAAAAGAAAGTCACTTTCACACGACACCATCATATGGTGAAGTAAAGAAAGTTGAAGTTTGTGTTACTTGTGGTGGTCCTCATGCATACTACAATCAGATCGCCACCGATGGTAGTCCGTTTGAAGCCAAGGCTATAAAGCGGTACTTCACATCGTGGAGGTAATCAATATCGTCCTCAAAATGAACCAAACTACCGTGCTAATACTTATCGGGGACCACCGGTTTTAACGAGAATCATAACATGCAAAACCGAATCGAACCAACCTAGAATGAACCAAGGTTATCAAAACCAAGGTAATTTCTATCCGGACCAAATCAAGGTTTCCAACATCAAAAACTTTAATCAAAACAATTTCAATCGAGGAATCAATTTCATGGGAATATGAATCCTAACCAAGGAAATTTTCAAAATCAAGGCCCTAATCCGAACAATAGAGGTGAATTTTCCTAATCAAACTCAAGCCATTGTTCCAACCGGACCATCATCGATGAGTTATTGAAGCAATTCATGAAATCCCAAGATGAAATGAGCAGGTTGTTGGTCGGTCGGATCACGATCTAAAGAAGTCTTTAAATGATCAACCCTCGGGCTCGGAAAACTTCCGAGCAACACGATCGCTAACCCGAGGCGATGCAAAGATGATCACAACCAAGTGGTGTATCATCTGAAGGACCCATTGTTCCTCCTACCTCCTCTTCTTCTTCTTCGAAGGTAGTGGAAAGTGAACACAGGCGACAAAAGACAAGGAACTTCCTACTAATAACGGAGGTACCAACGATGTCCATCCTCGTTGTCCGAAACCCAAATCTAATCACAGAGTTGTTTTGAACCTCCGGTAGCTCCGTTGAAAACCCCAATCCAAATCTTCTATTCCTTACCCATCACGTTTGAATGAGCAAAGCTCTGAAAAAGCCAGTCATCAAATGGACAAATTTTTCAAATTTTCCTAGAACTACATTTTGACATAAGCTTTATGGATGCTATCATCTTGATGCCCAAGTTTGCATCAACTCTCAAACACATGTTAAGCAACAAGGAAAACAGTTTGAAATGGCTAAAACTCCTCTGACGAGAACCGCTTTCGTGATTACATAAAGAAGCTTCCCGAGAAGCTTGGAGATCCTGGAAAATTTCTCTTACCTTGTGTATTTCCGGATGGTTGAATGCTTTGCCTTAGCGATCTTGGTGCAAGCATTAACCCGATGCCTCATTCAAGATGGAAGAAACTTTCTCTTCGGACCTTACTCCTACATGCATGACTCTCGAGCTTGCGGATCGTACTATATCCCGTCCACTTGGCATTGCCGAGGATGTATTCGTGAAAATAGGAAAGTTCCATTTTCCGGTGACTTTGTGGTTGTTGACTTGATGCCGATCATCGGGTTCCCTCATTGTTGGACGAGTTCACGAGAGCGGGCGTGCTCTCATTGATGTATTCGAGCAAGAAATCACATTACGTGTGGGTAATGAAGTCATCACCTTTAACCTCGATCAAACTTGAGGTACTCCGCAAACTATGATTACGAGTCGGTTAACCGAATAGATATCATTGATGTTGCTTCGAAGAGTACTCTCAAGAAGTTCTCGGTTATGTTCATAATTCTTGGTGATAATCTCACTCATTCATCTCAACCCATCATTGCCAATTCTACTCCTTCTCTCACTCCGCTTGAGGAAAGTGACTTCATCTTGGAAGAGATTGAAGCATACTTGTCTAGTGATTCGGTTTCATGGGAAATTGATCACGCTCCAATTGACATCGAGGAAGATATTCTTCTCATCGAGAAGATGCTCAATGATGATCCTTCATCAATCCTTCCTCAAGAACTTCATAAAGAGGAAATCAAAACCATTGAAAAATCTAATGATCCTCCAAGTCGAACTTAAGGACTTACCACCTCATCTCGAGTATGCATTTCTTGAGGTGATGATAAATTACCCGTCATTATTGCTCGAGATTTGAGTAAAGATGAAAAGACTTCTTTGATAAAGGTTTTGAAGTTGCACAAGCAAGCAATTGCTTGAAACTCTCCGACATTAAGGTATCAACCACAGTTTTGTACTCACAAAATCTTGATGGAGGATGATTTCAAACCAGATCTAACATCGAGAGAAGGGTGAATCCTAAGATTCATGAGGTTATCAAACAGGAGGTTCTCAAACTTCTTGATGCGGGGATTAATTTACCGATCTCGGATAGTCCTTGTGTTAGCCCAATTCACGTGTTCCTAAAAGGGTGGCATAACTGTTGTCACAAATGAAAATAACGAGTTAATTCCAACTCGGTTGGTAACGAGATGGCGTGTTTGCATTGACTATCGTAAGTTGAATGACGCCACCGAAAAGGCCATTTTCCTCTACCCTTCATGGACCAAATGCTTGAGAGATTAGCGAGGAAACGAATACTATTGTTTCCTTGATGGTTTCTCGGGTTATTTTCAAATCCCATTGATCCACGGGATCAAGAAAGACTACATTCACCTACCCATACGGAACTTTTGCCTCTGAGCGTATGCCTTTTGGCCTATGTAATGCTCTTGGCACGCTCCAACGATGTATGATGGCCATTTTCCACGACATGATCGGGAAACTATGGAGGTGTTTATGGATGACTTCTCGGTCATTGGGGACTCGTTTCAAACATGTCTCTCCCGTTTAGAAAAATTCTAAAGCGGTGTGAAGACACCAATCTTTGTCTAAATTGGGAGAAGAGCCATTTATGGTCAAAGAAGGCATAGTCCTTGGCCATAAGATTTCAAAAAGCGGGATTGAGGTCGATAGAGCAAAAGTCGATGTTATTGCCAATTACCTCATCCTACTACCGTCAAAGGTATTAGGAGTTTTAGGTCATGCCGGTTTTATCATGATTCATACAAGACTTTTCTAAGATCGCTCGACCTATGACCCATCTTCTTGAGAAGGATGCTCCTTTTATCTTCTCACCGAGTGCATCAAGCTTTTGAAACATTAAAGAAAAGCTTCTCAAGCACCCATTCTCGTGCCCATTGGATTTACCCTTTGAACTCATGTGCGATGCAAGTGATTTTGCTATCGGTGCGATCCGGGAAACGTAAAACCAAGCATTTTCAGCCTATCCATTACGCGAGTAAGACTATGATCAAGCTCAAACCCATTACACCACCACGGAAAAAGAGCTACTAGCCGTGGTGTATGCGTTTGAAAAGTTTCGCCATACCTAATCTTGACCAAATGTGTGGTGTATACGGATCACTCGGCTCTCAAATATCTCTTTGCAAAACAAGATGCAAAGCCGAGATTGCTCCGTTGGGTTCTCCTCCTGCAAGAATTTGATATCATTATACGTGATAAAAAGGAGCCGAGAACACAGTCACGATCATCTGTCCGTTTAGAAAACCCACACCAAGATGTTTTCGAGAAAAGGAAATAAATGAAACATTTCCTCTCGAGACACTCAATGCGGTTTCTTTTCGTGGAGACTCTATTACCCCATGGTTTGTCGACTTACGAAATTACCATGCGGGTAACTTCATAGTGAAAGGAATGTCGACCCAACGGAAGAACAAATTCTTCAAGGATGTTAAACATTACTCGGGACGACCCTACTTATTCAAAATATGTGCGGATCAAGTCATCCGACGGTGTGTTTATGGACGGGAAGCTATGGACATTCTCAAAGCTTGCCATCTTTGGACCCACCGGGGCCATCATAGTCCAAACTACACCGCCAAAAGGTGTTTGATTCCGGATTTATTGGCCCACGATTTACAAGGATGCCCACGATTTTGTCAAAGCATGTGACACTTGTCAACGCTCACGGAAATATCTCTCAAAGAAATGAAATGTCGCAAACGCCATTCAAGTGTGTGAGATTTTTGACATCCGGGGCATTGACTTTATGGGCCATTTCCATCATCTCGAGGAAACAAATACATACTTGTGGTCATTGACTATTTGTCAAAATGGGTTGAGCAAAGCTTTGCCTACCAACGATGCCCGAGTTGTTGTGAAATTCTTAAAATCTCTTTTGCTAGGTTTGGAACTCCACGAGCTATAATCGGTGATCGTGGTACGCATTTCTGCAATGACCAATTTGATCGAGTCATGCAAAAGTATGGTGTAACCCACCGCCTCTCGTGCATACCACCCCAAACAAGTGGGCAAGTGGAAGTTTCCAACCGAGGTATAAAAGAATTCGGAAAGGACGATGGCGAAAACCGTGCATCCCGGTCGGATAAATTAGATGACGACGGGCCTTCCGTACGACTTATAAAACACCCATCGGATGTACTCCATACAAGCTAGTGTACAGAAAGGCATGTCATCTACCGATTGAGCTTGAGCACAAAGCATACTGGGCCTTGAAACATGCCAACTTCGATATTCAAACTGCGGGTGATCACAGAAAAATTCAAATGAATGAACTAAATGAACTCCGTGATCAAGCATACGAGAACTCTTTGATCTACAAACAAAAGACAAAGAAGATTCATGACTCCAAAATCAAGAACCGTGTTTTCAACATCGGTGATAGAGTCCTTCTTTTCAACTCTAGACTAAAGATATTCTCGGGAAAGCTCAAGTCCCGTTGGTCTGGACCATTCACCATCACTAAAGTATTTCCTTATGGAACCATTGAGTTATCTCAACCCGATGGTCCAAATTTTAAGGTGAATGGTCATCGATTGAAACACTATTTTGGAGAGGACATTCCACCGTGGTTGTCCCGGATCTACAAACTTTCCCCATGAACCAATGAATGCGGGATCGAGTCAAGCTAGCGACTCGGTAATCAAAAAAGATAGCACACCATATGGGTTTTCATCCATATTTCGACTTCTTTCTACTTTCTACCACCCTAGTGTGGGGAGTTGTCTCCACTGTTGTATCTCGATTAAAAAAATGAGTATATATCAAAATAAAATAATGGCGTAATATTTCCTTTTACGTTCTAAGTTTCGCATAACATTGGTACTTTGAATATTGAGGGCAATATTCATTTCTAGTGTGGGGGAATTCTCACGAATTTTATCATGTAATTATACCACCCAATTCCCATTTTTGGCCAAATTATTTTTGGAGTAAGTGTTTTGCACTTACTCACTTCGATTATCGATCCGCCATGTCTAATAAACAAAAGGATTGGCTAATCCAGAGCAAACGGCTCTTGGTAAAGATATCTCAAATCCGCTTACGCTTGCAATTTGCCTAAAATTGTATGGTGTTCACCACCACATCTTTAATTAGTGAAGAGTTGGCTAGCCCAAGTTTATGGCTTGTGGTAAAGGCAGTTGGAAAACCATAATTGGTAATCGACTCACCAAAGATATTTTATCTAAGAGTTACTAGTCCGTATAAACGGCTTCGGTAAAGACAAATCAAAACCGTTGACAAACCGGTGATTTGCTCAAAATCATTTGGTTATCATTGTACCAAGGTTCTTACTTGAAATAAAACAATTGGCTACTCCGAAGTAATGGCTTTTGGTAAAGAGATTCAAATCCATTAAGTTTTCTCAAAAGATTGCTAGGGACTAGCAATATCTTAGTGTGGGGATTGATGAGTATCTGCAATACTCATCATTTTATACCTTTAGACCGCCAAAACATCCAAAACACCCGTCAAAGCATCAAATGATAAAATATCACAAATAAGTATTTTATGTGTTTCAAATGCAAAATACCAAAAGCGGTGAAAACGATCAAGTTTGCATAATTAGCGGTTCGGTCCCCCAAGTTTCAAAAGTTGTCAAAATTAGTCCTGTAAATCAAAATAAAGCAAAATATCATTAAAGGTCCATGGATTCAAAAGTTGTCAAAACAAACCCTTCAAAGTTTAAAAATTACAAAATGGCAACTTTAGTCCCTAAAGTTTAAAATTGTCAAAATGGTCCTGGGTTATTTAAAATGGAAAATTGATAAATATAACCCTTGTACTATTCATAAATGGCATAATCGGTCCTTGTGTTAACTTTGGAAACTTGTCAAATCAGGCCCCTATACTTTCAGATTTTACAAATATGGTCCTTGTGATAAACTACAAACCAAATGGACCCTTTGTGTATTATTAACCCCAGCCAAACCCAAAAGAACCCCCTGTCAATATCCTGTGACCCCCCATTTTGAACCCTTGCCTTATTAATAAAACGGGTCAACAAAAGTCAAATCCAACTTCACTGCATCTCTCTCACAAACGCAAAACCGAAACCACCATGGTTTCTAGCCACTTGCTCCTACCACCTTTCCAATTGCCTCCCAAATTATTTAACCACTCCCTAACACCTCCACAAACACCCAAAGTTCATTAATTGTTAAAACACGCTTCAAATGACTTTTGGTGCCAAATGCCAAATGGATGCTTATGATGAATTTCAAGGATCCAATGGTTGGAATGAAGTGGGAAACATTCAGAGGTCGACAAGGAGTTAAAAAGATCTTTAAAAAGGAAGATTGGAGAGTGTAGAGAGATATCTAGAGTAATTTAGTTTATGTTATGTCGTTTTAGTTAATTTTCAAATTCCAGTGTAATTTCAAGCTTTCAAGTACTGTTTTTATCAATCTTAGTGTATTGTGAACCTTTTTCAATAATCAATTTCAGTTTTAAGTACTCTTTTAAGTTTATGCAAATTTACTTGCTTAAATTCTCAAAATGTTTGAATATTGTTGTTAGTTGTTGTTAAGGACTTATAAGCCCATATAAGCTCCTTATATAGCTTATGAAAGCTATTAGATACCTTTAAAATCCAGTTTATAGTTAAAACTTAAAAATTCATAAAAATCAAGAAAAATAGGTTAAAAATCAAAAATCAAAAGAAATGAAGATCACAGCTGGAGCAGGGTAAATTTTGGATGGCCTTGGGTTTAGAAGCTTAGTGGTAAGCTATTAGGGTTGATCTTTGGACCTTGTTTAGTGTTTTCATTAAATTGAAGTTGTAAGCCTTTTAAGCAATTTTGGCATTTCAATACATAAGTAGCTTAAAGCTTAAATCTTTGTATGTTTATGTTTACGAGTTGTAGTTAAGTAGAATTAAACATTAAAGCAATATACTTGTTCTCTAGAATTGGTAGTTGTTAAAAATCTTAGTTTAACAGGTCTTAATAGCATAATTGTCATTCTTGAGTTCTATGTTGTTATTATTATTGTTTAATGCTTCTTGATCTCATTATATGATAATATAAGGTTTTAATCAATTGCATGGTCTTAATCAGTGAAACCTTTTGAAAATCACAAAATCAGTTTGTTAAAAGGTTGTTTGGATTTACTGTGTTAACTGTGGTAGAGGTTGTTTGTGTTGTTGTTTGTAGTTGTTACATGTCATTTTAGTTCAAAACAACTCAGTGCAATCATAAAATATTGTCCTTATTTGATAAAAAGTCAAAATAGTTTTAAATCTCTATTTGATAAGTCACTGTTAGGATTTAGATTGACAACTTCATCATAGTTGTTCATAACCTGTTAACCTAGCTTAATTTTATCTTATTTTAGCTTAATATAACATAATCAGTAAGTAGATTTGATTCAAAGTTCATAAAAGTCAACTTTAGTGTTTAACTTAAAAAGTCAAATTTTCACTTAATCAGTTTTTGAATAAAATAGATAATTTTCTATAGGATTTAATATAGAGTTTCATGTTTTATGCTTTTGGAATATTAGAATTTAGCTGCTCATCTTTGTTATAATAATTTTTATAATTTTTAGTTTGCTAGATAAACTGCTTATTTCTTGGTTTCTTTTAAGCACTTTTCTAAAAACCTCCCATGTGCACAGTTGAGTTGGCTTACTTCATAAGCTTGTTTCTTGTTCATTAGAGAGGTCTAGCTTGTGTCCCTTAGCTTTTTGGAAAGCCCATCTAGCTATCTCTTTAGTTCAGTGCTTAATTTCCACTTTGCAGCTTATTTGTTAGGGCTGCAAGTAGCTTTTACCTTGTCCTAATTCACTCAGTATACATTTGAGAAATCGATGTACTTGAGCCACTTTCACAAGCTCACAGAGCTTATTAGTGGGCCCCATTGTGAGAATCTTGGCTTTTGGGAACCTCAATAAGCCGACTTCTTGTATCAAGGCTTATTTTGGCTTTTGATCTTTTGCCCTTGCTTAAATTGGCCTACAAAAATGTGCGAGCTGTTTGGTTTGTTGGTTTAGTATAAGTGCTTATTAGCTTATTTTAAGCTTTTCAATGTGTTTCTTTGTGTATTTTAGCTTCATTTAAGTACCTTTAGCTTATTTTCATCTTATTTCACTTTTGTTTCTTTTTGTTTAACTTATTTGGCCACTTATTTAAGCTTGAATCATCAAAATAAGCCATAAGCTCAAACTGTCAAAGCTCATAAGCTCATTCTTTGCTTATTTTTAAGTTCTAAAATTTTTGTCTGTATTAAAGTTGCATATTATCAGTAGTATAGTAGGTTTATAAAAGAAAAATCACAAAAAAATCATTTTAAAAATAGTGATAGCGTTTATTTAATATAAATTAGCTTTTTAAATTTTCTTTTTCGACTTATTATTAAGCACTTTCTGTTTTATAATTTTCTTAGCTTTACTGTCATCATAGGGTAATTTTAGAAAAATTTGAAATTTTCTTAGTTTGTTTAGTATTTATTAGAATTTAAAATAGTTAAAATGTATTAAATAATTAATAATAAATAAATAAAAGCATAAAAATATATTTTAAGTTTTAAAATAAGTTTTATAATATTTTAGATTTTTCTAAGTTAAAATTTCACTTTTCTAGCTTTATTTAATATTTTCTTATATTTTAGGGTATTATTAAATAGTTAAAAATAGTTTTTAATTAATAATAATTAAATAAATAGTCATAAAAATAATTTTAATTTTCCAATAATTTTCTTTTATTATTAGGATTGTAAAAATATCATTTTCATATCCCTAGGTGTTTTATTCTTTTAAATTCACGTTTTATTTTGTGCGTTTACGTAAAATTTAGTAAACGCACGCATTCACGCTTGTTTAATCGATTGTTGTGCTTTATAATTACGTATCCAAATACAATTCCAATCAATCGATGAGTGTAATTATAAACCAAATCATACGCATCATTATCCTTAGTGATCATTCTATATCTGAACGTTTTGAACACCATTCAACCTCCGTGGGACTTAACGACCTGGGAATCCACTAAATTCCAAGGGAAATTGTATTGAGTCCATAATAGTTGACTTTTGTTGACTAAAACCTTTGGTCAATATTTCTTGACTGTTTTGGAAGCAATCATAATCCTAAGACAATGCAAAGTATTTCCATTGTAAACTTACTTTAGGAAAACATAGGAGTATAAATTTCCCAAGTGAGAGAATAAATATGAGATCATTATTAGCGGTGTTCAATTATGGCTAAACACGACCATTTTACGGGTGATTCCACATACCCAACTTCTATCAAGGAAGCAATTCAACCGTTAGGTCAAATTGAGTTTCTAGTGCAATAAGTTCTTCATATTCATTCTCAGTGAGGAAAATTTATATTCCTACAATGGCCTATCGAAAAGTAACAATGATGATACTTTGCTTCGTTTAATATTATACTTGAGACAACTAAGGTGACGAAGGCGTCATGTTAAAAATAAGTTTAAAAGTTGTCCATATGGCAAACAACAAAAAAATGGTTGGATGAGCTAGTTCAACATATGTTGTTGGAAAGCTTTGAGTTTGGACTTTCGGATATGAACAATTATATTTGCGTTGCAAAATAATTTACTTGAGTATATCGGATGAAATAATCAAGTTGTCAATCCTACTATGAAGCTTGGATAGCGATCATGAAAAGGAAAATGGGAGAGTACATCATCAACACAAGTGTAGGTTATGATCCGATGTACATTCTTGTTGTTTTTAGAAAACGATACAAGAACAAAAGAAATCATATAAGCACATAAAACACTTATGTTGCACACATGACAAACTCAATCAAAAATCCATTTAGTGTGTTATATGTTTTAAACATTTTTCAACCTATATGACTTATCTAATTATCTAAACTAACATTTTCGACACAACTAGATGTTATCCCAAACACTCCTTCAAATAGCACATTGATTAGTAGAACATTACTAAATCGACAAACAAGAGAATGAATAGCAAGGTAAGGAAACCACATATGTTATTCAATCAAACAAGCACAAAAGCTATTTGAGATAAGCAAATAATCAAGTAATGCAAAGAAGACAATTTATCATTTAGCATAGCATACGAAAGTTCTTTTCATCGCTTTGTGTTAAATATAAACATGTATACCAAGCTTGATTAGTTTCTTTTATATTTATAAATATGATCAAAACTTTAATTTCAATAGATGACACATTGTTATTCAAAATAAAAAACATCCGTCTCCAATTAGATCAAAAGTTTGTGCAAAAGTTATGACCGAAAAATGACTTTCTATTATAAATCAATGATTACAGAAATTATTGTTTTGAATCAGTTTATGAAATCATTTTAAATGAAAGTAGACTCAAATACCTTTAAAGCGATGGGTAGCACAACTTCTAACGACTTACGGTTAAAAGTTATGAATTTTGAAATTGCAAAAAAAGCGTCTTATGTACCACGGATCCCACGGATCCCTTGCTTGAGGATCCGTCGGTGTAACTGAGGGGTCCGCGATCGACACGCAAATTACAAAATGTACGTTTTGACTGACAAAACGTTTAGTCTTTGTAGACTTTTAGTGAAGTTATATTACCCATTTTACCTTTATTCAAGCTTGATTAACAAGATATCTAACAACAAAACTTCAAAGAAAAAATTACTAAAACACTTTTCATATTATGCTTATTATAAGATAGAAGCATATATCACCATTTGTCTACAAGCAATTTAGCACGTTTTGACAAAAATTGTAACTAAGAAAACATACCTTTGTTGTATTCCCTTTGTATGGTTTTAGAAACCATAGGCGCGAAATACTTCATGATCTTCTAAGATACCCAAATCCTTTGCTATATTCCCTTTTTATGGTTTTAGAAACAATAGACGCGGAATACTTCATGATCTTCTAAGATACCCAAATCCTAGTATGAAGAACTCTCAAAGGAAAAAAAAATTATAATGATCTATCACTATCAAACATATGATTATTTCTAAAAACATGACTCTTTGTTTTAAGAAATTCCCTTCTTTGTAGTTTTTAAACATACACGGATCGTATCAAGTTTTCAAAGTACAATATACTATAAAAACTTGGTAACGAAGCTCTAATGCCATTGTGGAAAACTCAAGGGGGTTGAATAGTTTTACCAATTTAAAACTTCCTTTTAAATATTTAGATCGACTTATGTCAATCTATTTGGTTGTTTATGTTGGACGTTGATAGATAGATATATAAGCGTGTAATGAAAGATAAAGAGTAAGAAGCACATCACCACGACACAAGTTATTTATAGTGGTTCGGCTACAAGGACACCTTCCTTGCCCTACTCCACTCCCGAGTCACCTACTCGAGAGTTCGTAAGCACTACACCAACTCCTTATGGCGGAGAAGCCTTCACAACGCCGCTTAACCTTTTTCCCAGACAAAGCTAAATACCGAGTTCCTTCACACAAGGCGAACCACACCTAACACAACGTCGCCTACCCTTTATACTGCTAGGCTAACCACCGAGTTCTTTCACACCAAGGAGAACTAATCCTATCACAACGTCGCCTACCCTTTATTAGGTACTAGGCTAAGCACCTAGTTCCATTACTATGGAGGAACTACTACCCTTCACAACACAACACCTAATATCAAGGAGATCTACTCCTTGTTACAACATCATCAAGGATATCACCATCCTTGGAAATAAACAACTACTTATATGTATAACGATTCACCTCATCGATTATACGACCTAGGCATTCTTCCCAAATGCGACTTGATTTGATTCATCGGCATACTTCACTAATGCCTTTGACACAACGCTTGGCACCCTTCAATAATGCCTTCGTCTTGACACCTTTAGCATTCTTCACTAATGCTTTGACACGGATGATGAGCACCTTTCACTAATGCTTTTCATCTTGACACTTTCGGCATTCTTCACTAATGCCTTCAACCCAACATCTATGGAGAAAGGAAGAACTATCAACAAGAGAACCTTAGTTGTCTTGATGATGACAAAGCATGACAACTCATGGACTTGAGCTTGCACGTCTTCAAGAAGTGGTGATCTCTCCTTTAAGAGGAACCTAGAAGATCACACAAAAACAAGAGACAAACTACATAGATCACTTGGATCTGAGGTTAGAGGGTTAGAATACTTGGGGAAAGTATGTGTGTAAAGTTGTTGGAATCACTCCTAAACAGTATTTCAAGTATTTATATTTCATATGTAATAGGTAGCTTTATTATGGCCTTTATGTTTGTTTAAGGTCAAGCTTATGTAGAAGGCCCATAAGCTTAGGCCCAAGCCCAATAAGGAATAGGGAAGGAGAGGGAGTGTTGCCCTAGCTCCTTGCCTATATAAACAATGTAATAACCCTCACTTGAGGGTTGGTTATCCAAGTTTTCCTTTCATTCACTCTCTTACGCATAACCGGTATTATCCTAACGTGTGTGTGTGTGGTTTACTTGTTCATCCGCCTCATCTCCTTTCTATATTACTTGTGTTTGTAAAACTAGTGACCTAACAGTGGTATCAATCGCCTACTAGTTGGTTGAATCGTGTTTGTTTTTGAAGTGGGTTTCGGTCCTACGCCTAAAACGCACTTGATACTTTGGTTCGCTTAAAAACTTGTTTTTACACTTTTAATCCAAGATTCTTGTACTTTCAATGTTTTAAGGTGTTAAAATACTTGTTTTGGAAAAAGTTTCAACCTTTACGCGTGGATATACGCTTTTAAGCTTGTTTTTGTTCTTGGGTGTCGATTCTACGCGAACCCGCTTAGCCGGTTTGGTACATCAAGTTTCACACTTTTGTGTTCTTTTGGTACTATTGAAGCTATTCCATAACAAAAATCGGTTTAGAAACACATTTGGGCAAAATCAAGTTACGAGTAATCCTCGATATTGAAACCCTAAATTTATGCGTAAGATTATCCTTGGTGTGATCTTCATTTTCGTGGTTTATTCCGTGTTTTCTTACTTGGATAAGTCTGAAAATACGTCGACTTTGGATATCTTTTGCACTTTGTGATAGTGTAAAAGATCATTTGAGCAAAAACCCTAAACTTACGCATAAGCATAAGCTACGCGTAGAAATCCCACGATAAGATTCACTTTACGCGTAAACCCGCCTACGATAAGGTAATCCCACGCCTAACTTTCACGCCTAACTTTTGTCTACGCATAACTTTAGTGCTTTTATCCTACTTACGCGTAAGCTAAATCCTACGCCAGACTACTTATTGTTACGCGTAACTTTTGGTGTTTTTACGCATAAGTGCTACTTGGTTTCTTGTCTTTCTACGCCTAAGGTTACTTCATCAACAAAGGTTCATTCGACTACAAAGATCCATTTTACTACACAAGTTTCTCAACATGTCTCAACCACCATACTCTAACTATTTCCTCACACTTATAATCATCAACAACAACAACAATTAACTCCACAACATCAACAATGGAATCAACAACAAGCTATTTATCAACAACAATTTAATCAAGAATATACTCCACAAATTGGTGCAATTCCACCACCACAAATGGTTCAAACACCGCCAAGTCTTCAAGTTCAACCCTACACAAACGATTTCAATCAACATCCATCAAGAAACACTATGAAGGAACCCACTTGGTTTGCAAAGATGTGCTAAGCTTTAAGCGCCAACAATCAATTCATGAAGTCGATCACTTGATAGACCTCCAATGCTCACTCCAGAAATTACGATAAATGGGTGATAAGGTTCTTTAGGTTTTGTGATCCAAGAAGCCACATGGAAAGTTCTTAAAGAAAGTTATCTTGAAGGTCCATTTGAGATGCCTCATCATCATTGTACCGGAGATCCAACTTTGCTCCACCAAGAGATGAACAAACCAACATTGCTATCATTGCGGATCTCAATGCTACGAACTTCTACACTATGAAGTTGATGAACTTGCAATGGAATACATCCTCTTAGGATTACCAAACCCAATTCTTCGTAGTGTTGATGCTCAAAAGATCGCACAAAAATGTGGGATCATATTCGCCTTCTAATGGAAGGATCTCACTCAATCGAGGATTTGGAATCCAAAATTTACTTGGCATGAACACTTCATGATTGAACACGGAGAGACACTAGAGTCCTATCATCATCGATTTTCGGACATCATCAATGATTTGGATAAACACAACATCATCATGCCAAGAATTGCGCTTAATACTAAGTTCCTCGGTGGTCTTGGTCCCGAATGGGAGAAGTATGTTATTTTTCTCCGCTGCGAAGAATATGCATCATTCTACTTATGGATTGTTGTACGATTACTTGAAGCCTCATGAAAAGGAAGTTGATCGGGAAAGGATTCTCCGTGCTCAAATTGCTAAACAATCACATCCGGATAATCAACAACTTGCCTTGTATGCTCAATGTAATTATCCTCTCAACCAAAGAACTCAACCAACCGCTTCAAACACACCTTCACAAAGAACAACCTCAACAAAATCAATTGGTTCCATACAAAGAACAATGCTCAAGCATATGTCGTTGAAGCTCTTGAGAAATCGATCCATTCAAGCATTGCAACAAGGATTTGTGATGATTGCTAATGCTTTTGGCCGTTACACCAACAAATCCAACAATCGTATTCGCCCTCATCTAACACACGGACTCAAGTCACAGTGAACAATGGACGTGTTGAAGTTCGTAATCGTGATTATGGTCGTCGGATGGGCGGTGGTCAAGGGTTTAATGATGTGGGTAGGAATAACAACAGAGCTCAAGTGGTGGAACAGAAATGCTCATAATCGGTTAAATGGTCTTAGATGCTACAACCGCAATGAGAAGGGACACTGGCTAATGCATGCCCAAAGCCAAGGACTAGGGGCGGTGCTTATTTCAAAGAGGCTTTACTTTTGGCTCTTAAGGATGAAGTCAGGATCTCTCACGGACAAAGAACGAGCTTTATGGCGTATGCGAGACTCGATGATGATATGGAGGACTTGCAGGCCAATGCAATTTATTATGTTGATGGCTAATATGCAAGAGTTACACATGAGTGAAACAGCCCGGTGTATGACACCGATGGCTTGTCTCAGTACCGAACAAACCATCATCATATCTCGAACTAATATCTCCATCAATATCTCGAATCAAGCACGGCTCGGAATGTTCAAAATGAGTCATCTACATCTCATTCTCGACGATTTTCAAATAAACCCGTAGTTACATTTGACGATCCGGATGACCTTATGGTTTCTCTTGATAATCAAATTGACTCCGTGGTTATACTTGAGGATCTAAATAATGATCATGTTGTGACTCACGTTGAACACGATGAACCTTGCCTCATCCGGATCTTGTTACATTACTTAAAGACCAACAATCCCAAATTGTCGAATGTGTTGCATTAAATCAAACCTTAAAAGTAAAAATGCACTTTTAACCAAGGATTTTGAATGCTTACAAATGCAACTCAACTTTTTCAAAACTCAAGAAAACCGTGAAAAAGGTTTTGAAGCCGCTTTGCAAAATCTCATCAAAGCGAAAATATTTTGAGAGACAGACATGATCTAGCTAGCTCGAAGAATGCTTTGTTGTTTGAATTAGAACAAGCTGAAACACGAACATAAAAAGCAAATTAACACTCTCACCTTGGAAAATCAAAAAGCTAAGGTGAGTTGTTAAATTGTCAAAAACAGCTTCTCCGCATACAAAAGCATTCAACGAATCGGGTAGATGACCTTCTTGAAGAAATTATCGACTTGCAAAACAAACTTAAAGAGTTTAAAATGTTGTTTACAAACATGGTGAATCGATATGACTATTGAAAAGTTTACCTTAAAACCCAATCCAAAAGGATATGGAAAAATCTAGTGATTACAAACCAAAGCTTTCACTAAAACATTCAAACCAACTCCTCAAGTTTCCAAAAGAATACAAAATTGATAATATCATTATGAGTGTTGTTGAATATCATCGTCAAGAGGAATTAGATGCGAAGACGAGAGTCGATCCAAATTAAAAACGTTGTTTACAACAAACCTTTTAATTATAAAACGCGTCACTTTCGTCACACCAACGGATTCTTCTAACACACCAAGGGTTATCATCAAAACACCGAGTCTTCTAATGTTAATTCCAAAGCAGATTTTGCACAAACTTATGGTCCTTTACCTTCCATTAGTGAAGTAAACTCAAAACTGAAAATCGAAAAATTCTTCGATATTTTGACATTTTCATGGTCGACCTCAAAATTTTACAACATGAGATAGTATATCGCTCGAAATCAAAGTTGAACATTTTCAATCGCCTCCGCGCGAGAACAAAGAGACATTTTTCGAAAAATCTTTTACCTAATGTTAAAAACTTGAAAAGTTGTGCAATTGCACGGAAAAGGATTTTCATAAGGAACTGGGTAATGAAAACGTTTTCGAAAATGTAAACATCTATTTCTAACACTAAACGCAAAAGAAAATGTTGAGAAAAGATGTTGATCGACTCTTGGAAGATGTTACTGTCTTGATATCCATAATGTTGTGTTACTTCATGCTTTGCCATTTGCATCGACACATCTCTCGCGATATTGTTGAAAATGTTGTAATCATGAGAACACCGATAATGTGCTTCGGATCGAGTCTTTAAAAGCTGAAAATAAACGATTAATCAATGAAATTTACAATGCAAAACGTCGTCTTCATTGGTGTGAAAAGATATTCACAATCATCAACTTAGTTTTCAAAATAAAATCGCTCGAGTTGAGTGCAAAATCTTCGATCCTAAAGTTGAGCAACTGGATGATCAAACGTGTCTTTGAAAAGCCAAATCTCAAAATATGAACAAGAACTTTCAAAAGTTAAACAGAATATGGTGTCATATTTGATTTACTCAATAAGACTCGTCATGAAGCATCTAACGAACTTGATCACTATCTTGCTCACACTAGAGAAGTTATGAATTTTGGTTGGTAATATTCGCTTAAAAATCAAGATTTGATTCACACTATCTCCAAGTTATGGAAATGTTAGGAAAGTATGAACAACTTCCGCCTACCGTGATTAAGATATTAGCACGGTCACACTTAGTAATCGTGAACCTAGAATCCCTACTTGCCAAATCACAAGTTGCTAACGTGTTTCCCTCTCTTGAAACAGAATAGTTGCGTTTTTCCAAACGTCCGCACTTCATGCCACCTAGAGCACTCAATCAAGAATAGGAAGTTGCGACCTAAGAAAAGATCAATAAGGAATGCTAAAGTAGAAGAACACCCTAGGACTCGAATAAGACTCATGTTGCTTCCACTATAGATGTTGCGTCGGCAAATGTAATAGAAATAGTGATGTAACGAATGCTAAACCGTTAAGTACTTTTGATATTCAGTATGATGCACCTTGTGTTATTTGTCAGAAGAGTATGAATTTTGATTGTCATGACAAATGTGTTGCTAAAGCTATAATCTCTCGATTACGGAATCCTAAGAATCGGAATATCACTAGGCCCACTAATCATTCTAAGTCTGTGCTTGGTAGACCGCCTTCTTTAGATTCTAAGGCTAACTTTGATGTCACTATAGCTCCAGTTTCAACTCCTAAGAATGAAGTAACACCTAGTGCCTTCACTAAGACTAAAGCAAAGAGTAGTTATAGACGGCAGAAATGGATATATAACACACTAGGATTTAAATGGATGCCTAAAATTATCAATGTGTGTATGTCTAATATAATCGCTCGGAACCCACTAACATTTCGGGTTCCACATCTACTTATTCCATCCGTGTCGTCTGCGTGTAATGCGGTGATCTGAGATCATTCTCTGATTGTTGATAGCGGATGTTCCCGACACATGACGGGCAACCTTAAACTGTTATCCAACTTTATTGCAAAGTTCATTGGCACCGCGGTGTTCGGGAGCGATCACTGCAGCTATCATGGGCTACGGAGATTATGTCAATGGGAACATCGAAATCGGCGGGGTTTACTATGTGGAAGGCCTCGGTCACAACTGCTTTCGATGAGGTCAATTTTGTGATGGAGATTTGGAGGTTGCTTCGGGAGAAAACTTGTTTCATTCGTGATCTACAAGGAAATGACCTTATGTTTGGCTCGCGTAACTCTAGTCTCTACACTATCTCTATGCAAGACATGGTTGCTTCCTCTCCCATCCGCTTACTTTCAAAGGCAACATCTACAAAATCCTGCCTATGGCAATCACGTATCTCACATCTAAACTTTCAAACCATCACCAACCTTGCTCGACACAAACTAGTTGAAGGACTACCACGATTCCGTATTCAAAAGATCATCTTTGCTTAGCTCAGTGAACAAGGGAAAAGCACTCGTGCTCATTTTCCTTCAAAGGTGGAACACAACTCTCGAAAGATGTGCTTCATCTTCTTCACATGGATTTGTGTAGCCCGATCGCGTGCAAACGATCAATGGCAAACGGTACATCTTAGTAATTGTTGATGACTACTCACGATGGACTTGGGTCTACTTTCTTCAAGCAAAGACCAAGCTCCACAAATGATCATCACCTTTCACAAAAATATGTGTTCGACTCCGCAACACCGTCGTAATAATCGTAACAGACAAAGGAACTGAATTTGTTAACAAAACCCTTCGTGAATTTTATGAGAAAGTGGGAATTCAACATCAAACATCTATTGCACGTACACCGAACAAAACGGAGTTGTTGAAGGACGAAACCGAACGTTAGTGGAAGCCGCAAGAACAATGTTAATCAATGCTAAACTTCCGGATTACTTATGGGCGTAAGTCGTATCTCATGCTATACTCAAACCGCTCTATGATCACAAAATGCCACAACAAAACACCTTACGAGCTTGTCCACAACTATAAACCGAACCTCAAACACTTTCATGTATTTGGATCTCTTTGCTATCCGAATAATGATCGTGATGATTTTGGAAAGCTCAAAGCCAAAGTCGATATTGGAGTCTTTATTGACATCGTGACATTCTAAAGGTTTCGAATCTGGAATCGTCGAACTAAGGAGGTAATGGAAACGATTCATGCTCATTTTGATGAACTCACGGAAATGGCTTCCGAGTACAACAACTTAGAACCCGGTCACAACCGCTTAAACTTCCTCAACCCCATCATCACCGAACAAAGCCCCTACTAACTCGTCAACAAATGGAAAGGTTATTTGCTCCTCGCTTGCGGACTATATTGATGAACGTGCTCGGTGTATCCATTGTTTCTCACCGCACAACCCGATAATATTCCTATACGATACACACTACAACAACTCATCGTTGAAGATGCACCTACACCGATTGACTCCAACACAACAGCTTGAACACACCGCTTCCAACAATGATGAACCACCGATGATATTCTCAATGAAGTCCCCCACCGCAGATTTTGATCCAAATCGTTCTTCAACCCGTTTGCTAATGAAACTGCTGCACGGATGTCGCGAGAATCTTCAACAAACCATTTGAACCCTCGGAATCCGCACAATGTATACCAACATCAACCTCTACACACCGATGGACAAAAGACCATCCTCGGCTAACATTATTGGCAACCGAATCAATCGGTCGTTACAAGACAACGTCTTCACACAAGCAGTGAACATTGCATTTATGCACTCACCGTCCGCTAACTGAGCCTAAAAACATTAAAGACGCAATGACAAAAGACAACCGGATTGAATCCATGCAGGAAGAACTCAACCAATTCAAACGTCTTGAAGTATAGGAACTGGTTGAAAGACCAACAGGGGTCTACGTCATTGGCCTAAAATGGATTTGGAAAAACAAATTGATGTCAAGGGCGTCATCCGAAATAAGTCACGCCTAGTTGCTAAGGGTTATCGCCGGGAAGAGGAATAGACTTTGAAGAATCTTTTGCTCCGGTTGCTCGCCTTGAGGTCGTTCGGATATTTCTCGCTTCGCGGCTCATATGAATATGACGGTCTCATCGATGGATGTCAAAGCGGCGTTTCTCAATGGACAACTTAAAGAAACAGTCTATGTCGACCAACCGATGGATTCGTTGATCCCGAGTTCCCGAACCATGTCTACAAACCGAACAAAGCTCTTTATGGTCTCAAACAAGCCCTCTGCATGCTACGATAAGCTATCATCTTTCCTCATTGCCAATAATTTCACCAAAGGCTCGGTTGACCCAACTCTTTTATACAATATCACGGGCACATATCTTAATTGTTCAAATTTACGTGGATGACATCATTTTGGGTCTACACATAAAAAGTTTTCAATCGCTTTTGCAAAACTAATGAAGAAAAATTTTGAAATGTCCATGATGGGTGAACTTACGTTCTTTCTAGGACCGCAAGTTCATCAATCACCCCATGGTATTTTCTTGAGTCGATCCAAATATGCCCTTGAACTGTTAAAAAATTTGAATGACAACTGTGACACTTATGCCACACCAATGGCTCATACCAAGAAGTTAGATACGATTTACATGGGAAAATAGTTGACCTACCAAATACCAAGTATTATTGGGTCCCTCATGTATCTAACACCTAGCATACCGATATTGTCTTTGCTGTTTATCTATGCTCCCGCTATCGATCGCGACCAATCGAAACCCACCTCTCGAGGCTAAAAGAATCCTCGATACATCAAGGGAACCATTAACTTGGGATCCGTATCCGAAGGATTACGGTTTTGAACTAATCGCCTTTTTCGAGACGCGATCACGCAGGATGCTTAGACTCAGGAAAAGCACTTGAGAGCTCTACAATTTCTGGTGATAAACCGTGTCTTGGCAATCAAAGAAGCGAGATTGTACATCATTATCAACCGAAGCGTAATATGTAGCCATGTCCGCATGTTGTGCTCAAGTCATCGGATGAGAACACAACTCAAAGACTATGGTTACGTATTCGATGTAATCCGATGTCTCATGACAATCGAGTGCCATTGCATTCTCGCAACTCGGTTCAAAGACTCGAAATCAAAGCACATCGATCTCGCTATCATTTCATCAAGGACCACGTGGAGCAGTACCGTTGAATTATACTTTGTTGGTGCATCATACCAATTGGCGCATCTTCTCACCAAAGCCTTGCCTCCCGCTAGGTTTAATGAGTTGGTCCACGGATTGGTATGAGGTGTTTGACTCAAGAGGAATTGGATGACCTCTTAAAGCAGTCTTAAAACACATCAAACACCAAAACATCTTTTGTAAATAATTTTTCAAAACAAAATACAAAATATAAAATTCGATAAAACAACAAAATATTCTCCTAATCTATCTTTCTTTCAACATGGCAAGTACATTTTTCCATCAACACTTTAATCTTTCAAAATTCAAGATTTTTTCCGATCAAGTGTTGAGGGGAGAAAATAATCTCTTAACCGCTTCAAAACATCGATGTACTTGCATGTTTTCATATCTCTGTTGTTTCATTTTACAATGGTGGTGAATTTTCGGTAATCGACACTCCTCGGACTTAAATTAATAACCTTTCATTATTTTCTCAAGTCGAGGGGAGGTCGTCATGTTTCTTTCCTAAAAACTTTGTTTGGTAACCAAAATGGAAGTTAAAGGCTTTGTTTGAAAAAGGAAAAGGTGGAGGGACCAAAAGCATCAAAAGGTTAAACTCACTTTTAATAAAACACCTCCCACCTACTTTCACTTCTCATTTATTACTAAAACCTAAAACCATCCTCGCATAGAATTCACTCAAGAAATCCGTGTTTCGGATCATCATTTTGTAAGTGGATTAATGTTTCTAACATGTTTTGAACATTGGTTTTGATTTTCAAATGAATCCAACGGTCAAATCTCTCGATATGGGTGATTTTGTGTTCTTCTTCATGCGTAAGAACACATGATCATGTGTTATGTGTTTGTGGCTAAAAAGATAATGTCAAAATATTTCAAAACATCAATGATATGTTATCTATCCTCAAAACAAACCCGGAATCACGAATTGATGAATTTTGAATATTAGGGTTTATGAGTCGAATTGGGTATTTTGAATGTGAAGTGTTTTGGTCAAAAGATTGTTGGGTTATGCTCTTGTGTTATTGAATTGATGATTTCCAAGGTTTCTAACCACCCGTAAACACAATTGGCTAACAATTTGAAATTAGGGTTTAATGTTCATAACTTTTGGGTATTTTGATTCTCAACAAACTAAGTGTTATAACTTGGCCTATAGACTCTCAAAATATCTTAGAACTACTGAATCATTTTGTGCATATTCCATGGCTAGATTTCATACAGCGTAGATTTAGGGTTTAGACTACGCCGTAAGTTTTTCTACAGCGAATCTGTTAAAGCGTGCAATTGTGTTTTGATCTCGTCATAAAATGAATGTTATGTGTTAATATTGATGATTTGATGAATTTATTTCGGGCTTGCTACACTTAAAATTCGTAATCAAGGTTGTTGTAACTCTACGCATAGGATCACCTTACGCGTAGCATGTTATCGCGTAAGATTAATCTTACGCGTAGCTTCTACGCATAAGGTTCTACAAATGGGACTACGCGTATCCTGTGAAGGATATGCGTAAAAAGTGACCTCTACGCATAAGGTCAACTCTTACGAGTAGCCTTACGCGTTAGGTTAATATATGCCTACGCATAAGCTATACGCATAAGGTCCCCTTTTCCTCGTGTAACATTTCTTACGCGTAAGTTAGGATCCCACGCGTAAGTTTACGCCTCGCATATATCATTTCACGCTCACGCATAACTTTACCAATCCTACGCATAAGCACGGATCATACCTTCGTTATGAATTGTTACGTGTTCAAACTTGTAAATAAACTAATCATATCGTCACAAATCCAATAATGTCACTAATAAACTTAAATCGTTTGATATGTTGTGAACAATAAGTGATAAAATAAACTTTAAAACTTAAAGTTAACTAACTCACGAAACATTTCACAACGTCATTGGACTATTGAACATACAAGTGACTTAGGACTCGTAACAATTATTGACACTGTACATTCAATAACTAGACAATAAGACCTTTTGTTGACTAACATTATGTCTTTCGATATGTTGGTTCTTTTGGCTAATGTTATTTCAGATCACGACATGGCTGGACAAATGAATGTGGATGCATCTTAAGTTCTCTCCATTGCTGATATCTATCCTTATGGCTATCCAATGAAGATAGGAAAGAATAATCTCCGTGTTGACTTTGACACCCTCACTTGCTCGAGTCTTCGTGTTTAATTGCCATTGATATTAGAGGACTCATCCGTGTCGAGAATATGCTCACTCACTCGCAGAACTGCTCTCGAGATCTATATCCAACGCCTCGAACTCTATGGAAAGGGTCAAAGGATCGATCACGTGGTGACTCGAACCACAAACAAGTCACCATTACACTGCGCACTTAAGGGTCTGCTCTCTAATTCCCAAGTCGATCCAACCAAACTATATGCCACACTGTGAAGAGCTCACTCTCAATTCTTAATCGATATTGGTTATGGCGAGGCTACGGGAGTAATCACCAAGCATTCTCACGTAGAGCTTAAGAGTATTCCTCAACCATGGAGAACTCTACATGATCATCACCAAGTCTGTTTACTCGTCGCGACAAAGGCTATGTGCATCCTAAGCTCATGGAACCGCAAATATTTTGGGCATTGGTCAACATGAAACACATCGCTATCGAAGCTCGATTTGGGATGACATGATGTCATTTATCAACAAGCTTGGCTCAAGATTCCTACATCGATATACTAAACCGTTGATCCGAGAGCACTTGGACTTCATCCCGATATTCCCAAGAGGCTCAATGACCCCGACAATCACGATATGTTGACGGAACCTATTCTATCCGCCGTAATCAAGGAATCGTCTACAAAGAAACAAGGTCTTTGTGTTGCGATTTCCTTGGCGAAGATGTCGAAAGCTCGAAGCATAAAAGGTATCCGGAAGCGGTTAGACAAGGCAAAGTTGGTCATCTCGGCGAAAATCTTACGAAAACCTGTAAGAAGAACCGTAAGAGGAAGTGCAGAAGCGCAACAAGTATTGTGAGTCAAAGGAAGTTTCCTAAAGGAATCCTCCTTCTAAAAGGATTGTTACCGTAAAGGAAGCCGAAAGAAAGCTTGAGTACGAGAGCTCAAGATCTTGTCTGAGATGAAGAGGTTCATTACTCTGCAATCGCAACCAAGCACACGCCTCGAGAGCAAAACCTCCAAGTCCTCCAATTGTCCAAGAAAAGGGAAGACTCAAACAATTGTACCCTATGATGAGAGCTACGAAGAAGAAGAAAGCAATGGATAAATCATACAGAAGAAGTTTACAATCGTCGACACCTTCAAAAGTTGCTTGAATTTGCTAAAGATCAAATGGGTGGCCCCGAGGATCAAGTGGTCTTGCCACCCTCCGCATCCCGATGCGGTTAATCGACCCGATAAGGATCCGGTGCCACCTCTTCGCAACAACAAAAGCTTGTGGAGGATACTATCGAATATGATTTTGAGAAACCGGAACGAGAAAGATAAAGATCTTGCTTACGACGATGTGCTTCGGATAGTCCTACACGCTCGCGTAAGGAAACTTCGAACCACCTAAGGAACCGGAATCTCCTCACATCTCATCATCATCGGATTCTTTGTCTCATTCATCACAACCACCATCTAAGAAGTCAACGGATCATCATCCAAACCGTGAAGAAACCACCTAAATCTTGGATTTCTCGGACTCATGAAAGAATTGTGAAAGTGTCCAACAAGTCGAGAAGAAGGACATGCTTCTGAAAAAGCTGAATTGGTTTGTTGACCAAATACATTACTTAAATGATGAGAAAGACAAGATGCGTAAAGAAGGGAATTTGTTCGAAGTTCATGAAGAGTCATCGTAAAGAGGCTGAGCGAAATGATCGAAGGTTACACTAACAAGTACCTTCAAGATATCATTCCTAAAGTCCAAAAGGAACGGAGAAGGCGACAAGAGATCATACCCACAAATTTCTTCTCGACCTTGTCCCGGTGTGACTAGAGAAGTATTTTCGGACAACTCACCCTAACATCGCCGCATTGGTTAAACATACAATGGCCAATGAAGCTGATCTCTCCGAATCTGAGTTAATCGCTAAACTAGTGATGCAAATGTCAAAGCGATGCGGAGCGTTTACTTGGATGAAGCTAAATTTTCGAAGGTCTACTTGCTTTTCAACTCGGATCATCATGCAAGGAGTCACCGATCAACCTAAACGCCAGAGATGGCGATGATAAGGACAAGGACTCGCATCTAAGCGTCGAAGCAATCGGTGAATCTTCTTGATGCCACCTCCTCCACAACGGACTTCTTCTCAATGAAGTCTCCTCCACCTCGGTCTTCTCTTGATAAACCTCGGGACGATTCGAAGTTACCACCCCCGACTCAAAACACGGTGATTACTTTGAGTATCGGGTGGTGACGATGAAGATCCTGAGCTAACAACAACCCACCTCTCCCAAACAAGGACAGAAACCATCATCATCATCTAAGCCTTGAAAAAGAAGAAGAAGACGCTTCATCCGACGTCATATCATGGCTAGATGACGATAAAGCAGACCAATTTGAATGGTTTGCTACACTTGTTAACAACACTCCTACCCTCAAGGTCAAGAATTGGTGACGGTGGTACCTTGGAGCATGCAAAGATTTTGCAAGAAAGGTTCCGTGTGAAAAGATGATAAATCGAATTGAAGCGCATCAAGAATGAAGCATTCCTACTTTTGAAAGACATTTCGGAAAGTGCAATCGAGGTTGAATATCACCTTGAAAACATTGCTTGAGCCATGTCTAATAACATGGATTGGCTCAACCCGAAGCAAACATCGACTTCACAAAGCGGGACAATCCTCCATATTACAATCGATCGGTCTCGACCTTTACCTACCATTGGCCAACTGATCGCCCTAGGATTCCTTTGGACATTTCTTCAACAAAGACTTAGATTTTCTTCAACACGGTGGCGATGGTTCAAGGAAATCGCTACATCTCGACACTTCCATTCCTGCCGCCATATACTCGATTGTATAGCCATCGAGAACGCGTCTACCCACATGTTCTCCGACAAAGTGGTAGCGTATGACCAAGATGCAATGTATGGGATTCACCATTGGCGGAGCGCAAGAATCTACTACTGTTGCTTGGTCGTAAGTCTCAACATGCGGTGTTCGATTACTAAAAGTATCGTGGCCATCCAACATGTTGGTCTTCGTCTAAATGGGACTACACTTTTCTCAATTGGTCAAAAGACAAGACGAAAGGGACTATGCATTCTCCTCGGTTGACTTTGAGAATTTGAACATCAACGATATTGAAGACATGTACCTTGCCAAAGTTCAAGGTCGCATGAGACAATTTCAAGCGAAGTACAACGTGAATTCATCAAGTCACTCATCTTCATCGACGCATAGTCATCAAAGAACGTGTTGAAGATCTTGACTTCTGCTTGAATCTTATCGACGCGTGTCAACCTCACTCCTCCAACGCTTGATCTTCCCGACATCAATCGCCTAACTCAATATCGCTCATCGAAACCATTGAGTTGTTTACCACGGTGAACTTCAAAGAAACGCTTAATGGCGTGTAGTGAACTTCAAATCGGGATCTTACCTTGAAGCGGGTTAGGGATGGATTGGCGTCTGAGGTTGAGCGATATACGCTGAAAATGGGTCTTCTAAGCCTTTGAATTCTCGGGAAAGGAGGGATGTGAAGGATCATCACCATGATTGATGAGCGGTTGTTCGAAGGGATCGATTCGAGCGTTGGAAAGTTTTGTTGGTGGTCGACCGGGATCAACATCACCGGCTATCAGCATACATTCGTACTCTGGGAACATCAATGCACTTCACGGTACTCCTTGATTTGGTTCTTTCATTAAAATTTTGGATGTATGATGATATATGTCAATGGCTTGTGCACACATAACGATGTACAACCCGTAATTGTCAAGAAAGGACCACGTAGTGCGCCTCGATTGCCACAATCCTTATAAAAGGAGCGAAGCTTCTTAATTTTTGAGTAAAACCTATCAAACCTTTCATTTTTTCAAGGTTTTGCTCAAAAGACAAGTACTTCCATATGATTTTCAAACCTCAACCGTTTATATCACTAGTTGAGGGGAGTATTTGATGAAAACTTTGTTCACAAATTGTTCATAATGGTCATCTTCCATAACACTCGAAATGGTCATATTTATTGTCAACCGTTCAAAATAACATTTTTATGCCATTTTTTGGGGAGAAAATTTGTGTGATAAGAAATATGTTGTGCAAAATGCAAATGAATCGTGTACCTCGGACTTAACCAGCGAATTGACGGTACTAAACTATTTGTAACACGAAAAGACTTGTCTGGACGGGTAATAATTTCAAGCTAGTTCGCTAGTAATGTAAGCGTGTCTATGAAGGACTTGTCCAAGTAGAAAGTACCATTCGAAACTCTTGATAGACATGAACTCGACGGTATGACAACCTTTCGAGGTTTGTCTACACCTTCAAGGTAGTTATTAGAGCTAGTTGTCACCTAAAAGCGACAATGTAACTCTTTAACTATGCAACATAACCGTGTCTCGCGGGGATTGTCTATCTTTAGTGGATCAATTCAAAAGTGCGCTCTTTCCTCCTTTGTGCATTTAAACCATTAATACTCTTAAGTACATGTGGAGGGGAGTATTTATGCAAAACCTTATCTCTCGATGGTTCAAACATGTTTTCATTTACAAACCCTTTGAGAGATATTTTCACATCGATGGTTTTAATGGCAAACATAGGTTAGTCATGGGTTATAAGGTGACTAAGGTTAGTAATAACGTCCTATGATCCGCTTGAGGCGGAGGGATCTACCCAAGGACACTACCATTAGTTAGTGTTAGAAGTCCTTAGGAATGATTGTAAAAGGATAAAATGAGAATCGGAGAAAGAAGGAGTTGAAGAATCAAAAAGAAATGTAAAGTAAAGGGTGAAAAGAAACAGCCCTCCGTTATTCAACTTAGGGCGCACACCGGTTCAATTCATATACTCTTGGTCGTCACTTAGTGACACCGGTATTGAAGATTAAAAGTCGTCATGGACCTAGTGACCTTGTTACTAAACCTTCTTAGCCACTCAAGTTTCTCTCAGCGGAAGCTTGTTTCATTCTCACAGGGAACCCTACGTAAACTATTGGCTTTCTCTTAGAGATCGTTGGTATTGAAGAGGAGACCCTCTCCTAGTCTCCGCTCGGAAAACCAAATCGCACTATTGAGTATAGAGTCACGAGATTCATCAAAGATCTCTTAGGAACACTTGACATTTAATCACCGATGATCAACAAATAAGATTATCGGTGGTTCATATCGAGTCCTTCACGGATCTTAGCAATCTGTCGAGAACATTTATGAGAGGTTCACATCATGATCCTCGGTGATTGAATGGAAACTCCTGCGGTCAAAATCAAACGACCACGGCGGTGTCGCTTCGGTAACTCCCGTGGATTACGCGGAGTGTGTCTCAAACGGTCTGATCGTGAGGTGATGCTTGGTGTACCTCGTGACTCATCGAATCTGTAGATGTACTTGGTGCATCGCGTTATCTCACTTGTGGGACTCCGGTTCGAGAACGGCCTTTGTAAGAATTAGAGTTGTGTTTTCACACTATCATTAACACTCAAGTTCAAACTTGTAAGTGCGAAACAGCTTATTACTAACCGTTTGAAATGTTTTCTTCTTATGGAAGCTCCGGAGCGGAATGATCGTCTTGATTCTTCTCATGCTCACGCCAACATCATCACTAATGGAAGTTCTATTCAAAAGCAACACAACCGTCGAATGATTCTTCGTCAAACCAAAGAATCTACAAAGTTAAAGACTTAGAGAACTTCATCGATTTGAATTCCAATGTCATAGGCGTGTGAGCATGTTGAAGAATGACGTGGAGACCTTGGAGCGTGAAGGCGGAACTGACGGCGATCGATGGATAACAACATACTATCACTTTCACCACAAAGAACAATGATCAAAGAACAAAGTTAAAGATGACGTCGAAGCATAAGCTGCTCAATGATAACTATCTCTCTACATTGGGAGATTGTTGAATCAAGGCAATTCCTCTCACAAGAAAGAAGAATGTCGAAGACGTTAGAGCTACTATTACATCAACGGCTTCACCGTTTACATTCATATATATTTGAGGAGATTGTTGGAATCACTCTAAACGATATTTCAAGTATTTATATTTCATATGTAATAGGTAGCTTTATTATGGCCTTTATGTTTGTTTAAGGTCAATCTTATGTAGAAGGCCCATAAGCTTAGGCCCAAGCCCAATAAGGAATAGGGAAGAGAGGAGTGTTGCCTCAGCTCCTTGCCTATATAAACAATGTAATAACCTCACTGAGGTTGGTTGTCAAGTTTTCCTTTCATTCACTCTCTTACGCATAACCGGTATTATCCTAACGTTGTGTGTGTGTGGTTTACTTGTTCATCCGCCTCATCTCCTTTCTATATTACTTGTGTTTGTAAAACTAGTGACCTAAAAAAGTGATGCATAGAAAGGAAGAAATGGCTCTCTATTTATAGAAAATTCTCTCTGTTCCCCGGATCCCACGGATCCTTCCACTTCTTGATCCGGCTAGCACAAAGCTAGGGATCCGTGGAACAACTCCTCTTTGCCCATGGGTATTTTGGTTATGGGTCATGGGTCATGGGTTATGGGTTGATCAATGGTTTTCTTTCTAGATACAATGTACCTTAAGGATACATTGAACTTGGTTAAGTGGTATATATAAAACCATGGGTTATGGGTCAATACCATTTGCTAGTTTTACCATTTTAGTATTTACATGTTTTACCCATTTTAGTATTTACATGCTTTTACCCATTTTAATATACTTAGTATAAGTATGTGCTAACCCAATATGTAAGCATTAGTTGTTGTACATATATATATATCTAAATAATAAAATCACTTAAGCTTGTTATAGTGTTTTATGTGAAAGCGTAAGTGTGTTAGGAAACTATTAACTCAAACTATTTACGTACTTTATTTGTTTCGTTAAAATGATTTTACGTTTGTTATCGACAAAACACTTGAAGATCGTAAAATATAAATAAACGTTTTTACGGCTTATTTGTATTAACAGAAAGAACAATCTCAGAGTTGATTTTGATAACTTCACATGTTCTGAGTCTTCTTGTCAAATTGTTGTGGATATTCTAAAGACTCATCCTTACAAGAACATGCTCACAAATTCTGCAACTGTGCTGGTGATTTATGTTCACCAATTCTGGCATACCATGCAGAAGGTCAAAGGTCAAGAGGCTGTAACAGTGATACTCAACGACAAACAAGTCACCGTCACTCCAGCGGACTTAAGGGCTATTCTTCTTCTTCCAAACATCCAGCCTGCTGAACATGTTGCTTCTCCTTTGAAAGAAGTCACTCTCCAGTTCATGGTCGACATCGGCTATGATGAAGCTGCTGGGATCATCACAAAACATTCATCGAGTTGATCTTAAGAACATCCCCGACCATGGAGAACCTCTACATCCCGATTGCCAACCGGTTTCTAGGCATAATGATGGTTTTGAGTTCCCAAGGTCATGGAACTACAAATATTTTGGGGCATGGTCAACATGATGCACATCAATTTGCAACTCGATGTGGGATGACATGATGTCTTACCTTAAAAGCACGGCACCAAGATCCCTTATATCGAATACAAAACCGTTGATCCAAAGGATTCTAGGAATAATCCGGATATTCCTTGAGACTTGATGACCTCAACCATCACTCCGTGTTGCTTGAGCCCACACTCATTGTTGTCGGTTAAGGACTCAACAACGAAGAAACAAGGTGCGGTATTACGGATTGCCTTCTTCACTAGCGATATCAAGGTACTTCAATTGTACAAACATTATCTGGAAGCAGTTGCATTAGGCAAAGTGGGGTTCATTAATGAAAAGTCTTCTGGTACACCTGTTAGGAAGACCATGAGAGGCAGTAGTACGAGAAAGTATCCAAAAAGGACTCACGTACTCAAAAAGAGAATTCCATCAAAGGATGCCATCCCTATTCCCAAACCAGAACCAAAACTAATGGACGAGGACTCGGAGGACATTGAAATAGATGAAGAGGTTATCTACTCAGGATCTACAACAGATGATACACTAATAGTTGCAAAACCTCTAAGTCCCAAGTCTGATAAAGGGAAAACTCGAGTGCAAGAGCAGGAAGAAGAGCTCGGATGAAGAGCCACAGGATGAAGACAAAGATTACGAGAAAGAAGTTGAAGAATCTCGGACTTCAACATGTTGCTAAAGAATTCAACCTACAACAAACTCGTGGCCTGAAGGGTCAAGTGGTGGTGAACTAACCACACCCGGTTCTGATCGCGGTTAATCAACCCGATAAGGGGCCGATACCACCACCCACGAATCACAACAAAAGCAACTAGAGGATAAGATCATTTTGACTTTGAGGAACCCGATAAGAAGAAGGAGAAGGCGAGAAAATTACTAATGAAGATGTTGATCTTCTTTGCTAAACAAAAAGCGAAGATGAAGCTCTAGCAAAAGCAGATGAAGAAGCTAGGGTTAAAGCGGAAGAAAAGGCTAAAACCGAAAAGGAAGCCGATGATTATCTTCTAGATAGTCCCGAGCGTAGCAAGGAACAAACTTCGAGCCACCAATGGACTCGAGCCTCCTCATGAATCATCATCGTCGAGACTCATCTTCTCATTCATCTCCACCACCATCCAAAGCCACCACCAGATCCGCATCCAGATCGGTAAAGAAACCAACCGACACTTGGGCATCACGTGCAAGTCAAAGATTGTCAATCTTGTCGGAAAAGCAAAAAACGTAAAATTGTTAACGAGGAACCGAATCATTTCGCCGCCGAATCAATCTTCTTCAAAAGGGATAAGCGAGATGTTGGGAGAGCGGAAGCGAGATCCGAAGTTTCTCGATCGAGATATACGAGGAGAAATGAACAAGACGATTAAGGACTACACTCATAAGTTCCTTCGACACTTTGTCCACAGTGTGACAAGAGAGATGTTCACCGACAACTTTATCCAAATCTCATGCAATTGGTCAAGCAAACAATGCAATCTACTCAGTGCAGCAATGAAGATCAATCAATTAAACTGCGGTTGTCTACGATGCGAGTTGATTTCAAGTGGTGTTACAAATGTCTAAGCGATGCATAGCGTTTACTTACGACTAAGCTAAACTTTTGAGGCATTCTTGGAATATCAACTCAAAACCTCATGCAAACAGAGCGACTTAAAGACTAAGCATCCAAGAGGCGATGATGATGCGAGATAAGGATAAAGAACCAAAACGCAAGAAGAAAACGGTGAATCATCTTCTATCCCACCACCACCCCAAAGGACCTCCACTCCAAAAGTTCTCCTAGCGGTCTCCTACTCTTGATAAACCTCGGGAATGAGTCACCACCACAAACAGAGAAAACCGGTGATCACTTTGAATACACTGGTGGTGATGATGAAGAAATTCCTGAGCCCCAACAACAACCTCCTTCTACATCAACAAAGAAACTAGCATCATCACCAAAGCCTAAGAAGAAGAAAAAGACCAATATTGTGTCATGGCTAGATGATGATGACACTGAAGAGTATGACTAGTTCGCTAAACTTGTTGATGCTACACCTCAGTTACCGGAAGGACAAGAACCGGTAGATGGTCGCACAATGGAGCATGTGAAGCTTATACAAGAAAAGTTCAAGGTAAAGAAGATGACAAAAGCATAGCTGAGGCGAATCAAGAATGACGCTTTTCAATTGCTTAAGGACAGCTCTGACACTGCCATTGAAGTTGAATATCATCTCGACAACATAGCACGAGCCATGTCCAACAACATCGATTGGCTCAACCCTGAAGCTAACATCGACTTCACCAGACAAGACAAAGCTCCATACTACAAAAACTGGACCGAACCACTACCTACCATTGGCGACGGATCAACCTCGATTCCCTACCGCTATTTCTTCAACAACGACTTGGAATTCCTTCTACGGTAGCGATGTCTCCAAGAAATCGCTACATCACTCACACTCCCTTCCCGACAACAATCTACTCAAACAACATAGCCATCGATGAAGAAGCCACACACATGTTTCGACAAAGTGAAAAGTATGACCTTGATGCACAGTATGGGATTCATCATTGGCACGAACGAAGAAGAATCTACTACGTGTGCCAGTTCTAAAGTCTAAAAGGAAGTGTTCGGTGAAAAGCGGATCGTTGCAATTCAACATGTTACCACAGTCGTCGAGTGGGACTATACATTCCTAAATAAAATAGTGGTCAAACGACAAGGCGAAGAGGAATATGACTTACGTGAAGCGGATTTTCCGAGATTGTCACTAAATGACATTGAAGATATGTATCTTGCAAAGGTACAAGGACGAATGCGACAATTCTCTACAAATATCCAGCGAGTACATCAAGTCATTGTTAATCTTCATCGAGCATCGTGATCCAAGAGCGTGTAGAAGATATTCAACTTGCCGTGGAATCATACCAGAAGCGTGTTAATCTCACAAAACCACAGCTAGACCTTCCCGACATAAACCAACTTGCTTAGTACACCCTTATCAGGAAACCATTTGGAGTAGTCTACCGAAGTGAACTACACCATAATTGCTTGATGGATTGCAAAGAGCTTCATAATTTTGGGGATCACACATTAAAGAAGGTTCGGGACGAGTTAGCATCTGAGTTGAGAGATTCTTGACGGCATAGGGTCATAGAAGAGATGGAATTCGAGGATGGGAGGGATGTGAAGAAGATCATCACTCGGATTGATGAAAGGTTGTTCAGACGGGATCAAATAAGAACGTTGGAGAGTTTCGTAGGTGGTCGTCAAAGCATATCTCTCACAGGATACGAACGTCCAGAACGCATTCCTGGAGTTATTGCTGGAATACCTGAAACTCCTGGTACCCATTGATTTGTTTCTCTTATCATTATTTGGTTGTGTGATTTTAATCTGACAATGGCTTGTGCACACAAAACAGTGTACAACCCGTACTTTTCATGAAAGGACCTTGTGGTACGCTTCAGTGCCATAATCCTTATAAAAGGAGCGAAAACTTCTTACTTTTGAGTAAAACTAATCAAAACTTTCATTTTTCAAAGTTTTGCTCAAAAGAACAAGTACTTCCCCTTATGATTTTCAAAACCTCAAAAGTTAACATGTTAGATATAGGATTTCACAAACACATCAAACCAAATCCATATGGGCGTACACTATGTTTAAAGAGAAAAGTTCTAGAGAGAAAGGAGAGAGTTGGGAACTATGTGAAACAAAGAAAATGGTATTGAGCTCAACCCTCTACCTGGGAGGTAGAGGTATTTATAGTGTCTTACAATAAACGCCACCTACGGTGTGGATCGGGCATACAGATGGGTAAAGACCGTCCGTCCTCAACGGTTTTACTTAACTAACTACTTACTAACATAACTTGACTACGACTACGAGATTTCTAACGAATACATATACTTGAGGTGACCGACACTTTAACGACTGAATTTTCTAATTCCTAACAATCTCCCCCTAAGGGAGGTCACCTCAATTTACACATAATACAAACAGATATTACATTAAGATTGTTCTTGAATTCTTGTTTAAGTTCTTTGCTCACTAGCTCGTAGTCTTTGATTCTTCATGTTATCCATGTTTGAATAATTCAAGTGGAGGTCTTTAACCGATCCACGTGATGATGAGTTTGAGCCGACTTTGAGATCATCCGCTTGCATAAATCTCGACTCTTCCATTGTGGTGTTGACATTATGTGGCGTTGTGACGGTGGACCGACATGCTCACATTCGGATCATGATTTCTTCTTATCGGTAGCGGAAGCTTTAGTTCATTCATGATATTTACGACAGCGTGGCGTAAGCATGGAGTGAAAAATATCATAGTTGTTGATGCTTTAATCATGATTTCTCTAGATGTGAATGCATTGTGTGAGCATGCGGCTATGGATTGACCTATCTATTACGATCACCGTACAACGTCGGGTGTACCGCATACAACAGATTAGCAATAAAGCGCATGAAAAGTGTCTTTGATCACTTTCATCGAATTGAGGTACACGACCCACGGTTCCCGTTGATCGATTACAAATCTTTGCGTGATCGGTATAATTCAAGAATCTCCTTGACGGGGTTTCGCAATGCTCTAGTGTTCTCAAACCGGAACGTCTCAAAGAAGACAACACGGAGTGAGTGAACGGTAATTTGAGATTCACCGATTGATGAAAGAGATTTGAAAAACAATCGTGTCTTTGCTCAAAATAAAGTGTTTTGCAATACAACGAAGGTTTTAAAGAAAATCAATTATCAATCATAAACACCTTTAATTTTGAAATATTAATACACATTCGATGTGCTAGAGAAAAGAGTTTTAAGCACAACGACCGGTTTTCAAAGGTATCAATCAATCCATAACTGAACCGGATTGATTCAAAAATTTGAATCGCCCCATTGTTTCTGCTCGGTTGTCACATGGTTGATCTATTGGATAGATCTTACATGCCACCTACCAAAAACTTGTTTGATGTTGGCTCTAGAAGGCTTTCCATCTTCATTGTGAATATGTTTGCATATCACTCGGATGTTCCAGCAATACCACAAGGATAATGCGTGGGACTCTAAAAGTATATTCTCTCTTTCCACATTGTGTGAAGCGAGAGACTTCATTGATTGTGTCCTTAATGATATTTATTGATGATCTCGTGGCTCTAGACTCAATTGTGCACATTTGGTTCCTATGCAGGGGACTAGGAGAGGTCTCCTTCTTCAATATCAACCATATCTAAGAGAAAGTCGATAGATAATGTAGGTTCCCACGTGAGAATGAAACAAGTCCTTTTAAGAGGAACTTGAGTAGCTTGGGAAGTTGTAGTGCGGTCGTCCGGGTCCATGACGTCTTGTTTTCAATCGGTGTTACCATGGTAACATCCGGTAGCATATAATTGAACCGGTTTCAACCCTAAGGTTGAAAATAATGGAGGCTATTTGTTTACACGCTTTTCTCATTTATTTCTTTTTCATTTTCAACCCCTTCAAGCTTACCGAGACTTCATTACTTGAACCTTGTTGGGTTTATTCGGTTCTAGCTCTATCTCGGTCCGCACTCTTCCCATATCTCACTTTTCTCCTTTTATCATCATACCTAAGGACTCTACACTATCTAGTGGATTGTCCCTAGGTAGATCCCTCCAGCTCTGGCAGGATCGTGGGAGCAGAATGCCTAACCTAACCATCCTTATATCACCATACATAAAGTAAATTTGGTTGGTCTATTTGGTATTGTTCATATGCCATTGGAACCAATTGAAAACCATTTGAAAATCAATCCAGATACTTGTGATGTATTATCAAAGCATTTTGTACCTGAATTGTTTTTGATATATTTAGAAAAAGAGCTCCCCCTCAACATGTGCATCATGTATTTGAAATCGTTTTGGCACACGGAGGCAAGAAGAAGGATTCACTTCTTTGATTATCATTTTCTAAAAGATATCAACATCACTTTCCTGATCAAAATTAGTATTTTTCACAATTTGTTAAGGGTATTTTTGGAAAGGATGTGGTTTTCAAAAATTTGCTCCCCCTCAATATGTGCATCTGATTTTGAAATTGATTAGCACATATTAGGGAAAACCTGCACTTTGGAACAAATTAATCACGTTTCAATCCTTTTTGGTTTAAAATCGAGGCTCCCCCTTAACATGTGCATGGAAATTTTGAAATCGTTTGGCACATGAATGAAGGAGAGTTTGCTAAACACTTATAAAACCAATTATCGAGTTATCAATTTAAATCCAATTTAAATCACAAATTTTCCCCCGATCACAATTTTCAAATCATTTAAGATTTGTGATCTTTATAGATTTAAATTGTTTTTGAAAGCTTTTGAGAAGAATTGTGACTTGCTTATGAAAACATTTAACCGATAAGGATCAAATCTGAGACTTTAAACTCCACGGATTAACCAAGCTTTGATTATCTAAAGAAAACATAACAATAGCCAAGGTCTTGACTCAATTGTATAAAACATTGTTCTTTTCATTTTCCAAAAATTCGACCTTGCTCTTTTACGTGCTAATTTTTGAAAAATAACCTTTTAATTCGATTGAAATTATTCTCCCTCAATCAATGACACATGTTGTTGATTGAGAGATAGAGATTTTGATGATGATAAGCTCGAGATGATTTTCAAAAATAATAGAGTACGAGGTATTTTCAAAGCAATTTTGTTTTCATTAGATGACAAATATTTTCGGAAGAATCATTAGGCGGAAAAATATTTGGAAAGAAAACATTTGTGTTTTGGTGACAAACATTTTTTTAAGAATCGAGCATGAGATTTGAAAAAAAGATTGAGCATGGCTCGTTCTTTACTTTTAAAGCGGTTCTTGCCGAAATGACAATAAACCACCATTTTTCTCCGCCTCATTTTTTTAAAGCAATTTATGTACATAAGAAGAACATCTAAAACCCGTGACATTCTTTGAATGTCAACACAAAGTCCGTAGATGATATCGAATAAAGAAAACATGACAAAATAACAATATTTTTGGTATTTTCAAGATTTTCTAATTTTATGGATTTTGAAAATTTTATATTTTTCTATTTTCTTTTGGGGTTTTGAAATTTTGTATTTTGCTTTTTGAATAAATATACACAAGAGATAGATGAAGAAAAACCATTTACTCCTCGTCTTCCTCTTGAAGGCGTTTGAGTGTTTCGGTTGTAGGCTCTTTAGACCAAGTCGTGGAAGGATAAACTCAAACGTTCTCTAGGAAGAGCTTTGGTGAAGATGTCGCTAACCGGTATTCGGTCCTCACAAAATAGAGTTCTACCACACCTTTTTCCACTTGTTCCCGAATGAAATGATGTCGAATGTCGATGTGCTTTGCTCTTGAATGTTGAACGTTGTTGCAAGAGAGCAATGGCACTTTGTTATCACAATCTGAGGGATTTTGTTGAATTCAAAGCCATAGTCGATAATTGGGATCTCATCCATAGGATTTGAGCACAACAAGATGACATGGCTATGTATTCAACCTCTGTAGAGGATATAGAAGTACTCATTTGTTTCTTTGAAGACCACTCACAGCTTATCACCCAAAAACCGAGCACCTCGGGCGTATTTCGACGTGTATCTTGACATCCCGCATGGTCGCGATTCGCATAGGTCGTTAGTGACATACCGTGTCCTTGGTGCCAAAGTCCCATGTTGATGGTTCCTTGAGATACCGAAGACCCGCTTAAGCGCTTCAATGTGCTTTTGGTAGGCTTAGCTCGTATCTAGCACATGCATACAACGAACATAATATCGTGTCTCGGGTCATGAGGTACATCGTGATCTAATCATACTTGATATTTCTTTTGATCTACCATGATCCCCGAGTGGTCCTTATCCGGTTTGGTACGCTCCACCATGGGAGTGTCAACGGTGTCACAAATGTCAAATCCAAATTTCTTTAAAATTTCATTTGCATATTTAGATTGATTAATAAAAATGCCTCCGGACTTTGTGAAATTTGTAATCCCAAGAAAATGACATTTGTCCCATCATTGACATTTGAAATTGGAGCCCATTTCCTTAGAAAACGGTCACATTCATTGGGGTCACGAGGCAAAATAATATCATCAACATAGATTTGAACGTGAATTAAATGTTTGCACGACTTTACGGTGAACAATGTCTGATCAACTGCTCCTTTCTTTGAATCCAAGAGATAGAAGAAACTTTGATAGCAGATCATACCATGCCCTTGAGCTTGCTTCAAACCATAAAGAGCCTTCTTTAAGCGATAGACATGAGTAGGATGCTCAGATTCACAAAAACTTCAGGTTGGTCGACGTATACGACTTCTTTAAGATCTCCGTTAAGAAAAGCCGCCTTTACATCCATCCGATAGACTACCATGTTCTTACTTGCAGCATTAGCCAAGAAGATTCGATTGCCTCGATACAAGCAATCGGAGCAAATGATTCTTCAAAGTCAATACCCTCCTCTTGACGGTATCCTTTGCAACCAATTGAGCCTTGTTCTTTAATACATCACCATGCTCATCAAGTTTTACTTTGAAGACCCACTTTAGAGCAATGATCATAGCACGATCGAGCGGTACTAATTCCATACATCTAGTCGATCAAACTCATGAATTTCTTCTTGCATGGCATTGAACCATTGTCTTCATTCATGGCGGTTTAACATCTTTTGGTTCGACCTTGGATAGTACGGAGTTGAAGAAGCACCATAAGGCATCGCTTGCAAGTTGTTTGCGGTGGATCTTGGACGAGAGGATTTCCAATGATGTTGTCCAATGGATGATCATGTGTCCATTTTCTAAGGTGTTCGTGTGGTTGTTGTTGAGGAACCAAGTAGCGAGTCGATTTCTCCCGATGAAGATGGTTCCGATGATGATTCGAGAGCAAATATGTTTTCAAAGAGGCATCTTCGTGGAGTAGCAAAGGGATTAACTCCATCAAAGGTGCATACGGTTCCATGATGTACACTCGATGATTGATGATTTGTTGATGAGACAGAGTGATCGGCAGCGCTTCTTGACTTAATGACATAGAAACGAAGGTTAACTTCATTGGTATCGATAGGAGCACTATGTTGATGGAATTGACGATCATTAGCAATTGGCTCATAGTGTTCATCAAACATTGGATCAAACAATTTCTTTAAATCATCTTCAAGGAGGTACATAAGGAGTTCTTGGCGAAGAATCGTGTACAAGAGTAGAACCGATGGGACTACTTGATGAAGGTTGTGATGCGGTCCGTAATCGGGTTGTCACGGAGCCATTGGACCGTCGACTCATCGAACGTAACGTGAATTGTTTCCATCATATTTTGGTTCTTTTGTTGTAGATTCGGTATCCTTTTACGCTTGGTGCATATCCTACAAATACTCCAATGTCCGCTTTAGCTTTAAGTTTGCCTAAGTCTTGGCCTCATTAGTTGGATAACACAATGCACCAAACACACGAAGGAATGAAAGATTAGGTTTTCGATTGTGGACAAGTTCATATGGAGTTTTCCATGAGAAGTGTGAATAAGGGATCGATTTTGAGTGTAGCATGCAGCGGCAATGGCTTTAGCCCAGAAACATTGGAACCTTTGAGTAAATCAAGGCATTGTTCTAGCGGCTTCCACAAGAGTTCAATTTCGTCTTTCAACTACACCGCTCGTTGAGGAGTTCATGGAACACTTCTTTGATGACCGATTCCAACACTTTCATAAAACTCACTAAGTTCTTGTTAACAAACTCGCCCATTGTCGATTCGGATGATTCTCGATAGCTTTGTTAAGTCGAACCTGCACTGCTTGATAAGTTTGATGATGATATCCGGAGTTTCATCCTTTGTCCTTAAGAACTTAACCCAAGTAAATCGAGAGTAATCATCAACCACAACTAACACATATTTCTTCCGTAAATATTCTCGTGACTCTCATGGGTCCACATAAATCCATGTGAATGGTATGAAGAACTTCCAGAATCGAGTTTGTAGGTTTGGGTTTGTGGGCATACTTTTGCTTTTTCCCAATTGGCATGTTGAACAAAGATGATCCTTTTCATACTTTAGTCTAGGTAAACCTATTACTAAGTCCTTTACGAGAGATCGCTTATGGTGCCAAAGTTCGTGTGATTTAGAGCGGCGATGCCATAACCATGACTTTGTTTTCAACGCCTTTGACAACAAGCGATTGGAGAAGACTTCATCATATCTTCGATAGAGATGGTGTATAGATTTGAACCACGAGTTCCTCTTAAAAGTTCTCTACCATCAAGTTCTCTAACGAAACAAGTATGTTTTCGAAGGCCACTTCTAGATCGTAATCACGTAATTGATCGATCGAGAATAAGTTATGACTAAGACCTTCAATGTAATATACCCCGGAGATAACACTATCACCAACAACATAGTCTCCATAACCCATAATTGCACCGAAATGATCATTCCCGAATCTAACAGCCTCGATGAATTTACTCACAAAGTTCATGAGCCGTGACGGTCTCCAAATATATGCTTGGAACAACTTTAGTCCGGTACCACGATCACGATTTGAACGATCCGCAATTGAACACGAGACAAGAATGGATAATCGGATAATTGGGATCCCATGCAAGAATGGGTTCCATTTGGTTAGTAATGATGATTGAACACCCACATCGTAGTAGAAACAATGGAATCATCGTGGATAGATGCAAGTGCTAGTGTGCGATTTGACTTATTCAAAGTATGTTCACTTCTTAAAGGAATAGTTCTACCAAGAGGCATCCATTTCCTAATGGGCATTGATCTAGATAATTTAGGGCACATCTCATTAAGATTGAATTTGTGGCCAGTAGGTATCCAATGTTAACCTATGTTACTAAATTTCCTTCCTGTGGGTTTCCAATGTTTTCTAACCTTCTTCCGCTATTGCTTTCTAGCCTTCTTAGCTTGATTTTTTGCATTTACTATTCTAACAGGGCATTTAACAGCATTAATCAACTCATTCACACCACATTCATGATTAGTAACAAAACCAAGCATTCATCATTACATGTTTTGCCAAAAGGAGCGAAATTCAAATTAATTACAAGACGCTTTATAGCTAATACTAGAATCAACACGATTCGTTTTATTCAACTCAAACTTAATGTTCCTAGGGTGGTCTTCTACTTTCTTCCATTGCACATTCTTAGCTTGTGAGGTCCTATCTTGCTTTGTATTGCCAAGGCTTTGACCGCTTGCATTTATGTCACCGATTACTCTGTAGAGGGAATTATGGAACATTAGTTGGTTGAGCTACCTTTGCATTCTTGAACTAGACGTGGTGGATCCGAACTAATCAAGGCACTCTAGAGTTCACTTTCTTAATACCGGCATAGAAGTGTTGGGATCCGAGCTACTCGACACATATTAAAATTCACTTTCTTAATGCTAGGCATAGAACAAGGCATCACAGCCTTTACCTTTCTCACAAAAGATTTAGGACACGTTGCTCTTAAACATTCTAATGACTCCCGAGATCGTTTGGCACGAATGCAAGCAAACCTAATTTCTATCAAGTGGCGATTTATGAAATCCTCTTCTACAATCTCTGACACATTCTAGACTATCCTTAAGGTAAGCGAAATCGTTATGAAACACAAGTTTATTATTTCTAAGATGAGGAGGAATGTATTTAACAATCCACAGATATTTAGAGTCTCAGATGACTTTGATGCAACATTCTCATTAAAGACAAGTGGCATTTTCCCTTTTACGACTCTCATTCTCAATTTCCTTTTGTAAAGACATTATTATTTCGTTGTTCTTGTCACGAGTGACTTTCATTGAATCATATAACTCTTTAAAGTGTTGTTTCACCTTTTCATTTTCTTCTAGAAAACTCTCATTTTCCTTTTGTAAAACATTAACCAAGTTTTGAAGATGAAAAGTTTGAGAACACCGAGAATCTAGAGGAGGAGGCATTTTGGAGCCAGTCACATTGTTCTTTTCACCCTTTAATTTTGAAATTTGGGTTCTCATTTTTCGATAATGTTACAATGAGCTCGAATCTGCTCATCACGTTTCTTGATTTCAAAAGCGCATCAAATTCGGGAGCATCCAAGGATGTCTTGATATTTGAGGTTTTAACATTTTCTTTTAGATGTTGATATTTTAATTGCAAAGCAAGATGCTCAACTTCCAATTTAGAAAACTGTCTCACCAGGTTATCATGATCATCCTGTTCAACTTTCTCATGCAATTTAGAGTTAGTTTTCTCAAGCTCAATGACACGATCATGGGAGACTTTCAGAGCAACATATAATTCATGAAATTGAGATGCATTATGATGCAGGTTTTACTGACCAGGTCTTAATATTTATAGTGTCTCGCTATACCTATGGTCTACCCTAATACACTAACGGGCAGTGTACCCGGTCGCGTGTAGTGTAGTAAATGGTAAAGCTGAGGTCGTCCCAAGAGCTATGTGTGTTGGATTATTACTAAGTAATTGTCACAGAATAATAATGGTTTCGATAGGGATTTAATTAATTAAACTACTAATGCGTAATAAAATAAAAGCGGATAAATGGTAAAGGGAAATCAATAGAGGAATAGTGGTGCTAACCTAGTCAATCCTCCTAGCTAGTTATGTCTACGCCTACCTACTTCCAATTACTTGGTGGGGTAAAATTCGAGAGGACAACATTTGGTCAATTCGCCTAACCTATAAGCAAAGATGCCACCACAGAGAAATCAGGCGCACCGTCATAAGTCCTATTGTTCCCGGTCCCCTGCTAAGTCATTAAGTACCGCTACATGCTAGATTCTAAATAGTGAGTGCCCTACGTTAGAACTTAGACACTACACCCCTAATTCTTAAGTTCATCCAAACGATAGTGATCGCTTGGTCAAATCGCACAAGTAGAAAGGGTCATCGGTTGGTCATATCTTACCCTTCCCGTCTCGATCCGCTCACCTAGGGTCGGTTGGTCATATCTCCTAGGAAATTGGCCTCTACCGCCATTCAAAACTACCAACCAAGGGTGACTACCAAAGAACTATGCATGCATGCACTTAGAAATAATTATGCGGAAGTAAAGGTAAACATAAACAAAACAATTAAGGAATCATAACTAGGCTAGCACCAAAGGGTGCTTAACCGCCATATTAATCATGCAAATCAATTCAATATTCAAAGGTACAAATACATGAATTGAAAGTAAAGAAATATAAACGCTAAAGCTTATCGTAATGGTGTGACTTCTCCTTGGAAACAGCTCCGTATGCTCCCCTAGACATGCCTTGAGCTTTTCCCATGTTCTCGTGAGTGTTGTGTGTGGAATGGGATTCTTTGAAATGTTTGGAATTAGTGGGGTATTTATAGGCCGTGTCGGGTTACTGGCGTAACCAATAGAGGAGTTACTGTTTGAACCTTCTATTTCTTCGTAAATGCACTAGATCATAGTTACGGCGTAACCTTATAAGTGGTTACACCGTAGTCTTCAATAAACTCGGTTATGTCGTAGTGATGCAATAGTTACGGCGTAAATAACAACGAGGTGGAACCTCTTTTGACCTAATGGAGTTACGTCGTAACTTTTGGGAAGAGTTACGCCGTAACCTCTTGATAAGTTGCTATTCGGGTCACGCAATAGTTACGGTACAGAATGTGAGAGAGGAGTTACGCCAGAACTTCTTCAAAATAGGCATCTTGTGATAAATCTTTAGTAATGTTTCCATTTCCGCGTCTCTTTAGCTCCAATGCTCGTAATTTACCCGAAAGTGGAAAACAATGGAAAACAAGCGTAAACCCATATAAATGATATAAATAACGAGCATTATCGGGAAATTGATACTTAATATTCAGGACTATTTGATGTTATCACATTAATTGAACAATTCAGAGCGATTAAAACACATCTTGAGTGATACATTAAATCGATTCTCATTTAAGGTATGCAAGTTCTTCCTCTCAATCTCATTATATTTTAATTCTCGCTCATAGTCATTGACCTCAACTATCATTGCATCAAATTCCTTTTCCATTTCTTTAATATCCGAATCCATCCCTTTTAAGACTCTCAAATTGACCTTTAATTGTTTAAAGAAAGGCATGACCTCGCTTAAATAGCATTCTTTAGTTTGCTCAAACCCTCTCCCTTCATTTATCCCAAGAGGTGTGATCCTTTTCACATGTCTTATCAAACTCAACAAATAATTGATAAATAACATACCGACCGATTAAGGTCTTGCTCTTAGTAGGAATAGATCTAGGAACTAAATGCATTGGTGTATTGGGGGATATCTGATGGCGGGAAGCATTCTCCTACATGGGGATTCTTCAACAAACTCATCGCCTTTTTTCATGTCCATATCCTTTTCCGAACACTTCGTGCATCTGAGGCTTAAGGATTTCATTGCCATCATAAATTACCTTCGTGCTTCTCAGCTTTCTTACAAGCCTCGGGGTTTGGTTCATCAACTAATGCAACACTATGTTTGTCACTTAGAACTCTATGCTTAGTGTTCATGTGAGCAATCAGATGGTGTTTCCTTATACGCATAATTTGTTTTCAAGTTTGTTTTCAAAGTTTTTAGGTTGGAAAATTCATTTAAAAGTTTTGATTCCTTAGCATTAAATTCTCGCTAAGCACTTTCACATTTTCTTGAAGTTCTTGTTTTTCTTAATGCTTTGTTGCTTTTCTTTTAAGGAATCTAGCTCTTGTTTTAGTATTTCTTCCTAAAGTTACTTTTTCTAATAATTGTACGCATTTGGTCATCCATTTCCTGCTCACGAGTGGTTAACTCAAAGTTAGCGCGTTTTTCATAAATGGCAACTTGTTCTTTATAGGCATTAAGTTCGAGATAAACAGAATCATTAGGGGCACATGGAGTGTATTCATCAAAAACATAGTCATCATTTACTGCAGAAGATGCATCACTTGGTTCAATCACACTTTCACTTTGGATCACATATTGATCATATGAGACAATATTACTATTATCCATATTAACAATATCTGTTTCACAAGTTTCATGTGATTGCACTTTGTCATGTATCTTTTGCTCATCAACTTCATCATATAATTTTAATACCTCTGAGATGATTGATTCTTTGGATGGACAAGCTTGCTTTGATGATGAGACCTTTGGAGAGACCATTGGAGAAATGCTAGCCATGAAGATTGTCTGGGCAGTAGGTTCATCATCGACATCAAAGTCATATGCATCACAATCGACAACTTGAAAGGCATTTTGATGATTGTGACCTATGTCCTGAATTGGCTGCTCATCCACATCTGCATCATATGTCTTAGCATTCCCTTCGCAAGAAATAACAACTCCTCTTCATCCAAAATTGCACCATTGTCCTGAGCTTGCACAAGCAACATCTTGTCTCTCAAGTATTCTCAATTTTGAGGGCGTTTTGGAGATGTGGGTTCCTTGCAATGTGTCCATCACCACCACAGCTTGTAGCACTTGATTGGCTTTACTTGTCCCGATTGGCATTTCTTCCATGATTACGATTTGCCACATACCCTCCACCTACTCCACCTCTTCCCTATTCATAACGCCTTCCTTGAACCGGTTGCACCATAACCTTTCCATCTCGACGGTAGCTTGATTGTGTGGGTTGGATCTCGCTCGAGGTTATTGTTGGTGTGTGGGAGGAATTCATATTTTGACTAACCATGAGATACGCTTATTGATGAAGTTTTCCATGAGTGTGTTTGAGTCCGGAGGCTTATATGTTGGATCGGGAATGAGCTTGTAATTACCATTACCCGTGGGTATGACTTGAGAAGCTTTGGTGGTAATTCCAACATTGGTGTAAAAGGTCATTGAATCATTTGAAGAACTGTTTCTCCCTGCTTAGTTTTGAACCTTCAAGAATCATTCTTTCAAACATAGCATGTCTCTCATTACGAAGAAGGAAGGCATGCGGTTGCTCATAGTTGGTGTTCTTTAATCCTTTGGTTAGCTTCACAGAGGTGACAATTTGTGCCATTCGGGATTCATGTTGTTCACAAACTTTGAGTTCAAATTAATATTTGGCATGGTCATTTTGATATTTCTCATGTCATTCACAAGCTTGTGGAATCTCACGTAATATTCATAGACACTTTCTTCCTGGTTTCATCTTAAAATGCTCAAATTCATCATACAAGCCAGTGATTCTCTGTCTTCCTTAGTCAATTCGTAATCGAGAGAAGCATCTTGACATTATCCCAAACTACCTTGGCTTCGTGTTGTGATAGATAAGCTTGTAGATATCTTTTGGAAGACCACAAGTATAATGTTTGAAGCCACGATATCAACATCGAATCTCTTTTCTCCTTATCATCGAGCTCATCATACGCCTTTAGTCCGTCCAATCCAAAGATCATTGTTCCATCTGCAGCGATATCAATTATGTCTCTTGTAGTCTCAATCGATAAGGTCCTTCATCAATTGATTTGAGAATGTTGACCCCATTTTCCTTTCCCAAATAGTACAACCCGATTCGCTGAGCCCATGAGTCATAATCGGTTACATCAAGCATAGGTGGACGAGTATCTCGATCCAATTGCTTGAACGTCCTCGCCACGTAAGAAACGATAGTAGGCACATTGTTAGACATGATTACAAGTTCTACGGATTTTACTATTCTTTTATTAAACCGAAATTGATTCTTTCACGGATTTTACTAAACCAAAAGAACAACCGTAAAATGTAGCACGAAGAAGTGACAAGTCTCAATAGACAAGTAGCTAAACAACAACTCGCTTTGGTATCAACTCGCTAAACAACAACTCGCTTAAAGACAAGTCGCTTAAAACTCAAGTCGTTAAAAGAATCAACTCGCTAAATAGCCAAGTCGCATCATGAGACAACTCGCTTAACCACCAAGTCGCTTAAACCAACTCACGACAATACAACTCGCTTAATAGCCAAGTCGCTTTAAAACTCAAGTCGCTAAAGAATCAACTCGCAATAGCCAAGTCGCATATACCAACTCGCTGCAAATACAACTCGCTAATAGCCAAGTCGCTTAAACCAACTCGCTCCGATAACAAAGCAACTCGCCCAAGAAACTCAACACCGTAGCTCAACTCGCCTACATAATATTTGAAAACAACCACTTTATCAATAAAAACAACTAAACCACAATGATTCAAGCCTTCCAATTCAAAACCAAAACACATATGATGATCCTAAACACAAAGTACAATCAAAATTCAAATTTAACACTAGAAATTAACCAATGATTCAAACTCTCTAAACACTTATAACCCCAAAACCTTATGAAATCCACCAAAACAAAGAGCATGAAAGATGAGTGATCAAACCATGGCTCTTGATACCAATTGTTAGATATAGGATTTCACAAACACATCAAACCAAATCCATATGGGGCGTACACTATGTTTAGAGAGAGAAAGTTCTAGAGAGAGAAAGGGAAGAGAGTTGGGAACTATGTGAAACAAAGAAAAATGGTATTGAAGCTCCAACCCTTTACCTTGGGAGGTAGAGGGTATTTATAGTGTCTTACAATAAACTCCACCTACGGGCTGTGGATCAGGCATACAGTGGGTAAAGACCCGTCCGTCCTCCACGGTTTTACTTAACTAACTACTTACTAACATAACTTGACTACGACTACGAGCTTTCTAACGAGTACATATACTTGAGGTGACCGACACTTTAACGACTGAATTTTCTAATTCCTAACATTACATCACTTATTGAGGGGGAGTATTTGATTTAAAACTTTATTCACAAACTGTTCTTCGTGGTACTCTTCCCACAAAACTCGAAATGGTCATATTCGATATCAAAATTTCGTCAAAAATAACATTTATATGCCATTTTGAGGGAGAAAATTATGTGATAAGAAATATGTTGTGAAGTGCTAATGAATCGTCATGCTAAAGACTTAACCAATGAATTGACGAGATCTTAAATGTTAGTAACTCGAAAAGACTTGTCCGGGACGGGTAATAATTTCAAGCTAGTTCGCTAGTGATGTAAATGTGTCTCGCAAAGGACTTGTCCTAGTAGAATGTACCATTCGAGAAACTCTTGGTAGACATGAACTTTGACGGGTTTGACAACCTTTCGAGGTTTGTCCACACCTTCAAGATAGTTATTAGAGCTATTTGTCACCTAAAAGCTAACAACGCAACTCTTTAACTATGCAACGTAACTGTGTCTCGCGGGGAATTGTCTATCTTGAGTTGATCAATTCTAAAGTGCGCGCTTTTCTCTCACCGTGCAAATTTCTGTCAAAATACTTAAGCATGTGTGGAGGGGGAGTATTTCTGCAAAATACAAAACTCTCTCAGTGGTACTAAAATCTTTTATTCATAACAACTATGAGAGATTTTCATGAAAAAAAAATGGTTTTATGGCAACATAGGTTAGTCATGGAGTTATAAGGTGACTAAGGTTAGGAATAACCGTCCGATAATCCGCCAGAGCCAGAGGGATCTACCCAAGGACATCACCAATAGTTAGAATCTAGAAGTCCTTAGGTATGATTATAAAAAGGAGAAAATGAGAATCGGAGAAAGAAGGAGTTGAAGAATTAAAAGAAAAGTAAAGAAAAGGGTGAAAAGAAATAGCCCTCCATTATTCAACTTAGGGCGCACACTAGGTTCAATACATATGCTACCGGTTGTCACTTGATGACACCGTATTGAAGATCAAAGTCGTCATGGACCCAATGATTTATGCACTAAACCTTCTTAGCCACTCAAGTTTCTCTCAATGAAGCTTGTTTCATTCTCACTGGGAACCCACGTAAACTATCGGCTTTCTCTTAGAGATTGCCGGTATTGAAGAAGGAGACCCTCTCTTTAGTCTCCGTCAGAAAACCAAAGCGCACTATTGAGTCTAGAGCCTCGAGATTCATCAAAGATCTCTTAGGTACACTTGACATTTCGTCCCTTGTCGCTCAACATTAAGGACGCAAGTGATACATTATCGAGTCCTACGACGATCTTAGCAATGCGTCGAGAACATTTATGAGAGGTTCACACATGTGATCCTCGGTGATTGAATGGAAACTCCCCGCCGGGTCAACATCAAACGACCTGACAAAGCAGTCACTTCGTAACTCCTTGTGGGTTAGGCTTAGTGTGTCTCAAATGGTCTACAATCGTGAGGTGATGCTTCGTTGTACCTCGGTGACTCATCCGAACTCGTAGGTGTACTTGGTACATCGCATTATCTCACTTGTGGGACTCCAGCTCGAGAATGACCTTTGTGAGAATTAGAGTCTTGTTTTCACACTATGTTAACACACTCAAGTTCAAACTTGTAAGCTACCGGATTATTTCTAACCCATGTTTTATGTTTTCTTCTCATGGATGCTTGCGGGAGGAAAAGATCGTACAGATTCTTCACATGCTCATACCAACAACAACGCTAATTGAAGTTCTCTCAAAAGGCAACACAAAGTCAGAATGATTCTACGTCAAATTCAATGAATCTACAAAGTTTAAAGACTAAGAGAACTACATCAACACTGAAATTCAACGTTAAAGAGCATGTGAGCATGTTGGAGAAAGACGTGGACACCGAGCAACGCGAAGCGCACTGATGCATACTACAACAACATACTATCACTACCACCACAAAGAACAAAGATCAAAGAACAAAGAAAATGAAGACGCTCAAGTGAAAAACTTCAAAGTAAACAAGATCCCTACAATGGGAGATTGTTGAATCAAGACACTTCTTCTCACAAGAAAGAAGAATGTCGAAACGTCAAAGCTACTATTACATCGGCACCTACAACGTTTTCAATCTAATCATTAATCACCAACACTTAGGGAGATTGTTGGAATCACCCTAAACTAGATTACAAGTGTTAGTAATTAATATGTAATAGTTAGCTTAATTAGGCTTTTATGTTAGTAATTATGGCAAGGCTTATGTAGAAAGCCCATAAGCCTTGGCCCAAGCCCAATAAGGAAAGGAAAGGAACTTGCATGTTTCCTCAGTTCCTTCCTATAAATAGTATTGTAAACCTTCTCTTGAAGGTTGGTTGTTCACTTTTCTATTTCACTCTAAGCATAAACCTTTCTTTATTTATTCGTGTGCTTTGGTTAAGTGTTCATCCGATCCTTTCTTATCTCATTTCTTCATATTGATGCTTGTGTTACAAACATGGTGACCTAACAGTTACTGCTTAATTTCGTTCCTTTTCACTTTTTAGTTCTTTTGGAAGAAAAATGCTGGAATGAAGCACATTTGGACGAAAAGGAGCAAATACATGAAGAAAATGGCAAAGTCAAGATCGAAGCTACTCAAAGCTGATCAACAGAACTTGACGGCGTCCCAACCAAAGGGCGACGCCGCCCCTCTATGATGACTTGATCAAAACATGTACGCGATGGCTTAGCGAAAATTCTGGTCTTAAAACCTGACGGTGTCACGTTTTAAATAAGGAGGGCGTCACTCACAGTTTTCATCTCAGACGGCCCAGATCTAGAATCAAGACGACGTCCCAACAGAAGACCAACGGCATCACAACTCTAAGGTGACATTGTCCCATCGATGACTTGGCCCTAACGAAACCTTAATGACGGCGAATACTCGTCCCCATGCAAAAGGTAGCCGTCGCGGTTGTAAATCTATATATAGAATTCGATTTTTCGTATTTTGGGAGGTAGACTTTGGAGTAAAAACCTAAATCGTTTGTAGTCCGAATTGGACAAGATCTTAGGGTCCCATACCCTATTTTACACATCGGGATAAGTATTTTAATCCAAAGTATCATTATGTCTATCCCAGATTCGATTGATTGTGTGTATGCTTGCTGCTTACCATGTCTAGCTAAATTTCTTGTGTGTTTGCTTAGATATATAAACCTAGTTATTAATTATTGTTAGGTTGTTTCTTATCTTAATTGAAAATTGGCTTAGGAGTGCAACTAGGCATCATTCGTTGTATTTAATGCTTGAGTATGCTTTATGATGATGCGGCCTATGGATGAAATAGCTTAGGCTTTCCGACTTCGTGGGTCACATACGAGATAACCTCAAAGAACTAGGGCACGACCCCTACAACCTTAGGAATACAACGCGTTAAGATAAGGCGTGACAACTCAACCGACAAATAAAAGATAACTAGGGAGTAATAGTATCTAGTTAAACACATTTTAATCATCATACGAGCACACCTCAATTAGACATAAGCTACCCGTAGTAACTAGATAATTAGATAATTAGACAATTAGATAAGTAGAATAATCGGTAGAAGTACCACCCCCCAAACCAATTGCCCCGAGATTTTACCTTAGTTTCTAAAAAACCATAAAAAAAGAATCATCCTCAACCCTCACCTTCTCGTCATATATTTCTTATTAGCATTCCAGTTCCCCAAGAGAACGATATCAATCCACGAGGCTTACCCAATACTACACTACAACGATTAGGTTCACTGCCTAGGAGGTTGAAAAACTTGCTCGACGAAAAGGAAGTTTCCTTCACCCTGAACGCGCCTTCACAAGCATCATATTCCTAGGTGCTTACCCAAAGCGATGGAGGTTTGATATTGATGATGTACCCTCAAGGTAGCTCAAAGGACACTCTTCCAATACATGTCGAAGCCCTTCCATACGAAGTCCCAAGTTAGGATTCTAAAATATCCATAGGCGTCAAACCATTCGTTATACGAAGGTTACCTAAGGGAATTTGCCATTCGAAACCCTAAGCCCTTCGGTATGGTGACGAAGGAACAATGGATAGGGAACCTCGACTTGGTCAAACCCACGATCTCCTCTCTCTTTGGCTTCCCGCCAAGTCCGAGAACGTGGGTCACTAAGCCCTAGCGGTTACCCACAATCATGGGACGCCCCCATGATCTCCGACATTCATGCAGAAGTTCTCTCAACTCTATTTCATTCACTATAAATAGGTTGGACGGGCAATGGATTATGATATGCTCATTTCACACTCATCTCTTTACTTACACACACTTATACAACCATAACTCATACTTACTCTCACGCCGGAGGTGGTTCGCAGGGTCCTACCCATGCGTAATCACTTAACGTAGTGTTTCATATTTCTTATTCTCAGGTGAAAGGCAAGTCTTGGCTGGAACATACACCCCTCATACCTTTGATCATCATCGAAGCCTGGTAGTGCAATCTATTGTACAATCAGTGGCGCCATCCGTGGGACCACTACTATTAGTCCCGTAATCACCCAAATCCTAAACCCCAACCGACTACACTACATTTCCGGCATTGAACCGGGAAGAGAGATACACCTCCACCGTGTTTCTACCCTAGTCCTCTCAATACAACTAACACCGATAATCTCGCCCCCATAACGGCCTCAACCTTTACCACACGATCTCATTTGGAAACTACTCCCGTACATCACGCCTCAACATCCGCTAACCCTATTCCAGATATTAGCCCCGCCTTCGTTGAGGCAAACTTTGAAGCCTTGGATTCTTTACTAAGGGCTCATAAAAGGCAGGTTCACAACACTGAAATGTGAATAGAGTTGGAATACTCCAGTGAGGAGTATGATGAAGAGATTGAAATAGAGGAGGCCTCGACACATTGGCAAGGCGCTCGGCCCTACGACATGGTTCTCCTTCCATCGAAGGCCAAACGGAAGGACCTGAGGCTTTGAAGAAGGACCCGAGGAGATCCGGGAAGAAGGGAAAGAAGGCATGGTGAAAGAAGAGCGAGAACTCTAACGGAGGAAGCAACCCGGTAGGGAACGGAGGGTAAACCTACCCCTCTCTAGGCGCCCATTTAGGAAGAGAGGATAGGGGCTCAGACCCCTTCATATGTTTCGAGTGTCGGAGGCCCTACTCATACTCGGGCTTGAATCGCCACCCCCTCGGTAATGAACCCCACACCTGCCCAAACCTATAACACTTACCCTCCGAATGGTTCACTCCCAAACCGAATCAAAGAAATGCCCTATGGACATGTTCCCACGCAATCGATGGGTGTAAACCCTTCGTACCAACCTTCTACTATTTACCCTACCTACACACAGACCATTTCCTAACCCGTATAATCCTACACTGCTTATCCACCTCCATACAACCCGCACTATCTTTGAAGCCTCTGGAGCTTGCATGCCTTCGTGAAGTGGATCAAGACTACCCCTACCGATGGTGTAAAGATGCCTACTCATATAGGCACCTCACGATGGGAAAGGCGATCCCGATAACTTCCTCCATTTATTCGAGGCGCTATCAAGATGCAAAAGTGGGTCATGCCCGTAGCATGCCACATGTTCACTTACACGCCCGAGACTCGCGAGAATATGGTGGAATGGATGTTGGGAAGCATTGTAAGTCTAGACGACCTCAAGGCTAAGTTCGATCACACTTTAGCCAATGTAAGAAGTACACCAAGACCCATCTAGCCGTGCACACCATAAAGCAAAGGGACAACGAAGCACAAGGGCCTTCGTTCGAGGTACACCGATGAAACTTTGCAAATTGGGTTTGCACGAAGATCGTGAGGATCTCGTGTTTTGTACATGGCCTTCGGACGCTAAGCTTGGTGGAATTCCTATCCACCGATCTTCCCACCACTTATAAAGCTACTGATGGAGAAGACTTACACTTGGATTGAGTCCAAAGAGGTAGCGAGAAGCGGGGTCTGATAGAGCAAAAGGAAGCTTCGACAAATTCTCTCGAGGGTCCTCATGGAAGGATCCAAGAACAAGAAGAAGAACGAGACCGCTTCACTCCATACAACAAAGGTTCGAACCACGGACTCTTGGCGAACTTAGTCAAATCTCCAGGAGATTACGCTACCGAGAAAGTCATAAAGTCCTTCGATCCACCACCTCGTATGACAAAGACGAAGCAAAGCCGAGACATGTCCAAGCACGCCATTTCCATGAAGACCATGGACACGACACTAACAACTCATATAACTAAAGAAGGTGATCAAGAGGCAAAGGGTCCGGACGATTAGCACATCTAGTTAAAGGCATCAAAAGGGAAAGGACAGTTCTCCGACACCCAACCGGGTGAATGGAAGGGAACAAAAAGGAGGCTACTCCACGTAAACTCCGATACTAATGGTGCATGTGCACGATCCAACCTTGAAAAGGAAGGAAGCATAGGAGTCGGGAAGCGTAGGGAAATAACCTTCCTTACATCTTAGGGCGTACACCTTCGGTCGACCCGTGGTCATCGGTACGAATCTCAAACAGGAGGTAAATCGAGCATATATGGATTGTGGAAGCTCCTGCGAGATCATTTATGAGCATTGTTTCCTAAAGCTCAAGTCATCCATATGCTCACAAAGGGCGGACTCGAAAACACCATCGGTAGGGTTCTCCGCCAACACTCATGGCCCCGGGAGAAGTACCGTTGGAAATCACCATAGGCGAAGGCCCTTATCCCGACGGAAACACTCACCTTCGTTATAGTCGGTCGACTCTCCTTATAATTTGTTAATAAGGAGAACGACTATAAAAGATGGGCATTGTTGTTTCCACCATACATGCCGCTATTAAGTTCCAAACCACCTTCGGAGTAGGGCTGTTCATTCTAATTATGGGCGGATAAGGGTGTATATGGTGTCAAAAGATCAAGAAGAATCGGAGGAGCCTCCGATAGCAATTCTAAGCTGCATGTGATGCGGAGGAGCGAGTTGTAGTTAACCCAGCTACCACCTAAAAACGGTGGTAGTAGGAAAGCAACTCCGTGAATTTCAAGGCAAAGCTCACGGAACTGCGGACTAACCTTGATGTTTTTACTTGGAAATATTCGACATGACAGGGGTACCAAGAAAATTGCCGATTGACGGACGGTCCTTCTGAACGGAGCATAAACTCAATGAGTACAAACACATTGAGCCGATAAAATGTAAAAGAGGAGCCTAGCCACCGAAAGAAACACTGCACTGCAAAGAAGTGGGCGAACTCACACAAGGTGCATCCTAAGGGAAGTTAAGTACCAAACACAGGTAGCCAACCCAATAATGGTCAAAAGAGCGACGGGGTGGCGATGCGTTGACTTCATCGACATCAACAAAGCATGCCGAAGGATTGCTACCCCTACCGTAAATTGATGGAAGGTAGAATCCTGGCGAGCTTTCGGTTAAAATGCTTCTTAGATGCCTACAAAGGGTATCATCGATCCAGATGGCAAGGAGGACTAAGAAAAGATGACCTTCTACACGAGCAAAGGTGTCTCTTCGTTATAGAAAGATGCCCTTGGATTAAAGAACGCAGGGCCACTTACCAACGCCTCGTAGATAAAGCCTTCAACAAACAAATAGGCGTAAATCTCGAAGCATACATTGGCGACATGGTTATCAAAAGCAAGATGGAGGAGGACCTACTCCTCGATGTACTGAAACCTTTGAGCAACTTTGGGCGATTAACATGAAGTCAACCCTAAGAAATGCTCCTTCGTGTCGAAGAGGACAATTCCTTAGGGCATTTGATCACTAAGCGAGGATAAAGGCTAATCCTCCAAGGTCAAGGAAATTTCGGATCTCCAAGCCCTAAGTTTCTAAAAGACGTGCAGAGTCTAAAGGGAAGTCGGCGACTTTAAGCGGTTTTTGTCGAAGGGGGCGAGGTCCCTACCATTCTTCAAAACACTCGAGGGATGCGTGGATAAGAAAACTTTTCAATGGAGTCGGGATCTCAAGCGCCTTCGTAAGATGAAGGAGTTCATCGAATCCTTCCAACACTTACCCCAATCAAAGGCGAAGTGTTGTTCATGTACTAGCATCCTCAATGGAGAGTATTAGTGCGATCCTTATGGCGTAATGAGACAAACGATGATCCCCATTTACTTTGTCGACCAAGGTCCTACAGGGGGCAGAGATCAACTATCCAACATTGGAGAAGTTAATACTAGCCCTAATCTACGTAGCAAGAAGACTCCGACGCTATTTCCAGGCCCATCCAATCACGGTCTTAACCGACAAGCCACTCAAACAGATCTTGTCGAAACCCGAAAAGTCTGGGAGGGTGGCTAAATGGGCTATTGAATTGGGAGAGCACGAAATAGAGTTCAAGGGACGAAACTCTATTAAAGGACAAATTCTCGCAGACTTCTTGGCAGAAACACCTTCCGAGCCTGGCGTAGAAAAAGAAGAGCCCAAAACCAACCTCACCCAAGTACAGACCATTGAAGTCAGATCTGAGGCAGCATCCAACTCGATGGTTACGGAGCGAGCCTAATCTTTGGTTAGCCTCGACAGAAGGAGCATACATATGCTCTTCGCTTTGAGTTCGAAGCCACAAACAATGAAGCGGAGTATGAAGCGCGACGCAGCCTCCGATCGGCTAAAGATATGGAGGTCAAAGCTCGTTGTTTTCGTATACCCCAATTGGTAGCAAACCAAGTTACAGGCTCCTATGAAGCAAGGCAGCCCGTCATCAAACAGTACTTGGAAAAAACAAAGGAGATGCTTGAGAGCTTTGACTCCTACACCATCTAGCATGTTCGTAGGAATCAGAAAAAGAAGGCAGATGCACTAAGCAAGCTAGCTTCTATGGCCTTCGCTCATCTTACTAAAGAAGTACTTGTAGAAGTCCTTCCTGAAAGATCCATCGTTTGCAAGGAAGTTGCAAATGTGATTCACGAAGAAGGAGAGATGTGGATGACTCCCATTAGGGAATACTTGATAAGTGGTCTTCTCCGAAGATCCCAAGCTAGCAAGGAAGGTTCGGGTTAAGTCCCATGATGCCGGCTAATAGGGAAACCCTATATGAAGGTCATTTTATCACCTTGGTTAAGATGTGTGGGACCCAAGCGAGCTACAGCATTATCTCTGAAGTCCACGAGGATCATGCGGCCTCCATGCAGACCCCGCTCGGTTGTCTCAAGATAATGAAATTGGGCTATTATTGGCCTTCGATGCACAGGATGCGTAAATCATTCTCAAATGTGAAGCTTGTCGATACACTCAAACGCTCCAAAGATGCCAAGTAGGACATGACAAGTGTGACATTCGCATGGCCCTTCTCTCGGTGGGGCATCGATATCGTAGGACCTATGCCTATAGCTCCGGGAGGAGTCAAATTCTTCTTGGTAGCAATCGATTACTTTACTAAGTGGGTGGAAGCTAAACCCTTAGCCTCCGTAATGTGGAGACAGATCGAGAAGTTTGTATGGGAGCACATTGTGCAGATTTGGAGTGCCCATATAATCATATCGACAACGGAAGCGATTCGTCAAGGAGTCTTCTACGACTTACATCAAGGCTCAACATAAATCGCCTTGGACATCCGCTCACCATCCACAAGGTAACAGACGGTGGAGGTTATAAATAGAGAAATCGTCAAAGGGATCGAGAAAAGGTGGGACGAACTCATCATGGATGGGTGGATGAGCTCCCTCAAGTATTATGGGCTCACAGGACACACCCTAAGTCAAGCAATGGTGAAACCCCTTCACCTAACATACGAATGAGCGGTCATCCTTCGGAGCTAAGTGTACACACGGAGCATGTGGCAACGTATGATGCCTCCCAAAATGACGAAAGGATCGGGAAAACCTTGATCCGCTAGAAGAAAGGCGAAATAGCCTCCATCCGAGAAGCAATACACAAACATAATATCAAGGCTACTATAACAAAGGGTCGACCTTCCACTTTCAAGCTCGAGAATATGTGCTACGCCTCAACAAAGGCAAGCAAAGCAGTACCGGGAAAGCTGGAACAACTTGGGAAGGACCCTACATGGTAGCCGAGGCTCACGGCAGCGGAGCCTACAACCGCCACTCTTTCCGGAGAACCCATCGACGGGACATGGAATGGTACGAACCTTGAAATTTCTATGTTTAAGAAGTACTTTTACCTTTTTCTTGTAATTAGAAGCTTCTCAAGGGAAAGCAAACATTATTAGTAGTTGTCTTAGTTTTCATTTCAAGAATGATGTAATCCTCCCTACCAATTCAATGATAAATAAGACATTTCCCACAAATCTCTTGCTTCGTTTCTTAAACACAAAGATTTATTCAGCCAAGTCGTTAATGAGTTTCAATGTTGAATAAAATGGCTCAAGGTGTAATACATGCCTTATCATTTAAGCCAATTTTAACATTCACATTAACTCTCCTAGTAGTTTTTGGCGCTTGTAAAAATATTTGCAAAGTCATACTACTTAAAGGATTTGAGATAGAGTGGGTCGCGACCCTCTGTCAATGATCAAATTTGGTCATTATATTCTTGGTGTTGTAATTTACACACAATGAGGTTGTTTAACCTTAGGTTGTAAAACTTAAGCGTCGGAAAAATGGCGTACGAGAAGTTAACAAAACAAACACAAATAATAACTAAGTGTGTAGAGGTATTTCCCCTACACCATACCATTCAAAATGAGGGCTAGTGCCCTTGTACCGGCATGAGGAGCCTAAGCTCCAGTTAAATTGTTTTTGGCACATGGCCATACATCACAAGCATTTAAATTGTTTATAGAACAAGACAAGCATTGTCAAATAAGATAAATTGTCTTAAAGGGTACCTTCCACCCTTTGAAACCAAATTACTGCCGACATGGCAACCTTCATTCCTGCTTTTTGGAGATGGAGTGGGGATGGTTGACCGAGAGCAGCTTGGTAGACATAGTCTACTTGGTGGGAGTGGTGAGGCTTGACCCGAGGTTTCTTGGAAAGGAGGTCTTGAGGGGTGCCATAGGATATTGAGTAGTCTCGAAGAAGGAAGGAGTACTCTGCGGTTGCGAACGCATTTCTGCCTCATCATACTCATCCTCCGGTGGGACGGTAGCATTAAATCTTGGAAAGGTCCACGGGCTTACTGCTTTTGGCACCTCCTCCAACGCCAAGCACCGCCCATGAAAAATGGTCGATTTGATGACCTTCCACATCGAGCTCCCAATTCATCAACCGTGGTGAGCTCCATGGCTATGTAAGGTACCACCTTTGAAGCGACCTCCGCACGATCCTTTTGCAGCATCTTATACATCATCTGCAAGCCATCGACTTCCTCCCTCAACTTTACTTCTACCTCTCCGAGCCTAGTCTTATCGCCCTCCAGACTAGTACACTTAGCGTCAAGCACAGCATTTTGACCAATGAGAGTTGCTACCTTACCCTCCTCCACCTTGAGTCTGATAATTTCGGTTGTCAACTCTTCAATTTTTTTACGGATGTCTTGAACGAGGGGATTCTTCTCCAGGTCCTTCTCAATTTCATGACACTTGGCCTCCAACTCAGCATACTCTCGATCCCTATGTTTTTTCCTTTCCAACATCACATCCATCTCCTGTCTATCCTTGGTCACAGCCCTGAGCAACTCCCTGGTCCTGGTATTCAAGTGATTATCCAATACTGCTTGCCTCGTTACACCATTGTCATGCATATCACAAACCCTTTCAATGGACATATTGTCTAGAAAACCCTTCCATGAAGGGGGGGTGACATGATTCACAATCTGATGACAGGCTAAAGCATTGGGGAGCTCCTTCGTCTCCGGAAGGCCTGTGACCAATACAATGTATAAAGGTTAAGTTAATTTTGACACTTATCACTTCACATGTTTCATAAGGAAAAACTGCTTACCATGAACCTCCACGGATTCATCTGGTAACTCGAAGGCTGAATTTACAAACTTTCTGCCCTCGGCACTCTTTTGCTTCACAACCCTTGATCCTGAGGCAGGGAAAGAATTCTTCCTTTTGTTGGTAGACTTAACAGCCTTGGCTGATGTTCCCTTTCTACTTTTCAACCTGTTGAACCTATAACTGGGACATCCTCATCCGCAGGATCGTCCGAGTCAGCAACATTCTCAACAAGTTGGGACGGACCCTCCAACGTAGCTTGAGGGGGTGCCGATGCAACGGGCTCCGGATTCGGAGTGTCTACCTCATTGTTGTTCACAGATGTCGAAGGAGAGCCAACACCATAAGACTCTTCGGCCTTCTCAGTAGGCATAAAGCTTAAATCTTCATCCAAATCTTGGTACATGAAGTTTCTGAATGACATCTCTGCAAAATAGAAACAAGCATAAATAAATATCAGTGCTACATTGGTCCTACTTAAATATAAGTAGATAAACATACTTTGTCCTTGGTATATGATCACGAGCTTCTTGGGAGACCCTCCCGGCTACAGGGCAATCCCACCATGTATAAGATGGCTTGGGAACACTTGCACATCCACAGGATATTTGGCCAAACGCGATAATGGGATCCCTTCGCACCTCATATGGAAAGGGGTCATTATACCGTTTGCATCAAACATATTTTCCTTATTCAAAGAACTACGGATATTTAGGGAACAATAGTGTCTTGCACGTGAAAAAGCTACCTTTCCAACTCGTTATATTTAGATATACCCTCCCAAACAAGTTTGGAACATCCGATTCGAGCCTTTTGCTAAAGTTAACCAATTGCCCCATGATACAAGTTCGTAAATCCTCTTAAAACCTTTAATGTTGGTTCATAGTCGATGCTTTACACATCACTATGAATGTGGTCAGTTTGGCTAAACCAAAGGGTTAAACCTAGAGATGTGAACCTTGTAGTATTGCATAAACTCTAATATCGGTGGGTGCAGTGAGAATCCTAAGGTTAGAATGGCTAAATGCATGTGTATGACAGACCCTCTGAAACCTTAGGAGCATAAAAATACCTACGATTAGGTTTGGGTAACATCACTTTGTGCTCTAGTGGGATTGGGTAATCACTAAGTGATCATGTAACTCTTTTGCGATAATGTACATTTTGATGTTTTATGATAAACTTGGAATCCATTTTTAACAAACAAACAAGCTACAAGTTAGAGGAAGGTTTACCTTTTGTTTTCGGAGTGGAGGCGATCACAATTTCTTCAAGTGTTGAAAGTGGCGAAGAGAGTAAATGTTTTAGGATTTCAACAACCCCTCCTTAAATATTGTTTTTACCGCTTTCCTAGCCGCACACGTGTACCTGCTATTTACTCTTATCCGATCTCATTAGTTTTTAAATTTTAAAAATAAGTCTTTTGGTCTCCGGGTAATATGGGAAGTTGTAATTCCTGTAGCGGGCAGCCGAATGGTTTATTTAGCATTAAATGCGCTTAGTTAGTTGCATAGTTATCTCCAACTAGTATGTTTAGCAACGGGATGGTATTTTTTCAAGCATGAAGTCGAAAGAAATGCCTCTTCGCCATATACATCACTTTCACCGGGGTCTTGATGATGTACCTCCGAGTAGCTCAAGGACACTCTTCCGATACATGTCAAGCCCTTCCATACGAAGGCCCAAGTTAGGATTCCAAAATATCCATAGGCGTCAAACCATTCATTAGCGAAGGTTACCTAAAGAATTCGTCATTCGAAGCCCTAAGCCCTTCTGGTATGGTGACGAAGGAACAATGGATGGGAACCTCCGACTGTCAAACCCACGATCTCCTCTCTCTGGCTTCCCGTCAAGTCCGGAACGTGGGTCACTAAGCCCTAGCGGTTACCCACAATCATGGGATGCCCCATGATCTCCGACATTCATGCTGAAGTTCTCCCAACCCTATTTCATTCACTATAAATAGGTTGTACGGGCAATGGATTATGGTATGCTCATTTCACACTCATGTCTTTACTTACACACACTTATACAGCCATAACTCATACTTACTCTCACGCCGGAGGTGGTTCGCAACCCCTACGTAATCACTTAACGTAGTGTTTCATATTTCTTATTCTCAGGTGAAAGGCAAGTCTTGGCTGGAACATACACCCCTCGTACGTTTGATCATCATCGAAGCATGGTAGTGCAATCTATTGTACAATCAGATATATTCTCAAGCTTATGGTGATCTATGTACTATGCCAGGTAATGAGTGTTTATCTACCATTTTCATTTATATTATATTTCATATAAACCCGAGAGATGAGAGAATCCAAACACCAATTGTGAGGTGCTAGTATATCATTTCCGTGCTTGTTATGATTATTGTGGCGCTTGTACTTGTTGTAGAACATTTTAAACCAATGCTTCATGCCCCTAACTTATAAATTGATTTGCTAAAAGCACATTTACTTGAGGATAAGCAAATACCAAGTGTAGGGATATTTGATAAGGATTTAAAACGTACGCTTTTAGGGGGTCATTTAAGCCCTAAATCGACACATTTGTCCGTTACTGCTTAAAATTGTTCCTTTTTCATATTATAGGTCTTTTGGAAGCAAAATGCTGGAATGAAGCATATTTGGACGAAAAGGAGTGAAAACATGACAAAATGGCAAAGTCAAGATCAAAGGCAATCCAAAGACACCGACGTCTGCCCCAACCAAAGCGGCGTCGCCCCTCTATCAAGACTTGATCAAAATGCATGCGACGGCTCAACGGAATTTCGGTCCTAAACCACGACGACGCCATGCCTAATCTATGGGCGCCACTCACAACTTTCACACCACAAGCCCAAGATCCATGATTCGAGACGACGCCACTATCAAGACCGGCGTGCTGAACTCAATTGACGTCGTCCCAACGATGACTTGGCCCAAACGAAACCCTAATGGCGGCGATCTGCCGGCGTCACTAGCAAAAGGTGATGCCGTCGCGATTGTAAATCTATATATAGAATTCAATTTTTGTATTTTAGGGGTAGAATTTTGGAGAGCAATCCCTAACTCGGTTGTAGTCCGACTTGACAAAGATTCTAGGGTCCCATACCCTATTTTACATTGCAAGATAAGTTTGTTTATCCAATTTATCATTATGTCTACCCCATGTTCAATTGATTGTGTGTATGCTTGCTTGTTTAACATGTCTAGCTAAATTATTCTTGTGTTTGCTTAGATCTATGAAATCTAGTTATTAATTGTTGTTATGTTGTCTCTTGTCTTAATTGGTAGACGCTAGAGTAAGGAAAACTGGCTTCTTCTTTCATTGTTGCGACCTTGAACGTCCTAAATAGCAAAAAGCCTTTGAGTGCACATTAGGCCATTCGTTGTGTTTATTGCGTGAATTATAGCTTTAGGATAGTAGTGTGTTCGGGGGAGATGCTATTGGACTTGCCGATCCCGGGTATTCTAAAGGAGAGTTACAATTCATAGAACTAGGGAATTAGGCACCACCCTACGACAAACCGGAATACAACGCGTCAATTAAGATAAAGGAAGTGACAATTCACCGACCAATAAAAAATAACTAGGGAGTAATAGCATATAAGTGAACATATTTTTAATCATCATACGAACACACCTCAATTAGTATAATCTACCGTAGTTAATTAGATAATTAGATGATTAGTTAAGTAGTAAAATCGGTAGAAGTACCACCCCAATCATATACCCCGCGATTTTTACCCTTGCTTTCTAAAAAACATAAAAAGACTAAAAAGAATCATCCTCAACCCCATCTTCTCGTCATATATCTCTTTCTAGCATTCATATTCTCCAAGAGAAATCAATCCCCGAGGCTTACCCCATACTACACTACACCGATTAGCTTCACCGCCTAGAGGGTTGAAAAGCTTGCTCGTAGAAAAGGAGGTTATCTCGACCCCGAACCCACGCATCAAACTCTAGTGAAAAGTTCCAGGGAATTCTAGGACTAACTATAAGTTAGTCATTATAACTTTGGCCAGTTGACACACTAGGTCCTTTAAGTAATATTTCTTCATAGTCGTGACACATAATACTTTCTAAAACCATTTACATAATATATAGACTTATGGTTTGACTATCGGGTTTGACTAACCAATCACGTAACGCCTTCAAACATATAAAAGTATTTGTCAGACTATCCCAATAGCATACTCACAATATAATACTTAAAACTCTGTTTTGGGGTGTTACAAACATACGCCTATATGTTTTTGAGTATATGCACGAATTAAATGTAACATGCATAAAATTTATATTCAATGAATTTAAATTATTTTAAAATATTATTTAAACTACTAAGATAATAAGAATATTAATTAATAAAAAAAAAAAAAAAAAATGAATCACATTTTCAAATCTGAGCAAATATAGCTGAGGTATTATTATTAGTTATAGTCATTGTCCGAACTTAATCCGCGTTTGATAACCCGAGCATACAGGGGTTAAAAGCAGAACATGGATAATAATATAGTACCAAAAATCTATAGATGCACAAGAATAAATGTATTAAAATGAAAACACGCTTTATAATTGCGCACCAAATAAATTTAGCTAAACTATTATTACTAGTTGTACTTATAGTTTGAACCTCGTGCATGTAATAGAACCGTTATAAAATATTAAACATTGCTAAAGTCTTATATGATCGTATATTAAATTAAAATTTTAAAATGAATTCGATTTATGTGTAAATGTCAGGATCCCGATCACGATCTTGTGATCTTCGATTTTACGACATCAAGAAGTAAAACGATCCGGATCCTACATAGGATCTTTGCAAGCTTAAGATCTTATAGGATCCCGATCTTGACCATACGATCTTACGATCTAATCCGATCCGAACTTACTTTTCACGGATTACAAACTAAAAAACTACAAATTTATGGGTTGTTTGTTTGTAGAATTCAAAAAACAACATGTTAATATTTTTAAACATTTTATAATCATAATTTAGGACAACATTTATATGAATCATTCATAGTATTTTATGGTTATAATGTATTAGAATTTGTAGATTTCTATAAAATTACATAAAGTATTAAGAAATAACATTAAAGTAGGATCTTAAGATCCCGATCCGATCTTACGATCACGATTTTACAAAGACGAAAACGATCCTGTGTAGGATCCCGATCTTGACAACCTTGAAAATTATAACTAGTATTAAAATAAAGACTATAAGATTGCAACATGCGTTTATTCGAAAAAAAAAATAGAAGCGCAAAGGCCAAAGCATGCAAACTTTACTCTATTTAAAGGAACGCTAATATATTAATCTTACACTTACGAATTCAAATTTGAAAAAGAAAATGAATACAATGTGTCAGTTAGAGAAAACTATTTGCAAAGAAGATGAAGCAGCACAGCAAGAAATTTGGAAATACGTTTTTGGTTTCACTCCCATGGCTGTGATCAAGTGTGCCATTGAGCTTGGGATACCTGATATCCTCGAAAACCATGAAACCCCAATGACACTAGCTGAGCTAGCGTCAAAGCTGGGGTGTTCATCGTTTTCTTTGTATCGGATCATGAGGTTCTTGATCCAATACAAGATATTTCAAGAAAAACCTGTATCTGAAACATCTGTTGGATATGCTCTAACCCCTTTATCTCGCCTTCTAACGAGGCAAAGCAAGCATAGCATGGCCGATTTCATACTTTTAGAGAGTAGTCCCGTCATGCTGGCTCCTTGGCACAAGCTAAGTGCCAGGGTTTTGAGCAATGAGGACGCGCCTTTTGGCGCAGCCCATGGTGATGATGTATGGGGATTCGCGGCTGCGAATCCTGGCCATAGTAAGCTTATTGATGATGCAATGGCGTGTGATGCTCGCGTGGCGGTACGAGCGGTATTAGAAGGTTGTCCTGAGGTGTTTGAGGGGCTCAAAACGGTGGTCGATGTTGGTGGTGGTGATGGGACGGCTTTACGTTTGATTGTGGAAGCTTGTCCATGGATCAAAGGGATTAACTTTGATCTTCCTCATGTAGTGTCCGTAGCTCCTATAATCAAAGGCGTGGAACACGTTGGTGGCGATATGTTTGATCTTATTCCAAACGCTGATGCAGTTTATATGATGGTTAGTCTATTCATGCAAAATGTTTTTAGAGATATATATAAAATGAAAAAGAAAAAAAACAGAACTATTATCATTTAATGAAAACATCTTTTCATTTTATTTCTTTTTACATAAACACACTTGTCTCAAATTCATACATTTGTAAATTTTTTGATGCATGTCTGAGTGATATCTCATTATCCCAAATATTATTCTAAGTTTCTATTGGAAGCTAGGCCACACAACGCAACATCACGATTTTCTAATCGGTAGCCTATCCCCTACATAATTAAATGGAAGATAAATACTGTATATTGTGAGTTGGAACTGGTAGAATTTGCTCGGTGGCTATTGCTGAGTATATTATTATTTGATGGACCAACATGTTTTGCCTTTAATTATATTGGACGTTGTCTCTTTTGGAGTTTTTGAAATTTGATTTGGACGATTTCACGTGATTCATGTATGTCTTGAGTCACTCAAGCAAGAAATTCCAAAACATATGGTGTTTAACTCATCTAACCAAATAATATATCATATCTAGCTATACTAACCCACCTTCCTTTTTCTTATATGTCTATATTTTATTAATTTTAACTGTCTTTTTTATCTCTAAAATTTTAGAAAGTATTGCACGACTGGGGTGATGAAGAATGCATTGAAATACTAAGAAAATGCAAAGAGGCTATTCCTCAAGAAACAGGTAAGGTAATTATCGTAGATGCGGTTGTAGGACAGGAAGATCATGAGTTTAAAGATGTTGTATTGATGCTCGATATGGTCATGATGGCTCATACAAGTAAAGGAAAAGAGCGAACACTGAAAGAATGGTCGTATGTATTCACCAAAGCTGGATTTACCCGTTACACTGTAAAACATATTCGAACCTATCATTCCGTAATTGAAGTTTATCCTTGAATCCCGAACAACAGTCTGTTATTGTAACAATATGAAATTTTCAATATTAGCATTTGAATTTTCAGAATAAAATAGTTGAAATTATGTCTTTGTTTCAAATGTTTGTAACTACGGTAACTCACGCTTTGCTGCTGAATATTTTTGAATAAGCTTCTTGTAGTCACTTAAAACGTTTTATTTTCTTTACCAATTAAATTTAGAGTGGAACCCGTACGTGTAAAGTTGTATGCTTAGAAAACTATGCTTTACAAAGAATATTAGGCTCATAATTTTGAGACGGAGGGAGTATTAATTTGTTTGTTTAAGACGACACTTTTACATTGTTTTGTTTATATTTGATAGTTGGGGATGGAAATGACATATTGAATTTAGTTAAAAACTATAAGAATGCTTTATAAAGCTAACTTTTGTTAGTTTGAAATTATTAATAATGTTTATTATATTTATCCATGTAGTTAGAAGTTACAAATAAAAGGATATTTATAAAGTTAAAGGAAATTTAAATGTTTAAAAAATCATATGGAGTAATTTTGAAGAGTATAACTATTATTATTATATAATAAATATAAAAAATCATAGCGGTGACTTGTATCGCGCTCCGTTATATTTTTGCCGAACGTATCTTAGTTAAATTTTAATTGTGTAATGAAGATGACTCTTTTATAGTGTATTGTTTTCGTTTGATAGTCGGGGTATAATGGAAAATGATATTTTGAATTTAGTTAAGAAACTATGAGAGTGAATTATAAAAGCTATTGTTTATTAGAGGAGGGTTTTAAGAAAAGGGGCATTTACATATATTTTTGCAAAATTTTAAAATTATATCAATATTTTTTCAAATTTTATGTTTACTTCACTATCCTTTTAAAACTTTAAAATACATATATATCCAAAACACATATCACCGTCTTAAAATAAAACTCTTTTATATGAATAATATTTAACATGTTATTTTGCATTTTTACCCTTCTCCTTTAATTAAACAAACACAACGTTTTATAAGATTTTAGTGCATGTGAGATTCAAATAAAAGGGTCAATTTCATATTACCCAACTAAAACATAAAAAATTCATATTTTTTTTAACACATGCATTAAAGTCATTGTAGTTGTGCATTAAAAACTTGTGTTTTGAGAAAATATGGAATTTTGAAGTTTTAGGCGAGTAATATGAAATTGATCACTTTATTTGAATCTCACCTACACCAAAATCCTATAAAACTTTGAGTTTGTTTAATTAAAGGAGAAGGGTATGATGGTAATCAATTTAAAAGGTAATTGGTAAAATTAAAGAAGGGTAAACAACTTTAGTATACAAAACTTTGAAATTTGTTATATGAAGTAATGATGTTCTAAACAATACATTTTCGCAACATATTACATATATACGACACAACTCTTTTATCAGAGAACAAAATAATACAACATTTAATTTAACTAATATACATTTAGCCAAAATATATCAGAACGGAATACTATTCATAAGAAATATCTCCGTTATGTTATATTTAACTTCCGAAAAACCCTTCCAAAGAATAGGTAATTTTCATAAAGGAGATTTACACCTATATCTTTGAAAAAAATATAAAATTACACAAATATCCTTGAAAATTTCATAATTACTTTAAGGGCCAATTGCATATATATCCTTCTAAAATCAATAACTACATATATATATATCCAACCAAAATATATAATTATGTATATGTCCTTCCCAAACTCAAAAATTGTCATATATATCCAAATACTTTTTTTTATATATATTTATAACAAAAAAGTGCATGATAATTAGGAGTATAATTTAAACACAAATGACTATTATACCGTTATTCTAATCATTTCATTTCATATAGTTACAAATATGCCTTAACATTTTTCTAATAATTGAACGGCAAGAACTGCATTAAACACAAAAAAAGACACAAATATTGTATTCCGTAAATCCTTGTTTCTGGGAATGGGAATCATATAAACATTCAACATGAAGATATATGTTTTAGTTTATCCCAACGCACTAAAATATTGTACTCCGTATTACATTAGGGCCCATGTTAAAGATAAAATGTTTCAAGCGTTAATTCATTCAATCACACATAGAATTAATTTTTAATTCATTTAAGTATTTAAGCATTAATGTTTGATAAACATCACACACATGTGTACTCATATAGAATCTATGTTCTAATTCATTCAAGAATTATTTTTTAGTAAAGATTCAATGGTAGTACATAATCATTGTTTGGGTGGGATTTTTCCAGGTGGTTATAAAGAATTATAATTTAACGATGGGAAGCATTCGATCAAGCAAAAGAAAGAAAAATAATTGAAAACACTATATAGAGAAGTTGGTATTATAACAAGAATTATGATTTGTCGATTCTATAGAATATGTGTGTTGAGATGATTATAAGATTGGCGTATTTAGATTTATTATAAGCACAAGGATTTAATAGTCATTTTATATTTAAATTAATATTATCATGAGTTTTTAAATTTAAATATATATAAAATAATTATTTGGATATATATGACAATTTATGTGTTTAAGAAGGATATATACGTAATTATAACTTCGCGTTGGATATATATGCAAATTTTAACTTTTGGAAGGATATATATGCAATTCCCCCTTACTTGAATGTCTTTCTAAACTTTGTGTTTGTTAAATTGAAGGAGAAAGGTAAAAAAATTTAGATTACAAAACTTTCAAATTTGTGACGATATAGTAAATATGGTAATCAATTTAAAAGGTAACTGGTAAAATTAATTACATGTTTTTGTTTTATTTTTTATTGTGGCATGGAAATATAATACATAAGTGTACTTGCCATGTCATCATCATCATCAAACGCAAAAGAAAGCATCTTTAGACCTTCGTTGTCACGAAATACAATTTTTTCAAAATTGACAAATTGGTATCAAGAACAAGAACTTTGAGCCTTAGCAGCAAGAAGGAATATGGCCCTACTTATATCAAGTTCATTATGGCAAGAAAACGGATAAATGAAAATGAATCAAACTTACAGTAACGACAATATATAATTAACAGAAATCATTTAATACCAACACAATAATATACATTACCATAATCCTAGTTGCAGATTTTTATACTAATGCAAAGAAAAAGTGAAGATTTTTATGCTAATGAATGCGGCTCTACTTATATCAAGTTCATTATGGTTTGGTTGGGATTACTCACCTAAAGTAAGCCCTAGGTTGTATGACAGGTGGAATTGGTGGAATTTCATCCTATATGATGGCGAATGAAAAGGTTTACGAACAAAAAGACGAAGAAATAAGATAGACTAAAGAAAGCTACAAAAAGAAAAACAAAATGCTCACTTGATAGGAATCTAGTGAGTTAGACTAAACGAAATAGAAAACGAAACTGGACTATTCCCCGACAACGGCGCCAAAAACTTGATGCGGTTACAACACTGATGCTTCACAACCCCCTAGGCATTGCACCTAACTGCTATTTTGTAGTATAGGTAAGACCCGGAAAGATCGTTTTCTAGGAGAATACTGAAGTATGTTCGAGATGTATGACAGTTTGATCTAAAGATGGAGGAAGATTGTTTTTGGTATTTTTTTTAATGAAAGCAAGTAAATAACCGGCGTTTTGAGGAGTTTGTTTTAAGACTAATATTTAACGTAAATTGCAAAAAAACGTAAATAAACAAAAAAAGTAAAATTTGGTGTAAATCAATGGGAGGTAAAGGCGTATTTACCTAGGGTGCACCACACCTTTCTAGCTATCCAATTCTACCTATTTATTATCACTTATTGATTAACCGTATGCTTGGGATTCTTATGTAACGGTTAGCATGTGATGGTTAGGTTTCGTAGCTTAAGCTAGAGGGTATACCTAGTTACTATATTGCTAACTAGAGGGACACGAAAACTAAAGGCACGAGTTATCCAAGTATCTAGCATGTGTTCTCGGCGATTATCTAGAAGGAAAAATGTTAATCAGGTATCGCAGATAATCTATTATAACCAATTAATTAGAGGGATGGATATTAATCAGGTTTCATAATTAATCTCAGGAATTACAAACACACAATCAATCAAGAAATCAATAGAAAGCAAGAATTATAAAATAAATTAAACAAGTTTTATGTAAACCGTAAGTAAATACTAGGTGTTCTACCCTAGCTTAACAATTGAAGAAGAACCAAAAGACATAATCAAACATACAAAGATAAACATAATTGACTGATTAATCAAGTAACTTACCTTTCCAATACATATGAGTTCTTGAGGCTAAAAGATCCGAGAAATAGCTGAAAATCATCTAGGGTTTATCACCCAAAAATTCCACAAGAAAATATGAAACAAGACAAGAGTATATATAGATTTTTTATGTGTGACGGTGTCAACTTATAGTTGTGACGCCGCCGGCCCGTCGATCTCGTTTAGGGTTTTTCTTCATTGACCTTGTATGACGACGTCATGCCTTGATGGTGACGTCTTCATGATGGGTTTGTGATGGCGTCATGATGGGCGTCTCCGCACACTGACCGGTTGCAAGTTGTTTTAGTTATTCACTTTCTAGGACCTTTTGGTGATGGCGCCATGGATGGCGGTCACAAATCTGAAACTTATCTTTTATTTCATTCTTCGTTCAAATGAGCCCGAGTACTGTACGTTTCCAGCATAAGCATTCCCAACCTAAAAAAATTATTTATAATAATAAATAATAAAATTGCATTAAATTAAGAGCTAAATGACCCCTAAAAACCATACGCTTTTATACCTCATAATTGATATGCTTATTTAATGGTTAAATAAAAAACTAAAACAGTTATCTGTTACATTATTTTCCTTGGACCATTCATGCTTGGTGGATTTGTACATTTGTTGTTTTAATTTAAATTTATTGCTCTTACAAATTTACATGATGGTTGTCTAGACTCAAGATGTTATCTCTACAACTTCAAAAAACGCACTTCGAATACACAGATGTCCAGTACTTCAGTCGATATGATATATAAGAGAAAACCCGTAAATCTGAGTTAGCATTCATTTGTTTGAATAAAAAACTATGGAAAATTTAACAATTCTTCGACTTTGTTTTTGGCATCTAAGTTTTATTCGTGGTGTAAGAAGTTGTCTAAGAGAATGTTAACTTGATCAATAAGAACTTTCAGGTCAATCGAAACAACTTATCAATTATTTAGGGAAATTTGCATATCTAACATCGAAAATGACATTTATGTTTAATTTGCTTTTTAACATATTGCTAAAACTAAGAGTTTTTTTCTTTTCAACATTATGATATTGCCCCAATAATTGTGCACTTTAATATATTTAATAGGTGATTAAGGACCAAAAATGCACACAACTATCTTATTAGCGTCTGCACACTAGGATATCATTATCAAAACTATACATTTTCTAGACCTACATCATTACGAAGTATTACAGAAGAATTGCGAAACGAACCCCTCTTTTTTTAACTTCCTAAACAGAATAGTTGTCTAATACAAAATAAACCGTTGTTTCGATGCTATTACGAAGTGTATAAATATCCAAATATTGAAAACGTTTCATGCAAATCAATAATTCACAAAATCATGCATATATTTAACTAACAAAATAAAGATCCATTAATTTATTTTGAGATTATCCCATACATTTTCTAGACATACATCATTACGAAGTATTATGAAATAATTGCGAAACTAATCCCTCTTTTTTGTTACTACCTGATAACATCAAATAGTCCTGAATATTAAGTGTCAATTTTCCCCGATAATGCTCGTATTTTATATCATTTATATGGATTTACGCTTGTTTTCTTTATATTTCACTTTCGTAAATTACGAGCATTGGAGTGATGAGGCGCGGTTTGGGAATTTTCTTAAAGATTTATGATAGTATGCCCACCGTGAAGAAGCTACGGCGTAACTCCTCTCTCACATTACGCCGTAGCTAGACGTTGACTCGAAAGACCAACTCAAGATCAATTACGCGTAACTCCAAACTAATGTTACGCCGTAACCAACTAGGCCAAGAAATGTTTCACGGCGCCATCAGATACGCCGTAACTTCTTTCAAGGATTACGGCATAATCATTGCAAAAGTAACCCGTATTGAAGATACGGCGTAACCGTTCCCAAGTGTTACGCCGTAACCTGCTTACCACCGGGAGTGTTCAACACGTTCACATTTGGTGGGGGATTCACATTCACAGCTGGTGGAGTATTCACCACGTTCTCAGTCGGTGGGAATAACTAAAAGATATCTACTAGTGGGGTGTTCACCAAGTACTCATGATAACGCTACACGCGTCGTTAAGGGTCAAAGGAACTTCCTTTTCGTCGAGCAAGTTTTCAACACCCTAGGCAATGAACCTAATCGTTGTAGTGTAGTATTAGGGTAAGTCACGTGAATTGATATCGTTCTCTGGGGAATAGAAATTCTAGTGAGAAGTTACTACGCTAAGGTTGGGGTTGAGGAAGATTATTTTTATCTTTTTATGTTTTTTAGGAAATGGAAAGGTCTGAATCTCGGGGTTTGGATTGGGGTTGGTATTTCTACCGATTACTCTACTTATCTAATTTTCTAATCTAATGGTGTATGTAGTCTATGTCTAATTATTGTGCTCGTATGATGATTTAAAGATGTGTTTACTTAGGTTTTATTACTCCTTAATTATCTCTATTGATGGTTGAATTGTCACTTCCTTATTCTTAATCGCGTTGTGTGTCTAAAGGTCGTAGGGTATCGTTTATCCTAACTCTTTGAAACTACCAAAGGTGTCGCCTACAAAATCTCTAGGATTTATAAACTTTAACTCTAAGGTACTCTTTGGATGGTTTAGCCTACAACAACTCTAGGTATTATAAACTAAGGTTCACAAAGATTAATCAAGCATTAACTACACAACGGATGACCTATCGCATTACTAGATCATTAACAATTAAGATAAGAGACAATCAATCGATCAATATTCAATAATTAAGTTTCATATTCCTAAGCAAACACACAAGTAAATTAGCGGACATGGGAACATGCAAGCATACACACAAGTAATTGAAGACATAATTAAATTAATGAAGTAAAACACTTATCTTCATGTAAGATAGGGTTTGGAACCTAAAATCTTGTACAAAATGACCTTGGTTCGGTTTAGGTTTTACTCCAAAAGACTAAACACCTGAAAACTAAAAATTCGGATTCTATATAAAGATTACATATGCGACGGCGTCACCCTTTGATTTGCGACGCCAGTCACCGTTATTAGAGTTTCGTCTTGGCCACGTTAGCCTTGCGGGCGTCACCTTATGCTTGACGACGTCCCTTCGGTCTCGGCGTCGTCTGGATCAAATCTAGGCCGTCGAGTTGCGACGACCTACTCTTTAAAACCCCGACACCGTCACTTGTAAATAAGCAATTTGGCTCTTGAGCCGTCATTAAAAGTGATGCGACAGTACGTCATAAATAACACCGACCGTCCCTTCGGTTTAGCGACTGAGTGTCTCGATTCTTGACTTTGGCCATTTTCTTCGTAAATTCGCGCCTTTTCGTCCGAATAAGTGTCATTCCGGCATTTTGCCTTCAAGATACCTAAAATTGAAAAGGAGCGATATTAAGTAATAACGGATACAAAAGTGATCAAATAAGGGCTTAAACGACCCCTCAAAAAGGTACATTTTAAAACCTTATCAACTCAGTCGGTGGAAATACCGGAAAGATATCAGTGGTGGGGTGTTCACCAAGTTCTACGGAAATTGTTGTGAAAAGTCTCTGACATCAGGAAATTGTTGTGAGAAATCTTTTTGTTGAGACATTGAAGAGATTTTCTGTGTGTGATATGTGTGTCTATACAATACAAGTTTCTAGGTCAATAGATATACACTTGAAAAAATCTCGGTTGTCTTTTACCATTTCATTTTGAGAATAGAAAAAACCCTAAACCCGAAATTAGCTAGGGCTACATTTTCATTTCACATCCAAAAAAGTAAATATATACACGACATTAGCTAGGGCTACATATCACATTCAGAAACATTAAATTTCACATCCAAAAAATTTACTAAATAAAAAAATCATGTCGTGTATGTAGGGTATTAAATTACCCGACATTGCCTAGGGCTAGAATATGTATCAATAATATATTAATGTCGTGTATATAGTTAATATATTTACACGACGGAAAATGATTGGGGGATCTAATTATATGACTAATTTTATGCCTAAAGTGACGTGCAAGTGTTTTATTGGTTTGTGAAGTAGTAGGTCCATCTACTGTCACCAATAGAGTGATGCCACATAAAATTAGGCATATGTTTAGGCACACAAGTTAGTCATGCCAATCAATACTCTTACACGACATTGTTCACACCTAGTACTAGGTTTCAATATTTTATTAATATCGTGTATCTAGTTAAAAGATATACCCGACATTGTTTAGATATAGTATAAGTAATGGAATAAAATAACATGTCGTGTATATAGAGTTAAAGTATATACGCGACATTGTTTGTGAATTAATCTTGAAACGTAATCTGGACCATACACTTCAATGTCGTGAATGTAGGGTAAAGTTATACCCGGCACTCATGGATAGTTTTGAAAATGAAGTAAAAGTCTAGGCATGTGCGAACACACCACGATAAAAATAGATACTATAGCCTTTTTCCCAAAAGAAAATAACAAATGTCACTTCAGGTGCCTTTTTAGACTTTTAAAGAAGGAGCCAAGTTTATATTTGATTTAGATTTCTTTCAACACTAGTGGTTGTCACATTCCTAATCACATACTAATCATATAAACTTATGAAAGATTCATTTCTACTAACCATATATATCACTTACATATTTAATAAATATTCTCTAACCATGCATAATCGCTTACATATTAAATAAAAATTACTCTATTAATTAACTTGCAAATAGTACTCATAAAATTATAATCTACTGTATAAATACACATCTAAACACACACTTCATTATCATTTATTATAAAGTTGTATGGATTACACTTGTTCGCGTTTAATTAGGATTATATAGAAAATTGAAACATCGATGTCACTTCATTATATAAAATAAGTTATATGAAACTGATGTTCCAAACAACACATTTGCCTAACATATTAAAAATGCTGAATATTTCTATAAAAAACTTCCTACTTGTATGTCTATGTATGAAATTATGACACATGAAAAAGTGATAGAGGTGTAATAATCACACACAATAAGTGAAATTCAGTTGTCATATTTTAAAGTGAGTAAGAAGATAAGTAGGAAGAAAAATTAAAAGTATATAGCAATGCTCTTAACCTTAAGTCCTTAACATATATATAACATACAACAACTCTTTTATCATAGAGTAATACTACATTATTACAAACATTTGAAACAAAGACATTCAACTATATAATTTTGAAAATACAAATGCGAAATTTGAAAATTTTATATTGTTACAATAATAGACTCTAGCTTGATTGGGATTCAAGGATACACTAATAATGGATTGATAGGTTCGAATACGTTTTACAGTGTAACGAGTAAATCCAGCCTCGATGAACACATACGACCATTCTTTTAGTTTTCGCTCTGTTCCTTTACTTGTATGAGTCATCATGACCATCTCAAGCATCTGTACGACATCTTTAAACTCACGGTCTTCCTGCCCTAAAACTGCATCTACGATAATTACCTTACCTGTTTCTTGAGGAATACCCTCTTTGCGTTCTCTAAGTTTTTCAATGCATTCTTCATCACCCCAATCGTGCAATACTTTCTAAAATTTTAGAGATAAAAAAAAAAAAAAGATAGTTAAAATATAGACATATAAGAAAAGGAAGGTGAGTTCGTATAGGTAGCAAAGCCGTATATGAGGGTAGGGGTGTCATTCGGGCTGACCCGACCCGAACCCGACCTGAACCCGACCCAAGTCAATTAGGGTCGGGTCAATCGGGTTCAAAAATATATTCGGGTCAATCGGGTCAACCCGAATTGACCCGAGTTCTAAACAAGGTCGGGTTTGGGTATATTTTTTTAGCCTTGACGCGACCCGAACCCGACTAACCCGGCTAAACAACACATTTACAATGTAAAATACTCGGGTTGACCCCGAACTCGAATTGACCCGATCCGATTGACCCGACCCGAGTTGACCCGAACCCGAATTGACCCGACCCGAGTTCTAAATAAGGTCGGGTTCGGGTATGTTTTTTTAAGGCTTGACCCGAGTTGACCCGAACCCGACCGGGTCAACCCGAATAACACCCCTATATGAGGGTATGTAAGATGAATGATTCTGAGCCTTAAATATATACCTTTTTATATATTCGGAGCCTCAAAATTTACTTTCAAAAAAAAATTGTTAATGATATATGCTTTTATGTTGTGTATATTTGTTAAAATTGAAGTTGAATTGTTAAAATACTGAGTTTTATTTATTTTTATTTTTTTTTCAATAATTGATATGATATATCTTTGACCGTTATATGCAGTTACGGATATAACTTTTTGCACAGGCCTCTAAAATCTCAATTACAAACACTGATAGAGTGGTAGCTAGATAAGATATATTATTAGGTTTGTAACACCCCAACCCGACAAGGGTAAAGATATCACAATACGGTTTCATATCAGAACTTCTAAACAATATACAATAGCGAAAGCCTTACAAAAAATACTCAAAAGAAAACATAAATGGCTAAACTTCAAAATAAATCTAAGATCTCTAAGGTCAAATCTTGCTCTCGTCTCTACTCTCAACCCGGATCGCCTATCCCATAAGCTCATCTTGAATGCTCAAATACCGCCGCAGAAAAGAAAATGCGGTTGAGCTTACAAAGCCAGTGAGAATGATATAAAGAAAATAAAAGCTAAACAAAACGAATATACAAATGACAAAACCTAAATAAGATGATAAGGAAATCTTTTAGGATTACATGGAAATCAAACATGTAAATCCAAACAATCACATAACAGTTTAAACATCTCATAGCACATAAATGACACAAACACAAACACATTAGAACAACCAAACACTTAACATATCAAGAATAACAATTTACATATAAACCAAACGAAAAGTCTAAAACTAACGGAAACACTTTCTAGAAAATAAACATGGCATTCAACATATTAATTATCCTTCACTTAACACACTTAAATCAATATAGCAACAGCGGAAAATAGCAGTCCAAAACATAGCAATCTCACACACAAATAGGAACTTAGTAAACAACTATAATTAAATAGACCAAACAAAACATAACATAACCGTTAGCAATTATCAAATCAACTATCATAAGCTAAACCAGTTCTAAGATCAAATCCTAACATCAGCATAATTAAAACATGGCAGTTCACATAAGCAAATAAAACACTAACGTATAAGCAAAGTTCACAAATTAACTAAACGAATTATACATACTAAACTTATAGAATACTCACTTCACACTAACACATTCATCCCACAGTTCAACGAATTCACATAACAAGAAAACAACATGACATCAGATAACAGCATACAAATCCCATTTAAACATAATAATCATAACCTAGCATAGTAGATGGTATTCACATAAACATACAAAAGCATACACATGTATAATAACATATAATAAACTCAGTACATAATCATAAGCATTTGAACATACCGAATCATAATCAGAATACTTAACATAGTAATAACAAATAATGATTTAGTTAACTACCACGATCCCAAAACATATCATATCAAAACATCATAACTATATAAAAACAATCTCAAAATAATACGGAGTAGCTAGCTCCCAGAGTTTTATGAAGATGCGTATTACACATGACATCATTCATCTTAAACATATCATATCAAACAACTGATCAGATCTAGGATGCATCCATACGCCCCACAAACATACATTGATAATATAATCATAAATTGAGCTCATAACAAATAATAGATAAGGGACGTGGCAGAACTTCACTCTACTGCCCTAGAGTCATGTCAGAGGTGCATCACTGACACGGACATGGAACCCCCATGACTAGGTATTATTTGGCTCGGGTGTCAAACTAACTTAGGTCAAACAATATTTCCGTTATGACACAAGTCTTAATCAAACACAAGATTCAGCAAATAACATATCAGACAATTCATATCATAAGGTTCATATTCAACTATACATAGGCCAAAAGTTCATATCACAGTCACAAATCATACATTCATGATAGAAATTTATACTTAAACATAGTAGAGTTCAACAAACGTGCATATCAAAGTCTTCCTAACATAAAGTTCAAATCAAGTATCGCATGATTCAATGAAACATAAGTTTAGATAAACAACAGTCAAACAATCGGAAAGGGTTCATAGCAATGGCATTGGAAACCCTAATAAGTAAAATGGAAAGACTAACGAAAGAACATCATAAGGAACCTTTACTAAAAAGGTCAGAATATCTGTACGATAACATAAGTGTCTTAAAGTAAGACAGAATATCCGTACCTTAAAGCAAATGAGAGGAAAGTAAACGAATGTAGGAATACGAAGATGTAACGTCGCGTCTCCTTCAACGAATCTACATGGGTTATGATTTATTTAATACTTATTAGCATCATTAATGTTATAACGGATTAATCTTATTAATACTTTTAGAGTTGTCAGATTATTCTCATTTTTTAGTGACAAAAGGAATTTCACCCTTTTAAAGTATAAATCACTCATTAGCCAAACTTAGGATTACAAATTACACCCTTGACATCTTTAATTACACGATCCAACCTTATATTATCAGATTTTTACAATTTTAGCCCAAGGTTTTTGAATTTACAAAACATACCCTTTAAATTAAATACCATTCGAATGGCCCTCTAAATATCCAAAATTACACGTTTAACCCCCACACTTATTTTATACGTTTAGTACATGTATTTTACTGTTTTACAAAAATAACCTTTAAGTTTCAGAATTTACAAAACCAACCCAAACTTTTATTTAGGACCGAAAATACATAATTCAAGTACAAACCCTAAACCTAAGTTTAACCCATCATTAATCCATCATTACTACTGCATTTATTACCCTTAATGATAACAAGAAAACCCTAGTTCATGCAAACCCTAATTGTCCCTTTATAATTCTTTCCTTTTTTATGCGTTATCGAACAATAAAAACCCAAGACGATTTACAAAAGCTTCGAATTCACAATCATGTATTTTATTCAGGTTTTATAACATGTAAGAGCTTCTGAAAAAATCAATTCATGGTCTTAAAAATTATTATACGCCCATTCGTTATTTTTATACGTTTTTAGGGTTTTAACTCCAAATAATTCCATACAACTTATTAAACATGCATGGCTAATTTTTACGTGTTCTATATGACTTGTAGGACTGGAAGTAACATTAGAAATATACCCTTGATGAGCTTTGGTCGTTAGAACAAAAGAAACCAAAAGTTTCACTCGCCGAAACCCTAACTAACCTAAAAACTAACCACGATCGAAACAGCAACTTAGAGCTTCGAACACTATTTTTCTCACCTTCTTCACCTTCAAACTTGTTCAATAAAAATAGCCTTAAGCCTTGGGAACTGATGGTCGAATTTTTGGAGGGTTTTGGAGTCGGTTTTAGGGTTAATCGGTGATTAAAGATGGAATGAACCGTATATTATGTATATATATAATTTTCCAATTTTCTTGTGGGCTTGATAATGTATTGGACTTATAATAAATGGATTTTTAATTTTATAAATTTGTATTGGGCTTTAAATTAATTAAATTCTTTTTATTAAACTAATTAAATATATTCGGTATATATATATAAAACACAAAATGATTTTAAATAAATTATAATCTATAAAATTAACTTTACAAAGTCTTCAAAATATATTTAGATCATATGTGATATTTCTTAAAATTTTTCTGAATTTACATAGCTTATTTGATATCTTAACAAATTAATTATTCATACTTTTGATCATAAGGGTATTTTGGTCTTTTGTGAATTTTAGAAATTCAGTATTACAATTTCTTCCCTCTAAAATGAAATTTCGTCTCGAAATTTAACAAGATGGAACAACATGGCGACAATTTTGGATTTCGAACTTCAGGAATATATGATGAATGCTAATCATATACTTATAAAGTATTTGCGATAAAAGATGAGATGTAGAAAATCAAAAACACACTCTAACTTATACAGGTATCTAAAGATGAAAACTATCATATGCATAGATGGAATGAATCCTAGCGGTCTTACTAATCGCAGGAGTATGTGGAGACATACAAATCTAAGGCAGGCATAACAATCTATAGGTTAACACGGATAATAACAACTTCGGATCCCAATGATACTAAACTCGTATGTAACAGATATCGATGAAAATCTCATACAGAGTCTCAACACAATATGAAAAGTACCAACTAACGGATACAAGGCAAAGTCCAATCACGTAACAACCACAGGCATTTCCCAGACGTCATATAATTTCAATAAGTTCAAATTATATGATCTCGGTATTATCACGTTGATCGGCGTCATAATACTTGCATCACATAACAAGTTCTTATTGTCACTATATTCGGTCTAGGTCATGTCAAAACACATAACTAATATCATAGCAAAACACACCACATAGAGATAATATACGATAACAAGCAACCTACTATAACAGTAGAACCATGAGTATACCATCATGATGGTCATATATAATCACGGCAAATAAAACAACATCATATAGAAAATAAATAGCGAGCGAAACTTATGAGGACTAATGGAAATTCAACGAATCTATACGGAAGAAAACAACGAGCAGGAACTATACTTTCAAAATTGGTTTATTCCATTAATCAAACAAAATTTTCAAAATCGTCAAAAGATGAACTCCCAAAATACAACTCAATAATCTAAGATTCAATCGTCGAACGAAACAAAAGGACCTAACCCAAAATCAAAAGTCAAAAACTTCTCATAACAAGGGCAACTAATCAGGGCGCCAATTCCTATCCTTGTGTCGGATTAAACCTACTAGTAGCCGTAGACTCCAATTCCGACTCCACCTCGTATTCTTCCTCATCTTCTTCTTCCTCCTCTTCTTCCGCACTTATCCATCCGTTCTTATTTTCTTCACGCTGCGATAATAAGCGGTTAGCAAAATCGTTTCCCCGATTCCTCTCCTCCTCTTCCGGCACACGGTCCACGAAAGCATACAAATCGTGAATCCTGGTCAAATCCACTCCTCCATCTTCAACGAACTTTGGACACCTATCATGATACGTAGTGGTGAAACCTTGGTTGTCAACAACCTTAGTTTCATAATCCTCTACTACTTTTCCGTCCACTTCCTTCAAGGTCAGCTTCTCCTCGATCGTGCATGGCCACATATAGGCCGGGACTCGTATCCTCTTGTTGGTTCGCTTCACTCTACCAAACCTCGTGACAACCTTTAGCAACAACAACAGCCCACTTCGCTCCTTAGGTTCTCTAGCGGGTCCTTGATTGCTCTATCGGTGAACTAGCGACGAGGATCACCATCTAAAGAACAATCAACTATTAGCAAAGTCTAAGTGCGATAGGGGCGCCAGAAAGTATGTAGAGGAAATCCTAAATCTACCCAATTCTCAAGGTCATAGCCTAAGCTCTAAGGGTCCTAAAACCTAGGTCTCGATACCATAAATTGTAACACCCCAACCCGACAAGGGTAAAGATATCACAATACGGTTTCATATCAGAACTTCTAAACAATATACAATAGCGAAAGCCTTACAAAAAATACTCAAAAGAAAACATAAATAGCTAAACTTCAAAATAAATCTAAGATCTCTAAGGTCAAATATTGCTCTCGTCTCTACTCTCAACCCAGATCAGCTATCCCATAAGCTCATCTTGAATGCTCAAATACCTGCCGCAGGAAAAGAAAATGCGGTTGAGCTTACAAAGCCCAGTGAACAGATACAAAGAAAATAAAAGCTAAACAAAACGAATATACAAATGACAAAACCTAAATAAGATGATAAGGAAATCTTTTAGGATTCTGTGGAAATCAAACATACAGAAATCCAAACAATCACATAACAGTTTAAACATCTCATAGCACATAAATGACACAAACACAAACACAAACACATTAGAACAACCAAACACTTAACATATCAAGAATAACAATTTACATATAAACCAAACGAAAAGTCTAAAACTAACGGAAACACTTTCTAGAAAATAAACATGGCATTCAACATATTAATTATCCTTCACTTAACACACTTAAATCAATATAGCAACAGCGGAAAATAGCAGTCCAAAACATAGCAATCTCACGACAAATAGGAACTTAGTAAACAACTATAATTAAATAGACCAAACAAAACATAACATAACCGTTAGCAATTATCAAATCAACTATCATAAGCTAAACCAGTTCTAAGATCAAATCCTAACATCAGCATAATTAAAACATGGCAGTTCACATAAGCAAATAAAACACTAACGTATAAGCAAAGTTCACAAATTAACTAAACGAATTATACATACTAAACTTATAGAATACGCACTTCACACTAACACATTCATCCCACAGTTCAACGAATTCACATAACAAGAAAACAACATGACATCAGATAACAACATACAAATCCCATTTAAACATAATAATCATAACCTAGCATAGTAGATGGTATTCACATAAACATACAAAAGCATACACATGTATAATAACATATAATAAACTCAGCACATAATCATAAGCATTTGAACATACCGAATCATAATCAGAATACTTAACATAGTAATAACAAATAATGATTTAGTTAACTACCACGAGCCCAAAACATATCATATCAAAACATCATAACTATATAAAAACAATCTCAAAATAATACGGAGTAGCTAGCTCCCGAGTTTTATGAAGATCGTGTGCACACGACGTCATTCATCTTAAACATATCATATCAAACAACTGATCGGATCTAGGATGCATCCATCGCCCACAAACATACATTGATAATATAATCATAAATTGAGCTCATAACAAATAATAGATAAGGGACGTGGCGAACTTCACTCTCGCCCTAGAGTCATGTCGAGTGCATCATCGACACGGACATGGAACCCCATGACTAGGTATTATTTGGCTCGGTGTCAAACTAACTTAGGTCAAACAATATTTCCGTTATGACACAAGTCTTAATCAAACACAAGATTCAAAAATAACATATCGGATAATTCATATCATAAGGTTCATATTCAACTATACATAGGCCAAAAGTTCATATCACAGTCACAAATCATACATTCATGATAGAAATTTATACTTAAACATAGTAGAGTTCAACAAACGTGCATATCAAAGTCTTCCTAACATAAAGTTCAAATCAAGTATCGCATGATTCAATGAAACATAAGTTTAGATAAACAACAGGTCAAACAATCAGGAAAGGGTTCATAGCAATGGCATTGGAAACCCTAATAAGTAAAATGGAAAGACTAACGAAAGAACATCATAAGGAACCTTTACTAAAAAGGTCAGAATATCTGTACGATAACATAAGTGTCTTAAAGTAAGACAGAATATCCGTACCTTAAAGCAAATGAGAGGAAAGTAAACGAATGTAGGAATACGAAGATGTAACGTCGCGTCTCCTTCAACGAATCTACATGGGTTATGATTTATTTAATACTTATTAGCATCATTAATGTCATAACGGATTAATCTTATTAATACTTTTAGAGTTGTCAAATTATTCTTATTTTTTTAGTGACAAAAGGAATTTCACCCTTTTAAAGTATAAATCACTCATTAGCCAAACTTAGGATTACAAATTACACCCTTGACATCTTTAATTACACGATCCAACCTTATATTATTAGATTTTTACAATTTTAGCCCAAGGTTTTTGAATTTACAAAACATACCCTTTAAATTAAATACCATTCGAATGGCCCTCTAAATATCCAAAATTACACGTTTAACCCCCACACTTATTTTATACGTTTAGTACATGTATTTTTGTTTTACAAAATAACCTTTAAGTTTCGAATTTACAAAACCAACCCAAACTTTTATTTAGGACCGAAAATACATAATTCAAGTACAAACCCTAAACCTAAGTTTAACCCATCATTAATCCATCATTACTACTGCATTTATTACCCTTAATGATAACAAGAAAACCCTAGTTCATGCAAACCCTAATTGTCCCTTTATAATTCTTTCCTTTTTATGCGTTATCGAACAAGAAAACCCAAGACGATTTACAAAAGCTTGAATTCACAATCATGTATTTTATTCAGGTTGTATAACATGTAAGAGCTTCGGAAAATCAATTCATGGTCTTAAAAATTATTATCGCCCATTCGTTATTTTTATACGTTTTAGGGTTTTAACTCCAAATAATTCCATACAACTTATTAAACATGCATGGCTAATTTTACGTGTTCTATATGACTTGTAGGATGGAAGTAACATTAGAAACATACCCTTGATGAGCTTTGGTCGTTAGAACAAAAGAAACCAAAAGTTTCACTCATGAAACCCTAACTAACCTAAAAACTAACCACGATCGAAACAACAACTTAGAGCTTCGAACACGATTTTTCTCACCTTCTTCACCTTCAAACTTGTTCAAGAAAAATAGCCTTAAGCCTTGGGAACTGATGGTCGAATTTTTGGAGGGTTTTGGAGTCGGTTTTAGGGTTAATCGGTGATTAAAGATGGAATGAACCGTATATTATGTATATATATAATTTTCCAATTTTCTTGTGGGCTTGATAATGTATTGGACTTATAATAAATGGATTCTTAATTTTATAAATTTGTATTGGGCTTTAAATTAATTAAATTCTTTTATTAAACTAATTAAATATATTCGGTATATATATATAAAACACAAAATGATTTTAAATAAATTATAATCTATAAAATTAACTTTACAAAGTCTTCAAAATATATTTAGATCATATGTGATATTTCTTAAAATTTTTCTGAATTTACATAGCTTATTTGGTATCTTAACAAATTAATTATTCATACTTTTGATCATAAGGGTATTTTGGTCTTTTTGTGAATTTTAGAAATTCAGGTATTACAAAGTTAGATTGGTTAAACACCATAGATTGAGAAATAAAAAAAAGTATGGTAAGATGTTTAGGAGTTTGTGACTCAAGACATACATGAATCACGTGAAATCGTCCAAATTAATTTTCAGCACAACTCCAAAAAAGATAACGTCTGACATAATATATACGGAGTATTAAAGGCAAAACATGTTGGGCCATCAAATAATAAGATACTCGATCAGCAATAGCCACCGAACAAATTTCCTACCACTTCCAACTCACAATATAGTAATATCCCAATTAATTATGTAGGGATGGGTTAGCGATTAGAAAATCGTGATGTTGGGTTGTGTGCAAGTCGATCGGGTAGATGTAAGTAAAACTAAATACGTTTTGTTAAAATAGTAACTTAGAATAATATTTGTCATAATGAGATATCACTCGATCAGGCATGCATCAAAAGCTTTACAAGTTCAAACACCATCAATGGTCCCTCATCATCTACACAAACACCAAACACATGCCTATACACGGGCGTCTTTCTAAAAAATTGGGAAAAATGCAACAAAGGAAAAAATGTTATATAATTGTCTTTGATTGAGAAGTGTGGCAATTTGATAAAACAATTCAAACTAGAAAACAAAAAGGTGAAAATGCTGTAGAAATGTTGATCGAAGCGAGAGACAGCCAAAAGGATGCTATCCAAGTCTTGATCGAAGCAATAGAGAGAAGGAACAACAAAATAGCAATGTGGGTAGGATCAGTAAACGACATAAACAAAGATGATTTATGGTTCTTACTCTTAGATTACCAATCTTTCTTTGTAATCTTTATGAATACATTTACATACTATTAATGGATCTTTATTTTGTGAGTTAAATATATGCATGGTTCTATGAATTAAAGATTTGCATGAAACTTTTCCAATATTTGGATATTTATACGCTTCGTGATAGTATCGCAACAACAGTTGATTTTGGATTAGGCACCTATTTTGTTTAGTTAGTGATGCAGGTTTTCTGACCAGGTTTTAATATTTATAAAGTCTCGTTTACCTATGGTCCACCTTATGCACTCACAGGCAATGTACCCGGTCGTGTGTAGTTTAGTAATCGGTAAAACCGAGGTCGTCCCAAGAGTTATGTGAGCGGATTCTAATTAAGTCTAGGTGTCGCTGGTTTTAATTGTTTTTAGGATTGAATAAACTAATAAACTAATTAACAAGAAATAAATGCGAAAAGTAAATAGTGGGTGTGATCAATAGAGGTAAAGTGTGTTAACCTAGTTACTCATCCTATCATGTAATGTTCACGTTTTACTACTTCCAATTGATTCAAGTGGGGGTTTAAGTCGCTAGGACAGCATTTGGTCAGTTCGTCCTAACCTATCGGCAAAGGCTTCCACCCGAAATCAAGCTACTACCCCTGAAAGTTGAGTTGTTTTTAGTCCCATAAGCCAAGTCATTAAGTACCTCTACATGCAAGATTCGAAATAATGAGTGCCCGGGCGCTAGCATCTTAGACACTCATCCCTAACTTCTTAAGTTCATCCAAACGACCGGTAATCATTTGGTCAGTTCGCACAAGCAAGGAAGGGTCATCAGTTGGTCAATTCTTACCCTCCCCTACTCAACCTAACTACTTAGGGTCAGTTGGTCAATTCTCCTAAGCAACTAGATACGATCGCCATTCAAAACTACCGAAGCTAGGGTAACTACCATCGAACTATGCATGTATACACAAGAAACAATTATACGGAAGCATGAAAAGGTAAACAAAACAATCAAGGAATCATAACTAGGCTAGCACCAAAGGTGCTTAGCCAATCATATTAAAAGAGAGCAAAGATTCAGAGTTTGACATAATGAAATACATGAATCGAAAGTAAAAGATAAAATAATCGCTAATGCTTATCATTAGGGAGTGATTTCTCCCTTGGAGATGGCTCCGTATGCTCTCCAAGATCTGCCTTTGGACCCCTCTTGACGTTCTCGCTTTTGGTGGTGAGTGAATGATGTGAAATGCGTAAATTAGGGTTTTATATTTATAGGCACGATCTAGTGACGGCGTAACTTGAGTTGAGAGTTATGCCGTAACTTCAATATTTCCTCAAATATGCTCTCGGTAAGCAGGTTACGGCGTAACACTTGGGAAAGGTTACGCCATATCTTCAATACAGGTTACTTTTGCAATGATTACGCCGTAACCCTTGAAAGGAGTAACAGCGTATCTGATGGCGGCGTGAAACATTTCTTGACCTAGTTTGTTATGGCGTAACCTTAGTTTGGAGTTACGTCGTAATTGATGTTGAGTTGGTCTTCTTAGTCAACGCGCTAACTACGGCGTAATGTGAGAGAGGGAGTTACGTCGTAGCTTCTTCACAGTGGGCATACTATCATAATATTTAAGAAAATCTCCAAATCCGCGTCTCATTAGCTCCAATGCTCGTAATTTACCTAAAAGTGAAATATAAAGGAAAACAAGCGTAAATCCATATAAATGATATAAAGTACGAGCATTATCGGGGGAAATTGACATTTAATATTCAGGACTATTTGATGTTATCAAATATCCCCTCACTTGAACTCTACTTACCCTCAAGTAGACCTTATTAGAAAATTTTCTAAAAAGATATCCCCCATTACCTGGAAGATATGAGTTTAAAAATCCCTTATGCTAGAATAAATTAAAGCCGCACACCTCACGAAATGGGAACGAAACACTCAAATTCTCTCAACTAGTCTAAGTGTCAATTTCGGGGTGATCACTCAAAGCACAGTCATAGCATGTATTATATCATAAGCTTGGCGGTTACACAAATCTCCACCACTAGAGTGAAGGACTAAACAATTCTTGAAGGCAATATGGGTAGACACAACGTGGGTTAAGCGTGAATTGTCATTACTAACATGTCACGGCAAAGTGGACAAAATCAATGATACATGACCAAATCCATGGCCAAGACACCAAAGATTGCTCGCTTCATCACCTAGACAGCTTCATGACTAAAAGATAGGATAAGATGTGGGATTTAATTGGTGTAAAGTAAAAATAACAAAGCAAATAGTCTTAACCTATAACCAAGTTATCACCACTTACCATTCATCCAAAGTTCAAGTTTTAAGGCGAGAAACCAGATCATGATATACCAAGTAGATGTGCCATTAGTGGACGTCATGATGGGCACATTACCTGTTCTTCAACTGTTGGCGCAATAATTACCAACTCAATTCCTCAAATGTGACCGAGGTGGCCTCCTCGATGCTAAATCTTTGATGAGCTCCAAACATAGTGCTTATAACATTGCAGTTTACAATAAACTACTACTACTATTTTTTTTTAATCACAACTAGAAACATAACATCCCCCACTTGAGATGAACATAATATGAGAATCTAGAGGGTCTTCAATGATCTTCAAATATAGGTCATTGACGAAAGCGTGATTTCCAAACCTCTCTACTTGAACCTTGAACTTAGGCAAACAATGACTTCTCGATCACAAATTAAGACAACACGGCAGGCTAAGGTGAATGGGTGTAACGAAACAATATATATTGGGTGATCAAAATGAAAGGAATGGCTCAGACGGGTGTATCTAGGGTTATCTTGCACTAAGGGTGAGTGCAACAAAAGAGTTTAACATGGGGGTCGAAAAATCGAGTTGACTAATCGAAAGACACACAAGGATAGGCTATTTGGGTGATAATCCTAAAATATTGCCTTTTAAACCGATTATTCCATATACATTAAGGAACTCAACATACCTCGTCTATGGTCTCGAAATGATGCAAAGGTCAAGTTCTAAAGTTTACAAGCTACCGGCACACTCATAATTTGGTAGATTTGGGTAAATAATTGGAAACGGATAAGGCTAATCTCACCATAAAATATCAAGGGTTATAGTGTGCTCGGCTAAGGTCTAATCTAGTTAGGTTAAGAAAAATATGTCAAAATTTTAAAATGGCATAATTTTTCAAAATAAACTAGAAAACGAGGGCAATCAAGTTCAAGAAATAATTCTACTCCCGTTCCCCCACTTGAAATGTATAAAGTCCCTTTTGTACTAAACGTTAAATAAAGGTGAAGAGAAAGTAGAATTATAGCGAGAACTTCCTTGAAATATGCTCCAAAAAAGAAAGAAGTCTCACGAAGAGAATCGTGCCTTGAAATGTATTCTACTCCCGTTCCCCCACTTGAAATGTATAAAGTCCCTTTTGTACTAAACATTAAATAAAGGTGAAGAGAAAGTAGAATTATAGCGAGAACTTCCTTGAAATTTTCTCCAAAAAAGAAAGAAGTCTCACGAAGAGAATCGTGCCTTCGCTTAAGCATCCACGAGCAAACTTCATTCCTTGAAATCACACTAACCAACAAGCATAATTCTAAAAAAGAAAAAGAAAAACAAAAATAAATCTAACTCACTTTCGTAGGAATCACGGTTGCATTTAGCATATGCAACAAGCCTTTTAAACCACTTGGTGTCCCTAGTTGACGAGCGTAGTCTCGTGAGGGCTTACAGGGAACATACCCACAAAGTTTATTTAAAAACTAATACAAGGTTATTGTGTTAATAGAAAGAATTAGAACAGTAGGATGATTACGTCGTAACCTAATAGAGGAGTTACGCCTTAAATTATGGCAAATTGCCTCAAACCTGGCAATTTGCTACTGGAGAATAGCTATTGCGTAACCATAAGATGGGATTACGCCATAATGGTTATGCCTTGGAGAGAATCGCTACTAATAATATGTTACGGCATAATCATGGGGATGAGTTACCCCGTAACTGTTGAACAGATCTGGTCCCCGTTTTAGACACTTGTGAATTCATCTCCACTTCCTGCAAAAATTGTTAAAAACACAAAACCCAACAAAAATTGAAATAAAAGAAATAAAAAAGATAATTCGGGCTGTCTCCCAAAAGAGCACTTTTATTTATTACTGAGTCTTTAAGTTAGACTCAAAGCCATGGGGCTTTATGGTGGCCTTCAAACTTGGCCAACTTCTTCGATATCTTTCATCAAGTTATGTCTGACCCAAGCAACATTAGTAGCGGTGCGGAGATACTCCTTTGTCTCAATCTTTCGAATCTTGCAAAACTTTTCGTCCGACCCCAAGTGGTATCTTGTAAACTCATATTTTTTAGCTACAATTAGTGGTGGCCTTTGGTACGGAATACCAAGAAGTTTGCACCTCCGTTGTTCGTATGCCTCATCATCTGGGTCAGTGAACCCGTCTTCACCTTGTAGTTCAAGGTAGTCCATAATTCCCTCAATGTCATCATCATCGGACTCAGTTCCCTTAAACCACTTATCATGTAGTAATTCTTCAACAAGCACACGCTTGCATTCTTCTTTCTCACTACTCGATGTATCTTTGCTATCCTCATTCATTACTTCACTAGTATCATTGGGAATTTCTTCACTTGGGCCTTCTTCACTCATGCATCCCTTCCAAATTTTCTCCTTAGTGGAAGCATCTACTTTACCATACTTGATTTTAACCCAATCGTCGAATCCCAACTTATCCAACCAAGGTAACTCCACTCTCTCATAATCATTGGTTGAGGTCCACAAAAATTCATCATCCCCAACTCTAGCTATGCTACTCCCCCCATTACAATCATCATCAAACGGGTTACAAGAAGCCCAAAAGACTTCACCAAAGGTATTTATCTTCTCACACCAATGCTTCCGAGCTATCTTGTCGTTGGTGTTGCTTGAGGGAACATCCTTACAGGAGGTATCATCTTTGATTGGCTTTTCATCCATGGACTCTCTTTGTTGGAGACAACGTTCTTTGTAGTCGAGCTTGAGCTTCCTTAGGAGACCCGCATTAATAATATCATCCCCGAATCTTACTAAATACCAATCATGAAAGGATAGAACTCCGAACTTGACGTCGTGTCTTTCTAGCTCATGGGGGCATGTCCATTCTTCACCCTTCATATTACCAGTCCCATTACAATACTCGCGAAATGGGTTGCATGTAGGCCACGCTCGTGTAGATTCATCTTCCATGATCATTATTGGATTGCAACAAAGCTTAATAGGGGTTCCTCCACGTCTTCAATTGAGAATTTTGCCAATCTTTCATCGCCGTTAGTTGTAGACCACATGTACTTGTTATTTTCAACCCTCTCCTTATTGTCTCCTCTGTCGCAAATGTCATTATGAGGGTTGCACGAGGCCCAAAGGTCGTACCACTTATCATTATCCACTGGTATCGCTTTGCACCAGTGATTATTCCTCTTGGATGAGGATTGTGGGCTCAGGTTTGTATCACTATGTTAGGTCACTAGTTTTACAAACACAAGCTTATAAGAAAGAGATGAGGCGATTGAACAAGTAAACAAACTCACACACACGATAATAGTAGTACGGTTTACGGGTAGGAGAGTGAATGAAAGAAAACTTGAACAACCAACCTTCAAATGAAGGTTTACAAGAGTATTTATAGGAGGAAAGCTAGGGCAACACTCCTAGTTTCCATCCTTTCCTTAATGGACTAAGGCCTAGGCTTATGGGCCTTCTACATAAGCCTAAGGCTAATTGCAAACATAAAGGCCATAATAAAGCTAACTATTACATATTAATTACTAACACTTGATTATGGTTTAGGAGTGATTCCAACAATCTCCCCTCAAGTGTTGGTGATGAATGGTGAAAGCGTTGATGTAATAGTAGCTCGGCGTCTTCGACATTCTTCTTTCTTGTGAGAGAATTACCTTGATTCGAACAATCTCCCAAGTGTAGAGATAGTTGTCTTTGAACAGTTATGCTTTGGCGTCATCTTTAACTTTGTTCTTTGATCATTGTTCTTTATGGTGAAAGTGATAGTATGTTGTTGTGCGCATCGATGCGCTTCAGTGCCTTGTTTGCTCCGGTGTCTTCACGTTATTCTTCAACATGCTCACACGCTCTTTGACGTTGGAATTCAATCTTGATGAAGTTCTCTAAGTCTTTAACTTTGTAGATTCTTTGGTTTGACGAAGAATCATTCGATGGTTGTGTTGCTTTTGAGCAGAACTTCCATTAGTGATGATGTTGGCGTGAGCATGAGAAGAATCAACACGATCATCCCGCTCCGGAGCTTCCATAAGAAAAAACATTTCAAGCGGTTAGTAATAAGCGATTCCGGCACTTACAAGTTTGAACTTGAGAGTGTTAACGACATAGTGTGAAAACACAACTCTAATTCTTACAAAGGCCGTTCTGAACCGGAGTCCCACAAGTGAGATAACGCGATGTCTGAAGTATATCTGATTCGGATGAGTCGCCGAGGTACACGAAGCATCACCTCCTGACGTAGACCGTTTGAGACACACTCCGCGTAATCCACGGGAGTTACCGAAGTGACCTGCCGTCGGTTTTGATGTTGACCACAGCGGGAGTTTCCATTCAATCACCGAGGATCACGGATGTGAACCTCTCATAAATGTTCTCGACAGTTGCTAAGATCATGAAGGACTCGATATGAACCACCGATAATCTTATTTGGTGATCGTCAGTGATAAAATGTCAAGTGTACCTAAGAGATCTTTTGGTGAATCTCGTGGCTCTAGAATCAATGGTGCGTTTTGGTTTTCACGGCGGAGACTAGGAGAGGGTCTCCTTCTTCAATACCAACGATCTCAAGAAAGCCAATAGTTTACGTGGGGTTCCACATGAGAATGAAACAAGCTTACATTGAGAGAAACTTGAGTGGCTAAGAAGGTTTAGTGCATGCGTCGCTGGGTCCATGACGACTTTTAATCTTCAATACCGGTGTCACTAAGTGACAACCGGTAGCTTATGAATTAAACCCGATGTACGCCTAAGTTGAATAATCGGAGGGCTATTTCTTTTCACCCTTTCTTTGCATTTCTTTTAATTCTTCAACTTCTTCTTTCTCTCGATTCTCATTTTCTCCTTTTATAATCATACCTAAGGACTTCTAAGTACTAACTATTTGTGATGTCCTTGGGTAGATCCCTCCCGCTCTGGCGGATCATGGGACATTATTCTAACCTTAGTCACCTTATAACTCCATGACTAACCTATGTTGCCATTAAAAACACGTAGTGAAGAATCTCTCAAAGGGTTTGTTAATGAAAATCATGTTTGAACCATCGTGAGAGATAGGATTTTGCATAAATACTCCCCTCACATGTGCTTAAGAGTTTTAATGGTTTAAATGCACAAATGAGGAAAGAGCGCACATTTTGAATTGATCCACCGAGATAGACAATCCCCATGAGACACGGTTCGTTGCATAGTTAAAGAGTTACATTGTCGACTTTTAGGTGACAACTAGCTCTAATAACTACCTTGAAGGTGTAGACAAACCTCGAAGGTTGTCATACCGTCGAGTTCATGTCTACCAAGAGTGTCTCGAATGGTACTTTCTACTTGGACAAGTCCTTTGCGAGACACGTTTACATTACTAGCGAACTAGCTTGAAATTATTACCCGTCGGGACAAGTCTTTTCGAGTTACTAACAGTTTAGTACCGTCAATTCGTTGGTTAAGTCTGAGTACACATATTCATCGCATTTTGCACAACATATTTCTTATCACACAATTTTCTCCCCTAAAAATGGCATATCAAATGTTATTTTGAAAAGTTGACAATAAATATGACCATTTCGAGTGTTGGGAAGATGACCACTATGAACAATTTGTGAACAAAGTTTTAATTCAAATACTAGCCTCAACTAGTGATATAAGCGGTTGAGGTTTTGAAAATCATATGGGAAGTACTTGTCCTTTGAGCAAAACCTTGAAAAGTGAAAGGTTTGATAGGTTTTACTCAAAAGTAAGAAGCTTTCGCTCCTTTTATAAGGATTGTGGCACTAAGGCGTACCACGGGGTCCTTTCTTGACAATTACGGGTTGTACCTTTGTTATGTGCACAAGCCATAGACATAGTTAATCACACATCCAAAATTATATGAAAGAAACAATTCAAGGGGTACCGGAAGTGCGGTGATGTTCCCGAGTGCTTGCAGGCGTTGAAAGCGGTTATGTTAATCCTAGGCGACCACCAACATAGCTCTCAATCGTCGAGGCGATCCGCCGAACAACCGTTCATCAATCATGGTGATGATCCTTCTCACATTCCTCCGATCCCGAGAATTCCATCGCTTAGGGTTCCCAATGTTTTCACGTATATCCTTCAATCGATAAGCTAATCCATCCCTAACCATCTTGAGTATGATCTCCAAATTTGTGAAGCTCATTACACGCCATCAAGCAATGCGATGAAGTTCATCTGCGATAAGCGACACCAAACGGTTTGGCGATGGCGTTAATTGTGATAGATGGTTGAGATCGGGAAGATCAGGCGTGGTGGAGTGAAATTGACACGTGTTTGATATGATTCAACGACAAGTCGGAGATCTTTAACACGTTCTTTTATGACTATGCGTCGATGAAAATGAGCGGTGACTTGATGAATTCACGTTGTATTTCGGTTGAAAATTGTCTCATGCGACCACAGTACTTTGGCAAGGTACATGTCTTCAATATCGTTGAGAGACAAATTCTCAAAGTCGACTTCACGAATGCATAATCCCTTTCATCCCGTCTTTTGACCACAATCTTCTTGAGAAAGGTGTAGTCCCATTTGGATGAAAGACCAACATGTTGGATAGCAACGATGTCTTTAGTACTAAACACGCATGTTGTGACTTCGAACCCGACAGTACGTAGTAGATTCTTCGACGTTCGGCGATGATGAATCCCATACAATGCATCTCGGTCGTGTGCTTCCACCGTGTTAGAGAACAAGTGATTGGCACGTTCCTCAATGGCAATGCGGTTTGAGTAGATAGTGCGAGGAATGGAAGTGTCAAGGATGTAGCATATTTCCTTGAACCATCGCCACCATGGAGAAGAAATTCGGTCTCTCGTTGAAGAAATATCGGAAGGAATCCGTGGTTCATCTGGTTGGCCAATGGTCGGTGGAGGTTTGGTCCAAACGATGGTAGTATGGAGGTTGTCCCTTTTGTGAAGTCAATGTTTGCTTCCGGTTGAGCCAATCCATGTTGTTAGACATAGCTCGAGCAATGTTGTCAAGGTGATATTCGACCTCGAGGGCACTTTCGGCTGTCTTTTAGAAGTTGAAACGCTTCATTCTTGATTCGCTTCAACTCGTTTCGCCATTTTCTTCACATGGAACTTTTCTTGCAACAGCTTTGCATGCTCCAATGTATTACCGTCTACCAAATCCGACCTTCCTCGGGGTAGGATTGTTGTTAACAAGTGTAGAAAACCATTCAAATCCTTGCTTTTATCGTCATCTAGCCAAGATACGACGTCAACCATGGGTGCCTTCTTTTCTTCTTTTCAAGGCCGAGATGATGATTCCGGTTTACGAACTTGTTTGGGAGAGGTGGGTTGTTGTAGGGCTCAAGGACCTCTTCATCGTCACCACCCGTGTACTTAAATTGATCACCGGTTTTCTTAGTCGGGGTGGTAACTCGGAATCGTCACGAGGTTTATCTGTAGAAGAACGGGATGAGATCTTTGTTGAGTAGAAGTCCGTTGGAGAGGAGGTAACATAGAAGATGATTCACGGACTTCTTCCGACATTTAGCTTTATCATGCTTGTCACGATCCTTGTCTTCATCGTCTCTAGGGCGTTTAGACTTTCGACTTGAATCTACATGCTTCTTTGAGTTGGTAGTCCAAAGAATGCTTGAAACACCTTACCTTCATCGAATTAAATGTCCCGGATCATTTAGACATTTGTGTGATGAGCTTGGCCACCAATTCATTATCCTAGAAAACTACAGGATCGGATGGATTGATTGTGGCGGTTAAAGGTGTTGATCTTATAGTTTGCTTGGCTATCGCATAAGATTCGGATATAGTTGTCAGTAAACATCTCCTTTGTGACTTTAGGAACGATATCCCGAAGGTACTTGTTAGTGTAACCTTGATCATTTCGATTCAGTTCCTCTTGACGATTACTTTTCATGAACTTGAACAAATTCCTTTCTTTACGCATCTTGTCTTTCTCATCATTTAAGTCTTGTATTTGGTCGACAAACCAATTCGGTTTTACGTAAACATGTCCTTCTTTCGACTTGTTGGACAGACTTTCACAATTCTTTCATGAGTCCGAGAAATCCAAGAGCGAGGTGGTTTCTTCATAGATTTGGATGTTGATTTGGTTGATTTCTTTGATGGTGGTGGTGAGGAATGAGATGATGAGTCGATAAGGAGGAGACATGAGGAGGCTCGGGGTCCTTAGGAGGTGCGAAGTATCTTCCTTGGAGCGAGTTGGACTGTTGAGAAGAAAGTCATCATAATTCTCTTCGTCATCTTGTCCGGTTTAGCCTTTTCTTCCGTCGATCCTTAGCTTCTTCATGAGTTTTCTCTTTCTCGATCTTATCCTTTTACGGTTTCTCAATGTTATGTTCGATGAGACACCTCCACAAGCGTTTGTTGTTGCACAAGAGTGGTGGCACTAGATCCCTTATCGGGTCGATTAACCGCATCGGGATCCGGTGAGGAGTGAAGCGACACCACTTGATCCTCCTGGCCACCCATTTGGTCTTTTGCAAATTCTTGACCTTTTGAATGTGTCTAACTAATTTAAACTTCTTCTGTAGGATTGATCCAAGAGCTCTTCTTCTTCTTGAGCTTTCATCATAGGGCACAAGTGCAGAGTCTTCCCTTTCCTTTATCGACTTGAGGACTTTGAGGTTTTGGTACTAAAGGATTGTCATCCTTTGCGGTTTGAGTAGGTAATCTCTTCATCGTGTCGGTACCTTGAGCTTTCGTCCAAAAGCTTTCTTTGCGGTTCGGGTTTAGGGATTGGGATGGGAGTAGCTTCCTTAGAGGGCAGTCCTTTTACGAGGAGGATTCCTCTTGGGAAACTTCCTATGACTTTCATAACTTCTGCACTTCCAAAGACTTCCTCTTACGGTTCTCGGTAGGAGTCCTCGAAGCCTTTTCATCAAGATGGCCAACTTTTCCTTCTTTTATGGCTACCCGATACCTTTTATACGTTTCCACTTTTTGATTTCCTTTGTAAGAAGGTGATCGGGCAACATAGCACCTGTTTCTTCGTGAGGCGATTCTTTGATTCCGATGAGATAGTATGGGCTCGATCAAGATGTCATGATTATCTGGGTCATTGAGTCTCCCGGGATATCGGGATGAAGTCCAAGAGCTCTCGGATCAACAGTTTGGTGTATCGACATAGGGAATTTTGGAGCCAAGCTTCTTATGAAACAACATCATATCTTCCCATAGCGATGCTTCAATTATAATGTCCTTCTTGTTGATCAACGACGGAAAATTTGCGGTTCCATGAGCTTGGGATGCTCATAGCCACCGCGACGGAGACCGATTTGGTGATGATCATATAGAGTGTCCTCCAAGGTTGAGGAATATTCTTGACTCCACGTGAGAGTGCTTAATAATGATTCTGTAGCTTCATCATAACCAATATCTATCAAGAATTGTAGGACGATCTCTTGATGGGGGTAGCAAAGAAGTCGGTTGGGCGATGTCGGAATGATGAGAACGACTCTTAAGTCATCGGGAGTGATAGTGACTTGTTTGTGATTTAGAGTCACATTCACGATTTTGACTAGTGATCCTCTGCATAGAATCCCGAAATTGTTGAATGTAGACCTCGGGCTGTGGCGAGTGTGAGAGCATGTTCGGTAGGGATGATTCACGAGAATATCCACCGCAATGAGACAAGAAGATTACGAGCATGTGAGGTGTCAAAGTCAACCCTAAGGTTGTTCTTTCCAAGCTTTCTCGGATAACCCTCGGAAAGATATCGAGAATTGTAAGAACTTCGATGCATCCACATTCATTTGTTCGACCATGTCGTGATCTCGAAATAACATTAGCCAAAAGAACCAACATATCGAAAGACATAATGTTAGTCAACAGAAGGTCTTATTGTCTAGTTATTGAATGTACAGTGTCAATGATTGTTATGAGTCCTAAGTCACTTGTTTGTCCAATAGTCCAATGATGTCGTGAAATATTTCGTGAGTTAGTTAACTTTAGGTTTTAAAGTTTATGTTATCACTTATGGTTCACAACATATCAAATGTTTAAGTTTATTAGTGACATTATTGGATTCGTGATGATATGATAAGTTTATTAACAAGTTTGTACACGTAACAACTCATAATGAAGGTCAATCAAGGCTTAAGCGTAGTTTTGGCAAAGTTAAGCGTGCGATGAGATGATATACGCAGTGACGAAAGCTTACGTGGGAACCTAACTTACGTGTAGGAAGGGGACCTTATGCGTAGATCTTACGCGTGGCGTATAAGGACCTTACGCGTAAGGCTTACTCGTAAGAGTAGACCTTATGCGTGGGGTCATTTGTTACGCATATCCTTCACGAGGATACGCGTAGTCCCATTGTAGAACCTTACGCGTAATAGTTATGCGTAGGATTATTCTTACGCATAACTTGACTACGCGTAGGGTAATCCTTATGCGTAGAGTTGCAAATGACCTTGATTCTGAATATTAAGCGTAGCAAAGCCTGAAATAAGTTCATCAAATCATTATCATTAACACAAAACTTCATTTTATCAACAAAACATGGCATGAATCATTCGTTTAAAGGTTACGCGTAGGTCAAAACCCTAAGGGTTAAGAATTACGCGTATGAATTTTAACCATAGGATTTGCACCATAATTTTTCTGGTAGTTTAAGAGTGTTGTGAGTCTTTAAACCAAGTATTAACATCTAGTTCGAGACGAATCAAAATACCCAAACTTTAGAACTTTAAACCTAAATCCAATTACGAATCAATTAGGGTTTACGGGTGGTTATAAAACAAGGATATCATCAATTCAACATCACACAAGCATAACACAACAGTCTTTTGACCAAGACTCTTCACATTTGAAAAACCCAATTCGACTCAAGAACCTAGTTTTCAAAATTCATCGGTTTGTGTTTACGGGTGGATTTTGATGGTTAAATGATATCATTGATGTATTAGACACGTTTGAAACTATCCATTTAACCAAAAACACCCATTCATGATTGGGTGTTCATACGCATCTGCGTAGTCCACAAAACTTCGATTATAGAACGTTTTAACCATTGGTTTTGAGAAATTCAAAACCATTACTTAAAAACATGTTGTAATCACGAAACAACTTACAAAATGATGATCAAAAGAACTGATTTCTTGAATGAATTCTACGCGTAGATTAGTTAGGTTGAGTGTATTAAATGTGAAGTGAATAGGTAGGTGAGAGGTGTTTTTATTAAATTGACTTTAACATTTTGACAGATTTGGTCCCTCCACCTTTTCCTTTTTCATACAAAGCCATTTAACTTCCATTTTGGTTACCAAAGAAAGATTTTAAGAAAGAAACTTGACGACATTCTCCCTCGACTTAAGAAATAATGAAAGATTATAAATTTTAGTCCGAGGAGTATCATAAAACCAGAAATTTTACCACCATTGATAAAAGAAACAACCGGGATAAGATAACATGCAAGTACACAGATGTTATGAAACAGTTAAGTGAAAATTCTCCCCCTCAACACTTGATCGTAAAAATACTGAATTTTGAAAGATTATAGTGTTGATGGAAAAATGTACTTGCCATGTTTAGAAAAATAGATAGAAGAATATTTTGTTGTTTTATCGGGTTTTATATTTTTGTATTTTGTTTTGAAAATTATTTACAAATGATGTTTTGGTGTTTGACGGGTTTTTAAGATCTGTTTTAGAGGTCATCCAATTCCTCTTGAGTCAAACACCTCATACCAATCCGGTGGACCAACTCATTAAACCTAGCGGGAGGCAAGGCTTTGGTGAGTAGATCGCCAATTGGTATTCGATTACCACAAAGTATAATTCAATGATACCACATTCCGCGTGGTCCTTGTTGAAATGATAGCGAAGATCGATGTGCTTTGATTTAGTCTTTGAATCGGTTGCGAGATTGCAATGGCACTCGATTGTCGCAATACATCGGGATTCATCAAATACATAACCATAGTCTTTGAGTTGTGTTCTCATCCATATAACTTGAGCACAACACGCGGACATGGCTACATATTCTCTTCGGTTGATGACAACGATGTACAATCCACCTTCTTTGATTGCCAAGACACCGTTTATCACCAAGAAATTGTAGAGCTCTGAAGTACTTTTCCTTGAGTCTAAGCATCCCGCATGGTCGACAAAAGCGATTAGTTCAAAACCGAGAATCCTTCTGGATACCGGATCCCTAAGTTAATGGTTCCCTTGATGTATCTGAGTTCTTTTAGCCTCGATGAGGTGGATTTCGATTGGTCGCGATCGATAACGGGAGCATAGATAAATGGCAAAGACAATATCAGTCCGCTAGCTGTTAGATACATGAGAGACCCAATAATACTTCGGTATTTGGTAGGGTAAACTAATTTCCCATGTAAATCAAAGATCTAGCTTCTTGGTATGAGCCATTGGTGTGGAATAAGTGTCACAGTTGTCATTCCAAATTTGTTTAACAGTTCAAGGGCATATTTGGATGACTCAAGAAAATACCACGGGTGATTGATGAACTTGCGGTCCTAGAAAGAACGTAAGTTCACCCATCATAGACATTTCAAAAATTTTCTTCATTAGTTTTGCAAAGCGGTTGAAAACTTTTTGTGTGTAGACCCAAAATGATGTCATCCACGTAAATTTGAACAATTAAGATATGTGCCCGTGATATTGTATAAAAGAGTTGGGTCAACCGAGCCTTTGGTGAAATTATTAGCAATGAGGAAAGATGATAGCTTATCGTACCATGCCCGAGGGCTTGTTTGAGACCATAAAGAGCTTTGTTCGGTTTGTAGACATGGTTCGGCACTCTGGATCAACGAATCCTTCGGGTTGGTGACATAAACCGTTTCTTTCGGTTGTCCGTTGAGAAGCGCAGTTTTGACATCCATTTGAAAGACCGTCATAATCATATGAGCCGCGAACGCGAGAAATATCCGAACGACCTCAAGGCGAGCAACCGGAGCAAAAGATTCTTCAAAGTCTATTCCTCTTCCGGCGATAACCCTTAGCAACTAGACGTGACTTGTTTGGATTACATTCCTTCAAGATCAATTTGTTTTTCCAAATCCATTTAAGACCAATGACGTAGACCCCGCTGGTCTTGCAACCGTTCCCATACTTCAAGACGTTTAAATTGGTTGAGTTCTTCCGCATGGATTCAATCCAGTTATCTTTTGTCATTGCGTCTTTAATGTTTTAGGCTCAGATTAGCGGACGGTGAGTGCATAAATGCAATGTTCACCATCTCGTGTGAAGACGTTGTCTCATAACGATCGGTTGATTTGGGTTGCCAATAATATTAGCCGAGGATGGTCTTTTGTCCATCGATGTGTAGAGGTTGATGTTGGTATACATTGTGCGGATTCGAGGATTCAAATGGTTTGTTGAAGATTCCGCGACATCCGTGCGGCGATCTCATTAGCAAACGGGTTGAAGAACGCATTTGGGTCAAAATCAGAGGGTGGGGTACTTCATTCGAATATCATCACCGGTTCATCATTGTTGGAAGCGGTGTGTTCAATCTGTGTGTTGGAGTCAATCGGTGTAGGTGCATCTTCAACATGAGTTGTTGTAGCAGTGTATCGGTATAGGAATATTATCGGGTTGTGCGGTGGAAACAATGGATACACACAGTGCACGTTCATCAATATCGCCACCGAACGAGGAGCAAATAACCTTTCCATTTGTTGTGAGTTAGGGGGGCTTTGTTCGGTGATGATGGAGTTTGAGGAAGTTTAAGCGGTTGTGACCGGGTTCTAAGTGTTATACTCGAAGCCATTTACGTGAGTTCATCAAAATGAGCATGAATCGTTTCCATCACATGCTTTATCTGACGATTCGGATACGGTAACCTTTAGAATTCTCACAATATCCAATAAAGACTCCAATGTCGACTTTGACTTTGAGCTTTCCAAAATCATCACGATCATTATTCGGATAGCAAAGGGATCCAAATACATGAAAGTTTTGAGATTCGGTTTATGGTTGTGGACAAGCTCGAATGGTGTTTTGTTGTGGCGTTTGTGATCATAGAACGGTTTGAGTATAGCATGCGATGAATCGACACGCCCACAAGTAACTGGAAGTTTAGCATTGATTAACATTGTTCTTGCGCTTCCACTAACGTTCGGTTTAGTCTTTCAACAACTCCGTTTTGTTCGGTGTACGTGCAATAGATGTTTGATCTTTGAATTCTCACCGTCTCATAGAATGCATGAAGGGTTTGGTTAACAAATTCGGTTCCTTTGTCTGCTTCGAATTAGCTCGACGGTGTTGCGGAGTGAACACATATTTTCGTGAGAAAGGTGATGATCATTTGTGGAGCTTGGTCTTTGCTTGAAGAAAGTAGACCCAAGTCCATCGTGAATAGTCATCAACAATTACTAAGATGTAGCGTTTGCCATTGATTGTTTGCACGCGCATTGGGCCACACAAATCCATGTGAAGAAGATGAAGCACATCTTTGAGTCAGTGTTCCACCTTTGAAGGAAAATGAGCACGGTGCTTTTTCTTGTTCACGGTGAGCAAAGGTGATCTTTTGAATACCGGAATCGTGGGAGACCTTCACTAGTTTGTGTCGAGCAAGGTTGGTGATGGTTTGAAAGTTTAGATGTGAGAGACGACGGTGCCATAGCGTGGATTTTGTTGATGTTGCCTTTGAAAGTAAGCGGATGGGAGATGAAGCAACCATGTCTTGCATAGAGATAGTGTAGAGACTAGAATTACGCGAGCGGACATAAGGTCATTTCCTTGTAGATCACGAATGAAACAAGGTTTCTCCCGAAAGCAACCTCCAAATCTCCATCACAAAACCGACCAACCGAAAGCAGACATGACCGAGGCCTTCCACATAGTAAACCTCGCCGATTCGATGTTCCCATTGACATAATCTCCGTAGCCCATGATAGGCTGCAGTGATCATTCCCGAACTCGACAAAGCCAATGAACTTTGCAATAAAGTTTGATAACAGTTTAAGGTTGCTGTCATGTGTCGGGAACATCCGCTATCAACAATCCAGAGAATGATTTGTATCACCGCATTACACACGTACGACACGGATGGAATAGAAGTAGATGTGGAACCCGAAATGTTAGAGGGTTTCAAGGTATATGAGACATGCACACATTAATGACTTTAGGCATCCATTTAAATCCTAGTGTGTTATATATCCATTTCGCCATCTAGAACTACTCTTTGCTTTAGTCTTAGTGAATGCACTAGGTGGTACTACATTCTTAGGAGGTGAAACCGAGCTACAAAGTGTGACAATGTTTGCCTTAGAATCTAAAGAGGCGGTCTACCAAGCACGGACTTAGAATGATTAGTGGGCTTAGAGGTATTCCGATTCTTAGGATTCCGAAACTAGAGATTATAGCTTTAGCAACACATTTGTCATGACAATCGAATTCATACTTTTACGACAAATAACACAAGGTGCATCGATCGAATATCAAAAGTGCTTAAAGGTTTAGCATTCGTTACATCACTATTTCTATTACATTTTCCGACGCAACATCTATAGTGGAAGCAACGTGAGTCTTATTCATAGTCCTAGGGTGTTCTTCTACTTTAGCATTCCTTATTGATCTTTTCTAAGGTCACAACTTTCTATTCTTCGATTGAGTACTCCTAGGCTTTGAAGTGCGAACATTTGGAAAAGACGCAACTATTCCTGTTTCAGTAGAAGGAAGCACGTTAGCAACTTGTGATTTGGCAGTAGGGATTCTAGGTGCATGATTACTAAGTGTTACTGTGCTATTCTCTTAATGATGGTTGGCGGAAGTTGTTCATACTTTCCTAACATTTCTCTTAGCTTAGAGATAGTGTGAATCAAATCTTGATTTTCAGAACGAATATTACCAGCAAAATTCATGACTTCTCTAGTGTAAGCAAGATAGTGATCAAGTTCGGTTGATGCTTCATGTCGAGTCTTATTGAGTAAATCAAATATGACACCATATTCCTGTTTAACTGTTACAAGTTCTTGTTCATATTTAGAGATTTGACTTTTCAAAGACACGTTCTGATCATCCAGTTGCTCAATTTTAGGATCGAAGATTTTGCACTCAATCGAGCGATTTTCTTTTGAAAACTAAGTTGATGATTGTGAATATCTTTTCACACCAATGAAGACGACGTTTTGCATTGTAAAGTTCGTTAAATAATTGTTTATTTTCACTTTTAAAGACTCGATCCGAAGCACATTATCGGTATTCTCAACAGCTACCACAGAGTCAACATTATCGGCAGAGATATAATCGATGCATGTGGCAAAGAATAGAATAACACAACATTATGGGTATCGGCCAGATAACATCTTCCAAGAGTCGATCAACATCTTTTCTCAACATTTTCTTTTTCGTTTAGTATTAGAAATAGATGTTTCGAGTTTTCTCGCCACCTTCATCACTCAAGTTCCTTATGAAAATCCTTTTCCCAAGCTAATGCAAAACTTTTCAAATTTTTAACATTTGGTAAAAGATTTTTCGAAAAATGTCTCTTTGTTCTCGCTAAAGGCGATTGAAAGTGTTGAACTTTGATTTCGAATGATGTTCTATCTCATGTTCTAAAATTTTGAGGTCACCATGAAAATATCAAAATATCTAAGAATTTTACGATTTTCGTGTTTTGAGTTTACTTCATCGATTGAAGGTAAAGGACCATAAATTTGTGCATAGTCCGGTTGGGGATTAACATTAGAAGACTGGGTGTTCTACTTAGAGACTTGCTTTGTAAAATATGAAAATATTAGATTGAGAAGCACCACCCCTTTCCATCCATGGAAGGGGTATTTATAGTTACAGACATAACGACCTCCTGACGGCCTGTGGATCAGGTATACAGTGGGTAAAGACCCGTCCTTCCTCCACGGTGTAACTCTAAACTATTCTACGCTACTGACTAACTAATTAACTAATAAATAACGTAACAAACGACATGTCTACGAGCTTGATAAGGTTTTAAAATGTACCTTTTTGAGGGGTCGTTTAAGCCCTTATTTGATCACTTTTGTATCCGTTATTACTTAATATCGTTCCTTTTCACTTTTTAGGTCTTTCGAAGGAAAATTGCTGGAATGGCACTTATTTGGACGAAAAGGCACGGATATACGAAGAAAATGGCCAAAGTCAAGAATCGAGCCACTCAGATCGGCCGAAATACAAGGGGACGGCGTCGGTTGTTAATCATGACGCCGTTGCATCAATTTTGTGACGGCTCAGAGCTAAATTGCTTATTTTCAAGTGACGGTGTCGGGGCTTTAAAAGAGTAGGTCGTCGCAACTCGGACGGCCTAGATTTGATCGAGCGGCGTCGAGATCAAGGGACGGCGTCACAAGCATAAGGTGACGCCGCAAGACTAACGTGGCCAAGACGAAACCCTAATGATGCGACCGGGCCACAAATCATAAGGTGGCGTCGTCGCGATTGTAATCTTATATAGAATCAATTTTTCGGTTTTAGTGTGTAGTCTTTGGAGTAAAAACCTAAACCGAACCAAGGCTGTCTTGTACGATTTTTAGGGTTCCAAACCCTATCTTACATCAAGATAAGTGTTTTACTTCATTAATTCAATTATGTCTTTAATTACTTGTGTGTATGCTTGCATGTTCTCCATGTTCGGCTAATTTACTTTTGTGTTTGCTTAGGGAATATGAAACTTAATTATTGAATATTGATTGGTTGTCTCTTATCTTAATTGTTAATGATCTAGTAATGCGATAAGTCATTCTTTGTGTAGTTAATGCTTGATTAATCTTTGTGAACCTTAGACTATAACACCTAGAGTAGTTGTAGGCTAAACCATCCAAAGAGTACCTTAGAGTTAGAGTTTATAATTCCTAGAGATCTTGTAGACGAGACCCTTTGGTAGTTTCAAAGAGTTAGGGACAACGCATACCCTACGACTTTGGGCATACAACGCGATTAAGAATAAGGACGTGACAATTCAACCATCAATGGGAGATAATTAAGGAGTAATAAAACCTAAGTAAACACATCTTTAAACCATCATACGAGCACACAATAATTAGACATAGACTACATACACCTCAGTTAGATAATTAGATAAGTAGAGTAATCGGTGAAATACCAACCCCAAATCCAAACCCGAGATTCGTACCTTTTCAATTTCTTAAAAATATAAAAAGATAAAAATAATCTTCCTCAACCCCAACCTTAGCGTAGTAACTTCTCACTAGCATTTCTATTCCCCTAGAGAACGATATCAATTCCCGTGGCTTACCCTAATACTACACTAAAACGATTAGGTTCACTGCCTAGGGTGTTATAAAACTTGCTCAAAGAAAAGGAAGTTCCTTTGACCCCGAACGACGCGTGTAGCATTATCAAGTTTTTGGCGCCACTGCCGGGGAATAGAATAGCTAGTTACTAGTCCACCTCGTTTAGGTTTTTTGCTTGATTCCTATCAAGTAAATTTTTTCTCATTTTTTTAGCTTCCTCGTAGTCTATCCCCCTTCTTCGTGACCTTTGTTCGTAACCCCATCACTTTTCATCAAGGAAGGTGATAACCAACCACCATTCATCAACCTACCACCAAATGACCCGCCAAGAGCCCGTACTCTTGGTGAATACTCGAGACCAAGCCACCTAGGCTATAGGAACACCATTGAGCTTCCCGACCAAGCCCAAACTACGGCCCTGCGATCCGACACCATCCGGTTGGTGCAAAACGGATGTGCATTCCATGGACTTCATTCCCAAGATCCTAATCAGCTTCTTAAGGATTTCCTTAAAATTGTCGATTCCATCGACCTTGATGCTACTACTCGGGAGACCACGCATCTGCATCTGTTCCAATTCTCTCTACGGGACCAAGCTAGTAATTGGCTTAAGCGACTTCCCGCCGACTCCATCTCAAGTTGGGATGATCTCACCTCTCGTTTCCTTGCTCAATTTTTCCCACCGGGGAGAACCACTAAGCTTAGGAATGACATCTTGATGTTCTAACAACGTCAAGGTGAATCTCTCTACGAAGCATGGACTCAATTCAAGGACTTACTTCATAAAGTTTCTCATCACGGCATTGATCTTTGGCTCAAAGTCCAACTCTTTTATGATCATGTCAACTTCCCCACAAAGCGATCCATTGACCAAGCGGCCGGTGGAAAATTTAGTGATCTCACCGCGGAAGAATCATGGGGTATAATAAAGGACCTTGCTCTCTATGACAACGAAAGTTGGAATGACCCCCGTGAGCTGCCCAAAACCGTTAAGGCAATCTCCTTGCCTCCCATTGACTCACAACCTTCCGACCGTAGGATGCTCAAACTTGAAGATCAAGTTAAATTCCTAATGAGTTCCTACGAAAATCCTAAGTCTTCACGCTATGTGAACAAAGTTTCTTCCTCGTGTGATCCGTGTAGTGATCCTCATAACACGCGCACTTGCACCCGATTCCCCGAACATGCTTCCGTTGACTACGCATCCTCGCGTATTAATGGGACGGGAGGAAGATTCCCTACAACACCCGGACCTAGGAATTTCAATGACACCCGAGAAGCATGGAAGGGAAAGCCCGACTTCTATTAGGGGCAAACCAAAGAATTCACTTCCAATGATTTCTCATGGCCCCCGTCTCAGTGCCCTAACCAACAAAACATTGAAGGGATGTTGCAACACCTAGTCGCATCCCAAGAAGCTCAAATAGCTAAGCTCTCAGACCGTTTTAACCAACAACAAGACGAGATGGATAGGAAGATAGATAACCTCTTGAAAGCCATGACCAATAGTGATAGGAAGGTTAATGCTATCTCAACTCCAGAGCCTTCCGGTGTAGAGATTAAGGACCCAAGTAAGTTAGCTAAACACGTCCAATTCGTCAATACCATCACCTTAGAAAACCTAATAGAACAAATGACTAAGAGGACCATATACTTGAGGATAAGGAAAAACCGAGGAATTAGATGAAGTATACAATGACTATTTCAATAAATTTCCTACGGAAGAAGAGCTATCTCGCCACCTCACTTAGTCGTGAACTCCGTCACATGTATGTTAAGAAAAGCCCTAGAATCAAGTTTGGGAACCCTTGGAATCTTAAAATACTATGTTGCATAGGACACCTTTTAGTGGCTAAGGCCTACATTGACCGCAGAAATCACCAATAAACATAATGACTAGCACCTACTATAATTGGGTAATGAAGAAGCCTATCCCAACTAGGTAAGACTCGATCCGTTAAACCGTCAAGTCTAACAGACTTAAAACAACAAACACAAATGCAATGAAGATCGAGAAATATAGTGAATTCTGGTCGTTAAGTCCCACGGAGACTCAATGGTGTGTAAACACTTGATCAGACGGTAGAATGATCACTAATGATAGTGATCAGAAAGGATTAGATTGAATATTACACTACTGAAAAAGTTTATAAATAACAGCGACTTAAATACAAATTAAGAAAATTAAAAAGATAAAAGATATTAAATAAACGCTATCACTATATTTAAAGTGATGAACGTTTAAAACCTAAAACTTACGTTTAAATTAAAAACTACGTAAACGTACAAAATAAAACGTGAAAATAAAGAAGGAAAATACCTACGGATATGAAAAATACATTTTTACAATTCTAATTATATAAGAAAATTATTAGAAAAGGAAAATTATTTTTATTACTATTTAATTAATTATTATTAATTAAAAACTATTTTAAACTATTTAATAATACTCTAAAATTAAAGAAAATACAAAATAAGGCTAGAAAAATAAAATTAAGACTTAGGAAAATCTAAAATATTATAAAACTAATTTTAAAACGAAAGATATTTTTAGACTTTTATATATTTATTATTAATTAATTACTATTTAAAACTAATTAAAATACTTAAAAATACAAATTTAACTAAGAAAAATTGGGAAAATACTTTTAGGCTATTTATATTTATCTAAACTTAAGAAAATTGAAAATTATTTTTGAAGCTTTTCCTCAATTTTTATATTAAAAGCTAATTTAAAATGCTTAAAAACTAATTTAAATTAAGAAAAATAGCAAACAAGCTTGGAAAAATCTGATAATTTCAGGAAAAGTCTAAAATTATGTTAGGAAGCTAGGAAAATTGGAAAAACAGGTGCTTGTGAGGAGAAATAAGGAACTGAAGTGGACTGTGCTTAAAAATAAGCACTTAGGATAAGCTAGATGAGCACAACAAGCTACCAACTGAGAACAGGAACTAAATTATGCTAAAAATAACCAAATGAAACAATAAACAACAGGCTTAACACTCTAGACAACAAGCTCAACAGATTTGAGATTTTGGATAAATGAGCTAAAAACAGTTTTTGGGGACCAACTTTAAGCTAGGCAATAAGCCAATCAATAAGCTAAAACCTAAAACCAGAACTTGGGATCTAAACTAGACCTGGTTGAGACCTAGTAAACCAAAGTACAGACCTAGACAAGCTCAAATGAGACTTGTGCAAGGTCTGCAAAACCTGCATAAACCACTGTGCAAGCTTAGTGCCCTGCACAGGGCTTCTAACACCATTTTGACAAGCTAGATTGAAGCTTTTAGAAAATTCACAAAATTATGAAAAAATGACATCAAGAAGCTAGAGCAGTTAAATTTTTAAAAGCCACAAGCTTCACTGATTTTGGCCCAAAGATGAGCTCTTGAAAATTCTTCCTAGTGGAGCTAAAAACGGATTTTTCAAACTTTGACTTTTTAATAAAACTAAAAGGTTGACTATTATGAGTTTTGATCTAGATTTCCTACTTGAAAATGATGTTATACGATTAAATAAAGCTATTGCAAACTTAGTTTATGAATTCTAAACACAAAACTAACTTTGATTTGTTAGAATCTCAACAATTAGAGTACTTAAGGTGGAAACAAATGAATTTGACTTCGAGCCCTGCTCAAGCACAAGATTATTAATGCAAAGGGCTAAATTAAGCTAACCAAGCAGAGACAACGGTCCTAACCATTGAACAAACCTCTAGCACGCTCTACATGCTCAATCCAAACACCCTTTTGTAAGACCGAAATGAACTTAAAACAAGATTACCAATTTAATTAACTAATTCCATTGATCAAACCGAGCTAAATTATCTTTAATATAACTAAATAAACAAGTTAAAACAGATTATGACTATAAATACCACTATCAACAAAATATGCAAAATGACTTGAAAAGTGAAAATAAGGAAATTACTAACCACTATCCAGTTGGTTTGCAGACCAAAACCAAACCAAATTCTGATCTAACCTAACTAAATCTAACCCCAAAGCATCCTCTGCATCACCCAAATATCATCACCATGCCCATTTTTGGTCCAGTTGACTTTTGTTGACCATACTCTAATATTGCTTGAAAATTAATTATGAGCTTATAGAAAACTATAACAAGCCTTAATAAGTTTATGTGAGATGGAAATTGAGCTTTTACAAGCTTGTAAGTGAGAACTTGAAACTGAATAATACCACAGTAAACACTAAACTTGGAATTTAAATAAAAACTTGATATTGATGCTTAAAAGTAAATTACAAAGATAAGATTACTTGAGTTTTATACAATAAAGCTTAAAGTTACATTTTAAAACTCTTAATTAAGATAAGTAAAAAAAACGACATTCAAAGAAAAACTAAAAACTAACTACTGCCCCCCTAGCCTTCCTCTTGCCTCCTTTTATATTCCAAACTGCTCCCCCATGTACTCTGAATCTATCCCACCAAAATCTAGCCATTTGATCTCTCTCATGTGCCATATGTCATTTTTCGCGCCAAAAGGTCTTGAGCAGGTTTTTGACATTAAATAGAGTGGGTTGAGATAATTAAAGGTTTTTGGGTGTTAGTGTAAGTGGAAGGGACAAGGGGGATGGATAGGTGAGGAGGGGGGTTGAAAAGGTTGGCAAACCATCTCTGGTTTTGGTGTTACAGCTGTGGAGAGGGAAGTGTACAGTACTTGGCGGTTTTCCTCTTGGTTTGACTTCTGTTGACCGTGGGTGGGTAATAACAAAAGGCCGGGTCAAGGTTTGGGCCAGCTGGTGCTTTGGACCTTGGATGTGTTGGGCTTGGATATGTATATATGTCCGTTTGGTTAAGTAGTAACAACAAGGGCCAAAAGTGCAACTTCTCCAAACTTGAGGACTGAAAGTGAACTTTTTCCAATGCTTTCATAAGGACCAAACATGACAAACATTTATAGAACAAGGACCATTTTGCATAAAATCCATTTTTAAAGGTCCAAGGACTAATTTTGCAATTTTCCAAAGTTTGAGGACCTTTCTTGCCAATTGACCAAAAATTCATTCAAGGATCATTTTTTTACAACTTAGAATACTTTAAGGACCTTGAATGATAAAATTCCACGTTTTGATATTCCGTGGACTAGATTTGACAACTTTTAAAACTTGGGGACTAAAGCGCCAATTTTGCAAACTTGATACATTTTTCATCCGATTTTGATATTTTGCATTTAAAACACATAAAACACTAATTTGTGATATTTTGATCATTTTGATGTGTTTCGAGTGTTTTCAGATGATTTTGCGGTTTATATTAGCAAAAATGATGAGTATTTAGACACTCATCAATCCTCAACATCGAGATATTGCTAGTCCCTAGCAATGATTTGAAGCTTTAATGGATTTTAAAACTCTTTACCAAAATCCATCACTCGGAGTAGCCAAATGTTTCGAGTTCAAGTAAGAACCTTGGTACATCGATAACCAAATGATTTTGAGCAAATCATAAGTCAGAACGGATTTGATTTGTCTTTACCGTGTCGCATTCGGACTAGCCAACTCTTAGATAAATTATCAACATTATCTTTGGTGAGTCAATACCAATTATGGATTTTCCATCGCCTTTACCACAAGCCATAACCTTGCGGGCTAGCCAACTCTTCACTTTTTAGGATATGGTGGTGAGAACCATACAATTTTGGGCAAATTGCAAGCCATATAAACGGATTTGATATATCTTTACCAAGAGCCGCTTGCTCTGGATTAGCCAATCCTTTTGTCTATCAAACATGGCGGATCGATAACCAATTGAGTAAGTGTAAAACACTTACTCCAAAAAATTTTGGCCAAAACGGGAATGGGTAGATAATATATGAAATTCGTGAGAATTCCCCACACTTAGAAATGAATATTGCCCTCAATATTCAAAGTACCATGGTTATGCCGAAACAAAGAACGTAAAAGGAAAATACTACGCCATTATTTAGAAAGATTTTTTTTTTTTTTTTTTTTTTTTAAAGATATATGTATATATAACATGTGGGCATCACCCCACACTTAGGTGGTAGAAAGGGTAAGAAGTCGAAATATGGGTGAAAACCCATATGGTGAGTGCTACTATTTTGATTTCGAGTCGCTAGCTTGACTCGACCAATTCATTGGTTCATGGGGAAACAAAGTGGAAGAAACAATCTCCATCGGACTTTCATTCAAGATGTTCGAAAACATTCAAGCACGTGAAAGTTCCACACCGATGAGATATAGAGAGAACCGCTCAAAATGATAATTGAAAATGCCGGATCAAAAATAGTGTCCTCATTCCAGAAGGAGAAAAGGAAAGAGCAACCACACCATTTGTGAAGAATGGAATAAATATGTGCATCACAATGCATGTCCATTCTCATTAGAAAGAAGCAAATCACCATTTTGACATTTTAAGCTTAAATTTGAAGCTTTTATGGTGATTGGTAACAAAATTTCCGGGAGGAGAGCTGAAACGGTTCTTCAATCAACAGATTTTCAAGAAAAGGATGTCTCCTCCGAATCAGTAAGTATTGTCAATTCTGTTGAATTGACTCATCACTAAGAAAATCATCGACCTCTTTCCAAAATTTGTCATCTTCCTCATCCGGGTGAGAGAAGGAATGGAAGAGTCGGAAATGGGATAAGAAATGAGTGGATGATCATTATATAGGAGATTTCTAGTTTCTCCAAGATCGGCTTCAAAATCAAAGAGATCATCGTCACTTTCGATGAAAGTGGACCGATGTGAGTGAGTCCATCGTTGAACTCCTCAAGAGAGGATCGATCGTGGGAGTGATGCCTCAACATACTCGATGTCTCCATAAGATTTACAATCATCGCTAAAATCGGAGAAAGTCTCAAAATGATCATTAGAACACTCAAGAGGAAAGGGATATCACACATATGGTCGAAATTCCGTGACTCTCTCGGGATTGGGACAAGGTCCTCAACACTAGACTTTATAAATTCGTCCGATTCCTTTTCGTGAACAAGTGTCAAGATGCTCATCCCCATGTTCGAGAGTGAGTGGGAGCTTGGTGTGATAACAACAGACTGAGGGAGTTTAGAAGGACTAGCATACATATGTTTAATACTTTCCATTTGTTCTTCCGCTAGTAATTCCATCATAGTCTTTTCTCCCCGATTGTTCATGGAAGGAATCTCAACCGATGAACTCGATGAACTGTTATAAAATTGTAGGATATCAAGGATATCTTCATCATCATCGTCATCGTGAATGAAACGGAATCGAGAGCTAGATTTGGCCGCTTTTCTTTTGCAATTGATTCCTAATAGATTGTTCAAAGGCAATTTGGGAATCTAATTTAGCAGCCCGCTCTTGACTAACAAAACTTCCATGGACTTCTCATTTGGATTATCATGGGATGTTTAGATTCCTTCAAATCTTTCACTAAATCCAAAAGATCTAGGAGAAGATTTTGAGGAAGTGGGTCAGCCGGTAATTGTGGAGGTTGGTCATGAAACGAAGAGTCGTAATTGTTACAAGGAAATGGATTCCTTGTTTGACAATCCGAGCTAGAGTGAGACCTCCACAATACTCACAACAAGAAACCGATGCGGCCGTGAGTGGTATGTGTTGTAGTCATAATTGTTATCGAACCGCTCATAGAGAAGCGTGTTTCTGATTGACAATCGAATCGAATGTGAACCACCACAGCACTCACAACAAGAAATCAAGAGTCTCACGGTGTGGTAGCCGATGGAATAAATTAGTCGTGTTATGGTAGGAATAGGATCTTGGTTATAGATGCACCGCTTCCGATTCCACCATGCTACAACCGAGGCAATTGCCACCATTATAAGGACCACCACACCAAGGCAACCAAGAGGGTGAGGATAAGACATAGATAGAATCAAAGGTTAACAGAGGTAAGAAATGAAGAATCAAAAGATAAGAGGGTAAAGAGGAATATTTTTGGTATTTTTGAAAACATGATGATAAAACAAAGAATGAAAATGTTTTTGGATTTTCTCGATAACTTTACAAAAAAACTTTTACAAAAGATGGGATATGTGCAAGAATGGGTCTCGAAAAGGCTAAACACACGCTTAAAGCCTCCCGAATGGGCTAAAAATTTTGATCATCTTAAACCGTCAAGTCTAATGACTTAAACAGACTTAAACACAAATGCAATGAAGATCGAGAATATAGTGAATTCCGGGTCTTTAAGTCCCACGGAGACTCAATGGTGTGTAAACACTTGATCGACGGAGAATGATCACTAATGATAGTGATCGAAAGGATTAGATTGAATATTACACTCTTGAAAAAGTTTATAAATAACAATGACTTAAATACAAATTAAGAAAATTAAAAGATAAAGATATTAAATAAACGCTATCACTATATTTAAAGTGATGAACGTTTAAAACCTAAAACTTACGCTTAAATTAAAAACTACGTAAACGCACAAAATAAAACGTGAAAATAAAGAAGGAAAATACCTACGGATATGAAAATACATTTTACAATCCTAATTATATAAGAAAATTATTAGAAAATGAAAATTATTTTTATTACTATTTAATTAATTATTATTAATTAAAAACTATTTTAAACTATTTAATAATACTCTAAAATTAAAGAAAATACAAAATAAGGCTAGAAAAATAAAATTAAGACTTAGGAAAATCTAAAATATTATAAAACTAATTTTAAAACTGAAAAGATATTTTTTAGACTTTTTATATATTTATTATTAATTAATTACTATTTAAAACTAATTAAAATACTTAAAAATACAAATTTAACTAAGAAAAATTGGGAAAAATAATTTTTAGGCTATTTATATTTATCTAAACTTAAGAAAATTGAAAAATTATTTTTTTGAAGCTTTTCTGAATTTTTTATATTAAAAGCTAATTTAAAATGCTTAAAAACTAATTTAAATTAAGAAAAATAGCAAACAAGCTTGGAAAAATCTGATAATTTCAGGAAAAGTCTAAAATTATGTTAGGAAGCTAGGAAAATTGGAAAAACAGGTGCTTGTGAGGAGAAATAAGGAACTGAAGTGGACTGTGTTAAAATAAGACTTAGGATAAGCTAGATGAGCACAACAAGCTACCAACCGAGAACAGGAACTAAATTATGCTAAAAGTAACCAAATGAAACAATAAACAACAGTGCTTAACACTCTAGACAACAAGCTCAACAGATTTGAGATTTTGGATAAACGAGCTAAAAAGCAGCTGGGGACCAACTTTAAGCTAAGCAATAAGCCAATCAATAAGCTAAAACCTAAAACCAGAACTTGGGATCTAAACTAGACCTGGTTGAGACCTAGTAAACCAAAGTACAGACCTAGACAAGCTCAAATGAGACTTGTGCAAGGTCTGCAAAACCTGCATAAACCACTGTGCAAGCTTAGTGCCCTGCACAGGGCTTCTAACACCATTTTGACAAGCTAGATTGAAGCTTTTAGAAAATTCACAAAATTATGAAAAAATGACAACAAGAAGCTAGAGCAGTTAAATTTTTAAAAGCCACAAGCATTATATCCTAGTTTAGTAGAGTCTTATATATATTATTACCGCCGATTTTACGCGAATGTTTCGTTTGTTTTCTTCAATTGTGCAGGTTTAATTTATTAAGAAGAAGATACATAAGATTGGAAGGAGCTTTTCACGCATACATTCTTCTTGAAGAAAGATTTAACCACCACTTTACATGGATCCTACCGAGCTAACCAGGGGAGTATTAGTTTCTTTCGTTTTCATTACCTTCTATTATCATAACTTTGATACTTTCGGGGAATATTGGGGACAATGTTCAGTTTAAGTGTAGGGAGGGAAAATAAAACGGGAACTTTGAAACTACGCTTATCCTTGATTATTTTCTTTATCCAATTGTATTTGTGTAATAAACCATGAGAAAATGTCGGTTAGGGTAATTTTGACACCAAATTTAAAATTTTTCATGACATATAGGAGTGGCCCATTAGTCTTAACAAAAGCGTCTCACGGATAGAAAGTTATATGACTAGCACAAAAACCCTTTACCACTTAAATTCCACCAAAAAGTGAGGATCGCCTTAGATTAGTAGGAATTAAAGCATTCATCTTTAATGCTTAGTGTGTGAACCGTAGTATAATAGATTTTAGAACTTGTTTTGTGATGCATTCCGAGATCGCTAGTAAGACTACACTTGTGTAGTTAGGAATAACTAAATGATAAGAGGCATTAGGATAACCCTTGTTTGATACCGTAATATAATTACTTCTTCCACATCGGTTGAGTAATTCCCCACAACCTTTGCGTTGTACTCATTTTTAGTACACGATACCCCTAGTTAACCCTCGAGCCTATCCTTTTCGCAGTTCTCGTGATGTTTCGGTTTTCGAATTATCGATGAAGAGCATTTTTACACCCCACCCCAAATGTACACCCAAATCGCCTTAGCCTACCTTGTATGCACTCACTTCTAGTGCATTATTGTTATCACACTTAACCCTTAGTTCAATTATCTTGTTGCTTGCATAAGTTGCTAAGTTGAGTCATATCCTTTCTACACAGTTTTGGGACGATTGGGACTCCTGGGAAAAGTTAAATTTTATGAGATGACGGGAATGGAACGAATTCAAATTCCCTTTATATGCATAATAATGTTCTCCAAGTGTTTTGATCTTTTCAATTTGGGTCAAATTAGTGTTAGATTAATAAAAAGTCAAGTGTAGGGATGTGCCAATAAATCTCTATCATTTTGATGTTATCGTAGAGGATGGTAGAGTAAAAAAAAAAAAAAAAAAACGGCTACCATCCTACATCTATCTTTAAATTTATGTTTGTTTGTTTCAGTTATCTAGAGTTTAGAGTGTCGAGTCTTGGCTTAGCAACGCCATTATTCATATGCTTGTAACATAGAGATTTTTGACTTGCCACCACTAAATAGCCTATCCCACCAAACCCTTTGTTTCCCTACCGTAAGCTAAACATTACAACCCTTTAAAGACCTCTTTGATAGTCTTTCCTAGGTGCTTACGCCAAAGCGATGGATGTTTGATCTATTCTCAAGCCTATGGTAATCTATGTACTAGGACCGGTTAATGAGTGTTTATCTTCCATTTCCAACTTGTTATATTTCATATACACCCGAGAGATGTGAGTATCCAAACACCCCATGTGAGGTGCTAGTATGTAATTTCCGTGCTTGTTATGACTTTTATGGGCTTATATGTGTTGTGGATTGTTTTAAACCAATGCTTCATGACCCCTAACTTATAAATTAATTGGCTAAAAGCACATTTGCTTGAGGACAAACAAATACCAAGTGTAGGGATATTTGATAAGGTTTTAAATGTACCTTTTGAGGGTCGTTTAAGCCCTTATTTGATCACTTTTGTATCCGTTATTACTTAATATCGCCCTTTTCACTTTTAGGTCTTTCAAGGCAAATTGTCGGAATGGCACTTATTTGGACGAAAAGGCGCGGATATACAAGAAAATGGCCAAAGTCAAGAATCGAGCCACCGATCGCGAAATACAAGGGGACGGCGTCAGTGTTAGGCGACGCCGTCAAGATCAATTTTGTGATGGCTCAAGAGCCAAATTGCTAATTTTCAAGTGACGGTGTCAGCTTTAAAAGAGTAGGTCGTCGCAACTCGACGGCCTAGATTGATCCGCACGGCGCCGAGATCAAGGGACGGTGTCACAAGCATAAGGTGACGCCGCAAGACTAACGTGCCAAGACGAAACCCTAATGACGGCGACCGACGGCGCCACAAATCATAAGGTGACGCGTCGCGATTGTAATCTTATATATAAAATCCGAATTTTTCGCTTTTAGTGTGTAGTCTTTTGGAGTAAAACCTAAACCGAACCAAGGTCGTCTTGTACAAGATTTTAGGGTTCCAAACCCTATCTTACATCAAGATAAGTGTTTTACTTCATTAATTCAATTATGTCTTTAATTACTTGTGTGTATGCTTGCATGTTCTCCATGTCCATTAATTTACTTTTGTGTTTGCTTAGGAATATGAAACTTAATTATTGAATATTTATTGGTTGTCTCTTATCTTAATTATTAATGATCTAGTAATGCGATAGGTCATTCGTTGTGTAGTTAATGCTTGATTAATCTTTGTGAACCTTAGACTATAACACCTAGAGTAGTTGTAGGCTAAACCATCCAAAGAGTACCTTAGAGTTAGAGTTTATAATTCCTAGAGATCTTGTAGACGAGACCCTTTGGTGGTTTCAAAGAGTTAGGGACAAACGCAAACCCTACGACTTTAGACACCAACGCGATTAAGAATAAGGACGTGACAATTCAACCATCAATAGGAGATAATTAAGGAGTAATAAAACCTAAGTAAACATATCTTTAAACCATCATACGAGCACACAATAATTAGACATAGACTACATACACCTTAGATTAGATAATTAGATAAGTAGAGTAATCGGTAGAAATACCAACCCCCAAATTCAAACCCCGATATTCGTACCTTTTCAATTTCTAAAAAACATAAAAAGATAAAAAAAATAATCTTCCTCAACCCCAACCTTAGCGTAGTAACTTCTCACTAGCATTCCTATTCCCCTAGAGAACGATATTAATACCTGTGGCTTACCCTAATACTACACTACAATGATTAGGTTCACTGCCTAGGGTGTTATAAAACTTGCTCGAAGAAAAGGAAGTTCCTTTGACACCAAACGACGCGTGTAGCGTTATCAGAGCTAACTCATGCTAGACCATAATTGGGGTGACTGGCACTTTAACATGTAATTTCCAATTCCTAACAATCTCCCGAGGTCACCCCATGAAATACATTTTGCATCCTAGCATTCTATCTTTGACTTTAGTTCTGAGCTCGTAGACTTCTATTCTTCAAGTTGCGCAATCTTTGTGCTTTAGTAGCGATTCTTCAAAGTCCGCATAGATTTGTACTTTTAGTGGAGGTCTTTGAATTGATCCACATATTTGATGATCTTCGAGCTTTCATTGAGATCATCAGCCATAGTAAATCTCTGGATCACCCTTTGTTGTGTTGCCTTCATGTGATGTTGTGACTTTCGGACCGACATGCTCACACTTTGAATCATGACATCTTTTCATCGAGTAGCGGAAGCTTTCTTGGTTCATGATATTTGCGATGCGTAGCGTAATCATAGTATAGAAATATCGAGCCGTGTTATGTATATAAGCACAAGTCATGATTTCTTCAATTAAGTGTAGATGTTTGTGAGCATGTGGCTTTGGATTGACTCCTCAATTCGGATCACCGCAACCGTCCAAATGTACCGCAAACAACAATTAGTAATAAAACACACGAAAGTGTCTTTGATCACTTTCGTTGAATTGAGGTACAAGGCCCATGGTTCCCGCTGATCAAGACAAGTACTACCCGCGATCGTGTATAATTCCAAAGAATCTCCTTGACAGGTTTCGCAATGTTCTAGCTGTTCTCAAACCGGAACGTCTTAGAGAAAACAACATGGAGTGAGTGAACCAGCGAATTGAGTTCACTGATTGATGAAAAATGATTTGAAAAACAATCATGTATTGCTTAGAAGAAAGAGTTTTGCAATAAGATGAAGGTTTTATGAGAAAGATCAATTTTCAATCAGAAATACTTTTTGTATTTGAGAAGAGTACACATTCGACGTGCTAGAGAAAAGAAGAGATTCGCACATCGAACGGTTTTTTCAAAAGTATTTATTCAATCAGAGATACTTTTTGAATTTGAAAATGAATACACATTCGATGTGCTATAGAAAAGAAGATTTGCACATCGAACATTTTTTTCAAAAGTATTCGTCAATTCATTTCCGGGACCAAGGTTGATTCAAGAGTGAATCGCCCCATCGTTTATGTCCAGTTGTAACAAGCTTGATCTTACGAGAAGATCTCACATGTTACCCACCAAGAGCTTGTTTGATGTTGGCTCTAGAAGGATTTCCATCTTCATCGTTAATACTTTTAATATATCACTCGGATGTTCTGGCAATACCACAAGGATAATGCGTAGGACTCTTAAGATATATACTTACTTTCCACATTGTGTGAAACAGCAAGTCTTCATTAATGTTGTGTCCTAATGAGATATTGAGGATGATCTCTTGGCTCTAGACTCAATTGTGCACATTTGGTTCCTATGCCGGAGACTAGGGAGAGGGTCTCCTTCTTCAATATCAACAATCTCTAAGAGAAAGTCGATAGATTATGCCGGTTCCTCGTGAGAATGAAACAAGCCCTTTAAGAGGAACTTGAGTAGCTTGGGAAGTTTAGTGCGAAGCGTCCACCGGGTCCATGACGCCTTGTCTTCAATACCGTGTTACCTTAGTAACCACCAAGAGTATATGAATTGAACCCGCCATCGCCTCTAAGGTTGAATTATTGAGGGCTATTTCTTTTCACCCTTTTCACATTCAATTCTTTTTCATTCTTCAACCCCTTCAGTGCTTACCGAGACTTCATTACTAGACCTTGTTGGGTTTATTCTAGTACTAGCTCAGTCTCAGTCCGCACTCTTCCCATATTCTCATTTTTCTCCTTTTTTCATCATACTTAAGGACTTCTACACTATCTAGTGGATTGTCCTGGGTAGATCCCTCCAGCTCTGGCGGGATCGTGGGAACGAATACCTAACCTAACCATCCTTATAACATCATGCATAAAGTAAATTGGTCGGTCTTTTGGTATTGTTCATTCCTTCTCGAAACCAATTGAAAAATCATTTGAAAAATCAATCAAGGTACTTGTGATATAAAATCAAAACATTTTGTACCTTAATTGTTTTGATCATTTTAGAAATGCTCCCCCTCAACATGTGCATATGATCTTGAAATTGTTTAGCACATGGAGGCAAGAGTTCTTTGAAATAATTTCTTGATCACAATTTCGTAGAAAAGCCATTTGATTTTCTTGGTAAATTCTCCCTCAATATGTGCATAGGATATTTGAAATCATTTTATCACATAGAGGAAAGAGTTCTTTTGAAGTACTTCCACGATCACAATATGCCATAGAGAAAACCTTTAAAACTCAATCAAGGTACTTATGATAAAACATTGAAACCTTTTTACCTTGATAGTTTATTTTCTTTTGAAATGCTCCCCCTCAATATGTGCTTCGAGATACGAAAGCGTTTAGCACATATGAGAGAGCAGCCTGCACAATAGAATCAAAATGATCACCTTTTCTTAAATTTCATTATTAAATCACAAATTCTCCCCCGATCAAAAATATCAAACCCTTTGAGATTTTGGATCCCAAGTGATTTAATACGGTTTAGTAAACATGGGAGAATATGTGCCTGATTTAAAAACTCATCTAGTTTTTGGATAAATGCTCCCCCTCAACATGTGCATTAAGTATATTGAAATCGTTTGACACATGGAGGCAGGAGTGCCTTTGAAGGACTAAAACCAATTCCATTAAAACAGATTTGAGATTTAAATCACGATCTCTCTCCCGATCAAAATTTTCAAACCATTTGAGATTTGTGATCCCAATTGATTTAAATCTTTTAGAAAAATTTGGGAAAGACGGGCAAGATTTAATTTTGAAAATGATCAAATGGACCAATTTAAGACATTAAAGATTGTTAGTGTCGTATGATTGTTTTAAGAGATCTTTAAGTAAAATAAAACAATTTCACAATCAAACAAGAATGTAAAAATTTCATTTTGAAAGATCTTGATTCTAAAGAAAAATCATACCATGACATAACATTAAATCTTTAGATCACCACATTAATACATACAAACGGAATTTTTATGAAAAAATATCGATTGAAAATATTTTATTATAAATCACTCTCCCCCTCAATCGATGACCTTAGTTGTTGATTGAGTGACTTAGGTTTTGATAGAATGAAGTCCGGTGATTTTCAAAAATTTAGACCAACTTATTTTCAAAACAATATTTTTCCATTTTCAAAACAATTTTATCAAATATTTTGAAAAATGGTATCATTCACTACTTTTCCTCGCACAAGATACGTTAGGTGGTTGAGCCACTTTTGTTGTTGTTGTAGGGTCGAAGAAAACCGTCTCACGATGCAAGAGACTTCTACGTTGCATTTTAATGCCAACCGAGGTCAATTAAGCTCCGCTTTTCATTTGTCGATGAAGAAAACCATTTGTCGATGCAATGAGACCTCTTACATTGCATTTTTCCATGCCAACTCTACATAGAAGTCCAATTAAGCTCCGTTTCTTTATTTGTCAACCCAAGATATAGTTACCATTTCCTTCGCATCCAATCATATTCTATTGTGGGATCCGGATCGAACATTTATATACCAATATACCGCACACGTTAGTGAACACACATACGATATATGGTGGTCGACATCACCCAAACAACAATCGACTAATAACGACCAATTCAACATATCAATCGATCATGTAAAGGCATGGAATAATGTGTTCATCAAACTTTAATCATCTAATCCTAACAATCATATTCTAGGCACCTAGTCTTCAACGAGGTTAACATCATTTTCGCCAAGCATTTAGGATAATTAGATAAGTCCGATAGATGATATAAATTTGAAAACATTCTCCCTCAATCAATGACTCATTTTCAAGATTTTAAAAGCTGAAGTCATTGATTGAGTTTGCAAATTTTATAAAACTCGAATCGATTGTTTTAAAGCAACTCATTTACCACCATTTTGTTAAAACAAATATTTTTCTGAAGAATTTTGAAGGAAAAATATTTGAGTAGGAACAGCAGTCCTTCGACATACTTTCCTCATTTTGTTTTAGAATAAATGCACGAAATATTTTGAAAATTGTTTAAGCGTAGCACTTTCCTTCTTTGAAAAACGGGTTGCTATCTGAAATAATAGCAAGCCATAGTTTAAGCGCGGGTTGCAGTCTGAAATAACTGCAAGCCATTTGATTTGTGACATGTTTTGAAAAGAAATATTTACACCTTCTGCTAGAACTTCATCTATGGTCCCGTGCCATTGTTGAATGACATTTCTAAGACCGCAGATGTTATCGATACCAGAAGACATGTCTTGAGAAAACAATATTTTTGGTATTTTTAAATTTTTGATTATTTTTATGGGTTTTTGAAGGTTTTATATTTTTCTATTTTCTTTTTGATAAATATTTACATATAGAATAGATGATATAGTTTAAGAAGATGATGATACGAGTACCGAGATAAGGATATCGAGCAGCCCCATTGTAGAAGATAGAAGTCATCATCTATTAAACATTCACCACCAAAGCTTCCAAGGCTCTTGAATCGGAGAGAGAAATTGAGCCACTTGAAAGTGAGACTTTGGTAGCTTCCCCCAAACCATAAATCTTCTTATTGAGCAGATTATAAACTTTCTTTCAAGCTTGCCTTAGCCAGATGCACATAGACGCACACCATATCATCGATCTTGCTTCTCCATATAAGAAGGATCATCGTAAGTCTCCGTTCGGGGTTATATCATCAAGTAGAACAACAAAGAATCATCCCACGCTTGAATAATCTTCTCAAATTCCTTTTCCACTGAAGTCAGAAGCAATCCATTCCAAAAGGTGTCAAGAGAACAATTCCATCAAGTAGTTGAATTGATGCAGTCAGCCTCTAGGTAAAAGCTCAAGAACCCGAATACACATATACTCAAAGATAGAGAAACTTATACAATCGAAGTAGCATATTAAGTCCGATAGCCAAAGAATAACCTCGATGTATACTTTTATCTCCCCTGATGATGGTGTATGAAGCTCAAGAACCCTGAAAACCGAATGCCCAAATAGGGAATAACCTATAACATTGAAGAAGCAGGCCGAATCACTGATTATCTCTGTGGATGACAATCTCTACAGATGTCAACTCCGGAATAAGTGATTATATCTCTGAATCACTGATTAAGCACTCAAGTGAAACAACTGAGCATCCCCAATGTACACAATTTCTCTCCCCTGATGATTGCGGTAACATCAAAATCATCACACATTTGTGTACTTAAACTAACTCATCCATCTCTTCCCCCACATAGTTGGAATAAGAACACTAAACACCATGAGTCAAACCTTGAGTTTCTCTGCGGTAATGACATTTGTCTTCCCGGGATATTTTCAATCACTTAGAAGTATTAAGTTCATCAAGTTTACTCGTGTTTAGATGCATGTCTCCTTCCCCCTTGCTGGTTTTGATACTTCAGAATCAACAACTCTTTGTAAGCCCGTATACTTGAAATCTTTTGAGAAGAACACTTGTAATCTTGTGGGAATCAACTTGCTGAAGTAGATTGTGAGCAAGTCTAATTGGGGATTAAATCAGATATTTCACTCTCCCCCAATTAGTGCTCTCTCCAAAATAGACAATCTTTATGATGAATGCTTGGATTAAGAAGAAGTCTTTAGATCGTTAAATGCAACTCGTCTTTAGTCTTCTAACATGTACCAGAAAATGTAGAACCGACTGTAGACTCGACCTTCTTCAAGATTGTCCGAATGGGGAATAGAAAGTTAACATCTTCATCTCACCAAATGCATTCCAATTACCTTATATGTAGCAAATCTCCTTAACTAAAATCCCTCCCAATCAAACAAGAACAGAAAGATGTTTCATCAAAGAAATCAGCCCAGCAACTAGAATCACTTCGTCATTTAATCATATCAGCCCATGTGAAGATGTCAACCAATAGCTCTTAGAATAAACTACGTTTGAAGATGACCCGATAAGAAGAAGCTCGGTTCTTACATGAGTTAGGAGCCGTATGACCATATATTCTCAGATATAACTTAACATGTACAATTATCATACTTCTTCTCCCCTCAAGAATTGCATACGGAGATGCCATTCTTGATTAAATAAGTGAACATCATCCAAATGTATTCTATTCACACTTCTCCCCCGCAAAATTAGCACATGATGTCACCATCGTCATTATAATCGAGCAAGTGGAATAAGAGTATAATCAACAGTAGTCCGGTTCACTTGATAATTGAAAGCGCATGGAAAAAGCATGAAGCATGTTGATGAGAATGGTCATAATTAAGAAGATTTCTCTTCTTCAGAAGATAAAGCGCACTGAAGCGTACACTTTTCTTTTCTTTAGAGTACGAGGCATGAACTATTGTGTTCATACGTCATAAATCTCTCTCTTTTCAATCTCTTGGCAAAACTGGTAATCAATCACCATTATCATTCAGTAGGCTCTTTGTAGTGACAGCTGATGGAGATAACCCAATATGATGAATTTGACCCTGAAGTAAACTAACCCGAACTCGTGACTTAAACTTGCACATATGTAACAAAGAGCGGTGCCGAGACTTCATCCTCCACTGAATCTCTAAGTACTCTATACTCTTCATCCAACCAACCATCAAGTATAAGACGTACATCACCTCTTGAAATCCACAATTGAATGTGACACTGAGCACTACAACGTAACTCCTTAAAGTGATAGTTATTTTGTGGTGGTAAGAGCCTAATTCCCCCAAGTGGTAAAAAGAAAAAGTTACCCAACAATAACTAGATTTCCAAGTCTTCGTTTTTGATAATAAGCTTGAGGAGGATCATGAAGAATCTTCATCCATCCATCCCCGATACCTTCAGATACTAAGTACACTCGCCCGTGATATTTCACTTCAACCTCAAATAAATAATAGTGAATTAACCCCGTTGTCACATCTTCTGGTCAAAAGCTCAAATCTAGCCTCCTTGACGTTTTAAGTGAACTCTGATAATGGTTTCATCCCGACCATGGTTTAAATGCACATAACCCCGTAAAATGATGTAATAACCAAGCTGCCATGACGAAAATCCAAACACACATCCAATTCATGAAGTACACCTTTATCCCTTCTTCAAGTAGAAATCGTAGCACCAAAGATCGGATAAGATTCGCATAAATGCTTTCCTTTCTCCGTGATGGTTCCATCAAGACGAGATTTTACAATTCTATGGTTTAAACCGAGAAATAGTTTCTTTTCATGGATTTTACAAAACCGTGAATAAACCGCAAGATAGATCCTAAATGCACATTACTTTAACTAGATGTTTCCATTGTCACGGATTTTACAAGTCTATGATTTAAACCAGAAATAGATTCTTTCATGGATTTTACAAAATCAAGACAAAACCGTAAACAATGTCGACTTGAATGTGTTATGACAACATTGGTTTTGGTGAATATCTGCTTTCTGGGAACATGCAATGGTTCATTGATGAGTGTGTAAATACTCATCATTTTTAGTCAAATGAATCGCAAAACGCTTAAAATGCTCGAAATGCATCAAAATATCGAAAATATTCCAAAATTGCATTTTATATGTTTCGGATGCAAAATGTCTAAAATCGATGAAAATGAGCAAAGTTTGCATAATTGGCGCTTTCAGCCCCCAAGTTTCTAAAATTGTCGAAATAGTCCCCGAGTCAAAATTTCATAAGAAAAATCATCAAAGGTCCTTTTTAAATCATAACTTGTCAAATTTAGTCCTTTGGTGAAAAATATAAAAAGTTTGAGAAAATTACAAGTTTGGTCCTCCAACTTTGAAAATTGGCAAAATTGGTCCTCGAAAATGTGAAAATGTCACTTTGGTCCTTGTAATATTAACACTTGTCAATTTCAGTCCTTGGAGCAACTTTGAGATTTGGTAACAGTCCTCAAGTTTGTAAATTGCATACTTAGTCCTTTGATTATTATTAACCTTTTATACATTTGACTTGTCAAAACCCCAATGGACCCCGCTAATAACCCTTTTGGACCCCTTTTTATTTAGCAACAAACACCCTTGACCGCCTTTTCCTCCCAAGTCACGAGTTACCACTCTTCATCATCACCATTGCTGTGATATCCTCGATAAACACTCCTCCATCATATCCCTACTCTACCCTCCAAACACAACAAGCCAAGGAGTGCATTAAATGCCTTCTCCAATATCTCACTCAAGCACAAACTGTAAACATGGTTTTGGCGCCAAAATACTTAAATGGCCAAGATTGTTTCCAAGGCATCCAATGGTCAATAAAGTTGCTGGGATTTGTTCAGAGGAGAGAGACAAGGACTTTGGGTGTATAAAAGGCAAGAGGAAGCATCAAAAGAAGAGTAGTTAGTTTATTTTGTTTAAATGTATGTCGTTTTTAAGCTTTTAATGTCTTAAGTAGTTCTTCATTGTATTTTTCAGTTAATTTGTATCAAACAAAGTTATTCTAGTGTATTGCAACTTATTTTAAACATCAATTCTAGTTAATGTTCATTTTCCATAATTTGTGTCCATCGTTGAAATTTTAACTTTCAAACTCATTTGTTTAAGCTTTTAGCAACTCGGTTTCAATCTCCAACAAGTTTATATGTTTATAATAGCTTTTGTAAGCTTGTAATCAAGTTTAAAGCATTTTAGTTATTGGTCAACAAAAGTCAACATATGAGCAAAATTGATGCGTAAAGGGAAATGGTTGAAGCGGACATGGATTTGGGTTGATTTATAGTTAGTCGATGGATTTGATAGGTTAGTGGTCCTTATTCGGTTTGCAAGCCATTGTGGCTATGGATTTCTTGTAAGTGTGCTTTAAGTCTCATTTCTAGCTCATGAACGATGAGTGCTTTAACTTTCATTATATCTGTTATAGTAGTGATTATTGCTGTCTTTATAGCCTTATTGAGATGTATTGGATCTGTTGTGATGTGAAAATGATCTTGTCTTTGATATTTGGTTAGTATTTTTGCACAACAAGTCTATAAAAGGGTGTTTGGATTGCCTGTTAAAACTGAGTCTAAGGTTTTATTGGTCTGATCTTTGTGCTGCATTGAGTCTTTAGTTACATTAGTAGCATCATTTATATACAAGTTTACACCAGTTTCCATTAATAGTCAAAATAAGGTTGTAACTGTTCTCAAGCTCACAACTCATAAAATCACCACCAAAATCAATTCTAATAGGTTTAAATCTTGATAAGTTAGCTTGATAAAGTTGCATTACATCATATTTAGTCTATTTCACCAACATTTGCTTCTAAAATTCACAAAAGTCAAATTTCAACTGTTTCAAAAGTCAAAATGGGGTCAAAAGATTTATGCGAAACTTGCAAGATCTGCACGTGGTTCATTAAAGCTTTTAGGGTCTCGATTTTTGGTCTATAAGCGCCTACTAGGTGGTCTTCTAGACCTCATATCTCTTTTTGGCTAAAGATCTTTGAGAAGCCAGCATAAGCTCAAAGTCGAGGCCTGCTCACCGTTTTGCTTGAAATCGCTTAGCTCATAATCTAGTGTATCCGCTATTTAAGGTTAGGAGTAGCTTAATTTAGTTGGTTATAGCTTATTGTAGTGTAATATTGCTTTTGTAGAAGTTTGGTTGCTTTATGTGCTTGTTTGCTTATTTCTAAGTCTTATTTGTTATCAAATTACACTCTGACCTCTGAATTCTCACACATAAGCACTACATTTGATATTTTTCATAGAACCGATATAGATTTTAGAATTTTCCTTAATTTTCATTAATTTTGGTCACTTGTTTGCTATTTTTCTAGATTTAAATTAGTTTTAAGCATTTTAATTAGCTTATAATACAAAAAATTCGTAAAAGGTTCAAAAAATAATTTTTCATTTTTTAGGTTTAGATAAATATAAAAAGTAAAAAAGTAATTTTCCGAATTTTCATAGTTTATTTTGTAATTTTTAGTAATTTAATTAGTTTTAATAGTTTAAATTCATAAAAATAGAAAATAATAAGAAAATTACAAAAATAGTTTTGAAAATTCTATTTTGATATTTTAGACTTTTCCAATTCATAATTTTATTTTTCTAGCTTTATTTCACATTTTCCGTATTTTAGGTAATTATTTAATAGTCAAAATTAGTTTTAATTAATAATAATTAATTTAATAGTTATAAAATAATTTTATTTTTCTTAATATTTTATTTTATCATTAGGATTGTAAAATATCATTTTCATATTTTTAGGGTTAATATTGTGTAAGTTTCACATTTTTATTTGTGACGTCACGTAGTTTTTAATTTCGCTTTATAAAAACATAAAAACAAAACATCATTTTAAATATAGTGATAGCGTTTATTTAATAGATTTTATCTTTTAATTTCCTTTAATTTGCATTTAAGCCGTTGTAATTTGTTGGCTTTTCCCGTAGTTATAATATCATTCAAATCCCTTTTCGCTCAAATTTCTCGATCACTTTACGCTTGATAATCCATTGCATAGCTCACCGGGACATAACGACCGGGAGACCCTATACCCTCGATCTTCATTGCATTCGTGCTTGAGCGCTTTATGTCGATTCGGTCCGCCATTCACAAGTGGCGTGCTCGAGTGATTTAGCTCGATTGTTTGGCACGTATCAAATTTTAGCGTCATTGCCGGGAGGCAGGCTTGATCTATCTTCGTTTAGCGTATTAGTTGTTTGAATACTCACTCATTTGTTTATATCATCCATATCTATCTATATATATCCATATTTTCTTTTAAAAATCCAAAACCCAAAAACATCCAAAACGATAAAACACAAAAATATTTTTCCTTTTGTTTCTATATATGTATCAAATATAAAAATAAAATACAAAAAGATTCGCTGCTTTTCTTTAATAAATAACAACTTAAAAGATTACCACCGCAAACCAAGGCAAGGCACTACCTAACTGGGTGCGACCATAATAAGTTCCCGAACTAAAGATTTAAAACTTGCCTTTGTGTCCTTGTGATTGGTGTACCTTTTTCAAAGAAGCCATTCATCTTGGATTATTGGTTAAGTTCATCGTTGTTTTGCCTCGATTTTGTGTTAATTGATTTTGTTGTGATATCTACGCTTCGTAGCGTAAAACCCATAAAGATTCTTCTACCCCATTTTTATAAAACGCCTTCATAATTCTCATTCTCATCCGAAAGATTTTCATAATTCCATTTCTCCTTAGCTCGAGATTCCTTAGAGTTAACTCTAGTGCATGCGCACTGCTCTTCTAGATCATTGAGTCCTTTGCGTGATCTAGCGAAATTCCAAGAAGACGTTCAGAGACGTGTCGCCCAAATAGTCGAACCCGAGATTCGTACTATTTCAAGCAACAATATGGCGTATTTAACGCATTTATGGCGGAAATGCTCCAAGCACCCACCGAGGTTATGGAGATGCCATCATTCTACCAAGAATCAACTCCGATCACTTTGAATTGAAGACACATTTGATCCAACTTGTGTCTACAAATCAATTCCACGGGTTTGACCGAGAAGACCCGATGCACACATCCGTTGGTTTAACAAGTTAACCTCAACTATCAATTTCAAGGATGTACCACAAAAGTCATCAAGTTGATGCTTTTCCCTTCTCACTTAAGGGACAGCCGGATTTGGTCGGAAAAAGAACCCCTCGATCTATCGAAACTTGGGAGGATCTTGTCCAAAAGTTTGTCAATTACTTCTTTCCTCCATCAAAGACGACTAATCTTAAAATGAAATTTCGGATTTCGTCAAAATTTCGATGAAAACTTTGGAGAGGCATGGGAGAGATTCAAAGATCTCCTCGTGAAATGCCCCATCATGAATTCACCTGAGCTTCAACAAGTTAATATCTTTTATAATGGGTTGAACGGTAACGATCAAGATTCTTTAAATGCGTCACGGTGGCAATATCTTGAATCGTAAGCCTAAAGATGTGATTGAGATTTGTGAGCAAAATCAAAAGTTCCTATTTCTATAACAAAGTCAATACTCCTAATACTCCTTCTTCTTCATCCACTAACTCTTACGAAAGTTAGCACTCTGATAGTTGCTCTAACGGATGCCATCCGTTGTATGATTAAGGATGTTAAGGAAATCAAAAGCGAAATTCATAAGCCGTAACCGGTCAAAGTCGTAAACAAGGTGTGTGAAACTTGTAGTGGTCCACATGCGTATTATGATTGTCAAGCAACCGATGCTTCCTTTTACCAAGCTCCGTAGCTTCGTAAACCACAATCAATACCGACCACAGTGATCCTCATCACCGCACCTAGCGGTATGACACCACCGGTTTTCCTCCTGCGCAAAACCATGGCAATCAAAATCGCTTTGTTCGAATCAAGGACAAAATTTCAATAACTCTCAAAATTTCAATCAAAACCGGAACAATTTCAACCAACCATATCAAGCTCCTAATCATCAAAGTTATCAACAACCTCCTCAAGCTCCCATGCCAAATGACTTCATGAAAATTATTGAGTCAAGCATACGCTCAATGCAAACTCGGATCAATAACATGAGAGTTGAGCTTAAAAAGGAAATTGATACCACAATGTCTCGGCAGACAAATGAGTTAAAGAATATGATGAGCGGTTTCATGAACATGAATATGAACAAAGCTTCATCATATTCGGAGGACTCGTGCAATACTATCCCTAATCCCAATGCCGAGTTGAAAGTCGTCACCACTGTAGTGGTAAGACGCACAATGGACCTTCGACCCAATGCCCCTCCTCCTCGTAGCATTGAGTCAAGTTACCAAGGAAACAACGGACAAGGTGCATTATTCAAGCCCACGGCATCAAGACACGTCCCACCTTCGGTAGTCCAAGCTTTAAGTCCGGAACCCGAAGTTCAAGAAAAATCTGAGCGAAATGACTTCATCCCGGCTCAAAAGTCTAGTCGACTTCCTTACCCATCAAGAATGAATGATGAGAAGCTCAAAGACAAAAACAAAGAGCAAATGGAAAAATTTTCCAAATCTTCAACGAGCTTCACTTTGATATAAGCTTCGTTGATTCTCTCGCTCTAATGCCTAAATTTGCATCCACGCTTAAAGGCTTACTCACCAACAAAGATAAGTTGTCCGAGATGGCGAAAACCCTCTAAATGAGCAATGCTCGTGCCATTCTTAATAAGCTTCCCGAAAGCTTGAAGACCCCGGCCGGTTTTTAATCCGTGTGATTTCTTGGGATGTTTCAATGCTCCGCCTGGCCGATCTTGGCGCTAGCATTAACCTCATGCCACTCTCGATGGAAGAAACCGTCCTTCCTAAACTTTCATCCACTCGTATGACACTCGAGCTAGCGGACTCCACCGTAACTCGTCCACTGGGATAGCCGAGGATGTCGTGATGAAAGTGGGAAAGTTTCACTTTCCTACCGACTTTGTTGTAGTAGACTTCGATGCGAGATCCTAGAGTTCCCTCATCTTAGGGAGAGCTTTCTTGAGAACCAGTCGTGCTCGATTGATGTGTTTGTCAAGAGTTGACCATACGGGTTGACAACGAAGAGCTCACATTGAATATCAACCGAACTCCAAACTTCGTACAAATAGAGTGTTGCCACAATTGATCAAAGATCCGAAGATTCAATGCAACACTCTCAAACTTCACGGTTAAGAGGAGTTTTCAAAAGCGTCTTTGAGCTTAAAGCTTTGAAAATCAACCCGGTTCAAACAAATGGTTTGAAAGTTGTACCGTGGAAGTCAAGAGTGTTCTTGATGATGATGATCTTGATTCGAGACTTCATCGGAAGTGGTGAAACTGCTAGCTCTAAGAGCACACCACTGTCCCACCTCCTAATCGCTTTGTCGCATCAAGTTTGTTAACTCGTGGATGAAACCAAACTCTCTCGCTTTCATCCGAATTAGATGATGATTGTGATCCAATGGGAGACATTCTTCCCATTGATGAATTGCTCAAAATGATCCATCATCCTCTATTCTTATTCCCGACTCTTCCATCCCTTCCTCACCCCGATGAGGAAGATGACAACTTTGGAATGAAGTCGATGCATTTCTTAGTGATGAGTCAATTCCAACGGAATTGATAACACTTACTTTGATCCGGAGGAGACATTCTTTTCCGGAAAGTGCATTGATTGAAGAACCGCTTTCCACCCTCCTCCCTGACATCTTCTTGACAATCACCATCTAAGCTTCAAGTTTAAGCTTAAAGATGTCAAAAGCGGTGATTTGCTTCTCTCTCACGAGGAATGGACTTGCATTCTCATGTACGCCTTTATTCCATTCTTCACGATGGTGTGGTTGCTCTTTCCTTTCTCTTTCGGGAATGAGGACACCATCTTTGACCCCGTATCATCCCTTATAGTTTCTACTATTAACAATACCGCGGTTATATCTCATCGGTGTGGAACTTTCTCGATGTTCATATGTTTATTAACATTGTGAACGAAAGTCCGATTGAGATTGGTTTTGCACGCTACTTTCCCCATGAACAAATGAATACGGGATCGAGTCAAGCTAGCGACTCGGAATCAAAAATAGCATGCCATATGGGTTGTCACCCATATTTCGAAATGCTTTTAAGTTTGTTACGGTTAGCCATTCACAAGTGGCTAGCTTGTGTGATAAAACTTGACATTCGACTTCTTCTTTCTACTTTCTACCACCCTAGTGTGGGGGGTTGCCCACATGTTTTGTATATAAGTCTCCACACCAAAAAAAAAAAAAAAAAAAAAAAAAATCTTCTTTCTAAATAATGGCCGTAGTATTTCCCTTTACGTTCCTTGTTTCGCATAACCGGTACTTTGAATATTGAGGGCAATATTCATTTCTAAGTGTGGGGAATTCTCACTAATTTTATCATGTAAATATACCGCCTAATTCCCCATTTTGGCCAAAATTTTTTTTTTTTTGGAGTAAGTGTTCTACACTTACTCAATTGGTTATCGATCATACTGCCTAATAAACAAAAGGATTGGCTAATCCAGAGCAAACGGCTCTTGGTAAAGATATCTCAAACCGTTGACGGCTTGCAATTTGCCCAAAATTGTATGGTATTCACCACCATATCCTAAAAAGTGAAGAGTTGGCTAGCCCGCAAGTTTATGGCTTGTGGTAAAGGCGATGGAAAAACCATAATTGTTAATCAACTCACCAAATATAATATTGATAATTTATCTAAGAGTTGGCTAGTCCGTATAAACGGCTTCGGTAAAGACAAAATCAAACCGTTGAAAGTCGGTGGTTTGCTCAAAATCACATGGTTATCGATGTACCATGGTTCTTACTTGAATTAAAACATTTGGCTACTCTAGAAGTAATGGCTTTTGGTAAAGAGATTCAAATCCATTAAGTTTTTCTCAAAAGATTGCTAGGGACTAGCAATAGTTTAGTGTGGGGATTGATGAGTGTGTAAATACTCATCATTTTTAGTCAATCTGAATCGCAAAACGTTTAAAATGCTCGAAATGCATCAAAATATCGAAAATATTCCAAAATTGCATTTTATATGTTTCGGATGCAAAATGTCTAAAATCGATGAAAATGAGCAAAGTTTGCATAATTGGCGCTTCAGATCCCCAAGTTTCTAAAATTGTCGAAATAGTCCCTGAGTCAAAATTTCATAAGAAAAATCTTCAAAGGTCCTTTTTTAAATCATAACTTGTCAAATTTAGTCCTTTGGTGAAAAATATAAAAAGTTTGAGAAAATTACAAGTTTGGTCCTCCAACTTTGAAAATTGGCAAAATTGGTCCCTGGAAAATGTGAAAATGTCAGCTTTGGTCCTTGTAATATTAACACTTGTCAATTTCAGTCCTTGGAGCAACTTTGAGATTTGGCAGAACAGGTCCCTGAAGTTTCAGAAATTGCATACTTAGTCCTTTGATTATTATTAACCTTTTATACATTTGGACTTGTCAAAACCCCAATGGACCCTGCCAATAACCCTTTTGGACCCCCCTTTTTTATATTAGCAGTCAAACACCCCTTGACTGCCTTTTCCCTCCCAAGTCACGAGTTACCACTCTTCATCATCACCATTGCCTGCATATCCTCTGATAACACTCCTCCATCATATCCCTACTCTACCCCCCCTCCAAACACAACAAGCCAAGGAGTGCATTAAATGCCTTCTCCAATATCTCACTCAAGCACAAACTGTTAAACATGGTTTTGGCGCCAAAAATACTTAAATGGCCAAGATTGTTTCCAAGGCATCCAATGGTCAATAAAGTTGCTGGGATTTGTTCAGAGGAGAGAGACAAGGACTTTGGGTGTATAAAAGGCAAGAGGAAGCATCAAAAGAAGAGTAGTTAGTTTATTTTGTTTAAATGTATGTCGTTTTTAAGCTTTTAATGTCTTAAGTAGTTCTTCATTGTATTTTTCAGTTAATTTGTATCAAACAAAGTTATTCTAGTGTATTGCAACTTATTTTAAACATCAATTCAAGTTAATGTTCATTTTCCATAATTTGTGTCCACTGTTGAAATTTTAACTTTCAAACTCATTTGTTTAAGCTTTTAGCAACTCAGTTTCAATCTCCAACAAGCTTATATAAGCTTATAATAGCTTTTTGTAAGCTTGTAATCAAGTTTAAAGCATTTTAGTTACTGGTCAACAAAAGTCAACATATGAGCAAAATTGATGCAGAAAGGGAAATGGTTGAAGCAGACATGGATTTGGGTTGATTTATAGTTAGTTGGGATGGATTTGATAGGTTAGTGGTCCTTATTCTGGTTTGCAAGCCATTGTGGCTATGGATTTCTTGTAAGTGTGCTTTAAGTCTCATTTCTAGCTCATGAACAGTAGCAGTTTTAACTTTCATTATATCTGTTATAGTAGTGATTATTGCTGTCTCTATAGCCTTATTGAGATGTATTGGATCCGTTGTGATGTGAAAATGATCTTGTCTTTGATATTTGGTTAGTATTTTTGCACAACAAGTCTATAAAAGGGTGTTTGGATTGCCTGTTAAAACTGAGTCTAAGGTTTTATTGGTCTGATCTTTGTGCTGCATTGAGTCTTTAGTTACATTAGTAGCATCATTTATATACAAGTTTACACCGCCCATTAATAATCAAAATAAGGTTGTAAATCGTTTCTCAAGCTCACAATCATAAAATCACCACTCAAAATCAATTCTAATAGGTTTAAATCTTGATAAGTTAGCTTGATAAAGTTGCATTACATCATATTTAGTCTATTTCAGTCCAACATTTGCTTCTAAAATTCACAAAAGTCAAATTTCAATCTGTTTCAAAAAGTCAAAATGGGGTCAAAAACAAATTTATGCAGAACTTGCAGCATCTGCACAGGGTTCATTAAAGCTTTTTAGGGTCTGATTTTTGGTCTATAAGCAGTCTACTAGGTGGTCTTCTAGACCTCATATCTGTTTTTGGCTAAAGATCTTTTGAGAAGCCAGTGCATAAGCTCAAAGTTGAGGCTTGTTCACTTTTTGCTTGAAATCGCTTAGCTCATAATCTAGTGTATCCGCTTATTTAAGGTTAGGAGTAGCTTAATTTAGTTGTTTATAGCTTATTGTAGTGTAATATTGCTTTTGTAGAAGTTTGGTTGCTTTATGTGCTTGTTTGCTTATTTCTAAGTGCTTATTTGCTATCAAATTACACTACAGCCTCTGAATTCTCACACATAAGCACTACATTTGATATTTTTCATAGAACCAGATATAGATTTTAGAATTTTCCTTAAATTTTCATTAATTTTGGTCACTGTTTGCTATTTTTCTAGATTTAAATTAGTTTTTAAGCATTTTTAATTAGCTTTTAATACAAAAAATTCAGAAAAGGTTCAAAAAAATAATTTTTCATTTTTCTTAGGTTTAGATAAATATAAAAAGTAAAAAAAGTAATTTTCCAGAATTTTCATAGTTTATTTTGTAATTTTTAGTAATTTAATTAGTTTTTAATAGTTTAAAATTCATAAAAATAGAAAATAATCGTAAAATTACAAAAATAGTTTTGAAAATTCTATTTTGATATTTTAGACTTTTCCAATTCATAATTTTATTTTTCTAGCTTTACTTCACATTTTCCTGTATTTTAGGTAATTATTTAATAGTCAAAATTAGTTTTTAATTAATAATAATTAATTTAGTTGTTATAAAAATAATTTTATTTTTCTTAATATTTTATTTTATCATTAGGATTGTAAAAATATCATTTTCATATTTTTAGGGTTAATATTGTGTAAGTTTCACATTTTATTTGTGACGTCGTGTAGTTTTTAATTTCGCTTTATAAAAACATAAAACAAAAACATCATTTTAAATATAGTGATAGCGTTTATTTAATAGATTTTATCTTTTAATTTCCTTTAATTTGCATTTAAGCCGTTGTAATTTGTTGGCTTTTCCGTAGTTATAATATCATTCAAATCCTTTTTCGCTCAAATTTCTCGATCACTTTACGCTTGATAATCCATTGCATAGCTCATTTGGGACATAACGACCGGGAGACCCTATACTCTCGGATCTTCATTGCATTCTGCTTGAGCGCTTTAAGTCGATTACGGTCCGCCATTCACAAGTGGCAGGCTTGAGTGATTTAGCTTGACTGTTTGACACGCATCATTCATCAACGGTTCATTATCTAACATCAACATTAACATCAACCATTAAACACTTTGGTAAGCACATCTTTCTCAAATTTTGTCGGTAATTTCGTGACCATATGGTGAAGTAAACCCGATATACCAAACTTGAACAAGAAGTAAAATTCCCCAGATTTGTTACTTAAACTTGTACTAATCCTCGTGAAAAAGAAACGGTGTACCCAATGTACAAAACCTCTTGACATATCCTCAACTGCTTGAGGCACCGAAGTGATAATTACGTTGTGGGTTAAGCAAGAAAGAATCACAAGCGTAACTACATAGCCAAGTCTTTATCACCGTCAATAAGCGCCCAAACAAGTCATCGTCGCGGGAGGGTAGAAAGAAAGAAGACAAAAAATAAGTAACCGCGCCCGGAAAACCTCACTTCAAATCCAAATAAGAAATACCGTGCAAACAGCCCCATAGTCAACCTTGTTCAAGTATCAAATCAAGCCGAGACATAATATTATCCGTGAAAATGTATACACCAAAGTACCAATCCTCATAACCATATCTCATCATCTCAACAAATCTCAATATCAAATCTCGACCTTTTAGCCAAATGAAATACTAACATTAGTCGTTAACAAGTGTATCATTCGTTGAAAGTTAATGACCAAACATTGTTTCATTTGTCCACAAAGTCCATTATAATAATCACCGACCTCCTCAATAAATCGTCATATCCAAATAAATTCAGTTCATCATTATCGCGCCAAAGCTCAATTGGAGAATAGGTTCGGTTCAATCACAACACATATACCCGAGCCATTAATATTGCATGGGTCCAAGAATATCACACAAATAACACATTCCCATGAATCATAGATCACATATTAACCATGAGACTACGACCAATTTAAGTGTGATTTAGTACATTTAAACCCAACATAAAATTCGGCCCATGTCCATTTAATTCATTCGTGGCCCAAATCTAGCATACAATCCGGTTGACCCACAACAAAACTACTACCATACACAATCCAAGAGTTATACCCTAATTGCTAGGGTATAAAACGCAAGCAATCTCATTCTTAACCCAAAAAATACCCTAATATCACTCACCCAAAAATCATCGCCTCTCTCTAAAACTCTCAAACAACAACCAGTCACCATCATCCTCAAAACATGTCTCAAACCCTAATTTCACTACATATTTGGTCCGCCCCCCTCCTAAATAATCTCACAAGCAGGAACGCAGCATCAACTACCATTCTCCACTCATTACCTCGCCACAGGGATGGCATGAGGGTCTAAATTGGCCACGAAATTAACTTCAAATGAGCACAGGTAGGTTAACTTTGTTCCCCTTTTAAATGATAATCGAACCAAGAAACATGAATTAGCACATTTGTTATATTCATTTTCTTATAATTCGTACATAATCACTCCGGTCATTGATGATTAATGTTCTTCTCATGGCACGAGAAAACGAATCTGAGACCTTGACTTAACCGTAGTACACCCTTTAATCGAACATGGATTTGAGGATGAAACCGTTTCTTGGTTTTGTTTTTAATTCAAGATGTTCGGATATTATCATTAAAACCTAGATCTATGAGGCATATGTACTTATGTGAATAGATCGTTTGAGATCTATGTGTTTGACAAACCATTCACATAAGCTACAAGGCTGAGATCGAAGCTTGTAACATGTTTGAGTCATGGGTCTTTGATCAGTGATGAAGTTTTTCCATTTCGTGAATGAGACGTTTGAAAGTCTTGATGCAACTTTTTGATAACCACGAGATAAAAAAACAAGCTGAGATCGGTTGATATTATGTCGTGACTTGTACTCACTTTAAATTTGTTTCGAGTATTGTTAGTTGAAATGGAGTTGGATTAGGATTTGTAGATGTAAGGTTACTGAAATATCATTTGAGTTTTGGTTTAGAACGAGGTCAAAGTCTAGAGTTGTTTTGGTATTTGGTATATGTTGTTGATGTCGTGGTCAATGGTATAACATGTCTTCTTCTTCTACCTTTCTGTTTCTGTCAAGTCGCTAAGCTTTTGATACAAGTCGCTAACTTGTCCTTTTATGTCACAAGTCGCTAACCTTTTTCAAAACTCACAAGTCGCTAACTTGTTAAATAACAAGTCGCTAGGTCTGCAATACACAAGTCGCTAGGTCTGTAGTACACAAGTCGCTAGGTCTGCAATACACAAGTCGCTATTGACTTAAAAGTCAAGTCGCTTTTGACCTGTAATTGTGGCAACTCGCTACCCATATTCAATGAATCTAGACAACTTGTAAATACAAGTCGCAACCAGTACTTGTCACCAGTATCTGAAACAAGTCTCTAGGAAGAAAAAGATGACAAACAAGTCGCTAGGTTATCCGGCGAGTTTTCCGACCAATTTTCCGACCATATTCATAACAAACCCAGAAATCTGCATAAAAACTGCTTCATATAATGCCCATTTTGACCCAGTTTGACCACGAAAAGTGACCAGATGACCCATTGACTTCACTTTTGGTACAAGAAATCGTCACAAAAACTGATGATATTAACATGACTGTTTGGACAAAGATATTGACACAAGACATGTAAAAACCAGTTTGGACCATGAAGTTTTGACCAAAAGAAGAATCCAAAATACATGTTTACAAACAGTTTACCAAAGGATAAAACATTTCCGACCATTAACAAGTACCAAAAACAGTGTAAACATGTATCGAAACCACAATAAATCATCAAAAAACACAATAACCATGGCTCTGGTACCAATTGTTAGGATCTTATATTTATGTTGTTAGATGATTCGGGTGGTCTTGGATGATGGTGATACAAGAAAGCCATGTTTTAGAGAGAGAAAGAGTGAGAGGGTGTTCTACTTAGAGACTTGCTTTGTAAAATATGAAAATGTTAGATTGAGAACCACCACCCCTTCCATCCATGGAAGGGGTATTTATAGTTACAGACTTAACGACCTCCTGACGGCCTGTGGATCAGGTATACAGTGGGTAAAGACCCGTCCTTCCTCCACGGTGTAACTCTAAACTATTCTACACTACTGACTAACTAATTAACTAATAAATAACGTAACAAACGACATGTCTACGAGCTAACTCATGCTAGACCATAATTGGGGTGACCGACACTTTAACATAGAATTTCCAATTCCTAACAATCTCCCCCTAAGGGAGGTTACCCCATGAAATACATTTTGCATCCTAGCATTCTATCTTTGACTTTAGTTTTGAGCTCGTAGACTTCTATTCTTCAAGTTGCGCAATCTTTGTGCTTTAGTAGCGATTCTTCAAAGTTCGCATAGATGTGTACTTTTAGTGGAGGTCTTTGAACTTATCCACATCTTTGATGATCTTCGAGCTTTCATTGAGATCATCTGCCACAGTAAATCTCTGGATCACCCTTTGTTGTATTGCCTTCATGTGATGTTGTGACTTTTGGACCGACATGCTCACACTTTTGAATCATGACATCTTTTCATCAGAGTAGCGGAAGCTTTTACTGGTTCATAATATTTGCGCAGTGAAGCGAAGCATAGTATAGAAATATCGAGCCGTGTTATGTATATAAGCACAATTCATGATTTCTTCAATTAAGTGTGGATCTTTGTGAGCATGCGGCTTTGGATTGACTCATCAATTCGGATCGGTACAACCGTCCAAATGTACCGCAAACAACGATTAGCAATAAAACACACGAAAGTGTCTTTGCTCACTTCGTTGAATTGAGGTACACGCCCACGATTCCCGTTGATCGATTACAAGTCTTTGTGATCGGTATAATTCCAAAGAATCTCCTTGACGATTTCGCACTGTTCTAGTTGTTCTCAAACCGGGCGTCTCAAAGAAAACAACACGGGGTGAGTGAACCGGTAATTGAGATTCACCGATTGATGAAAATGATTTGAAAAACAATCGTGTATTGCTTAGAGGAAAGAGTTTTACAATACGACGAAGGTTTTATGAGAAAGATCAATTTTCAATCAGAAATACTTTTGTATTTGAGAAGAGTACACATTCGACGTGCTAGAGAAAAGAAGAGATTTGCACATCGAACGGTTTTTCCAAAAGTATTTATTCAATCAGAGATACTTTTTGAATTTGAAAATGAATACACATTTGATGTGCTATAGAAAAGAAGATTTGCACATCGAACGGTTTTTTCAAGAGTGAATCGCCCCATCGTTTCTGTCCAGTTGTCACAAGCTTGATCTTACGAGAAGATCTCACATGTTACCCACCAAGAGCTTGTTTGATGTTGGCTCTAGAAGGATTTCCATCTTCATCGTTAATACTTTTAATATATCACTCGGATGTTCTGGCAATACCACAAGGATAATGCGTAGGACTCTTAAGATATATACTTACTTTCCACATTGTGTGAAACATCAAGTCTTCATTAATGTTGTATCCTAATGAGATATTGAGGATGATCTCTTGGCTCTAGACTCAATTGTGCACATTTGGTTCCTATGCCGGAGACTAGGGAGAGGGTCTCCTTCTTCAATATCAACAATCTCTAAGAGAAAGTCGATAGATTATGTCGGTTCCCCGTGAGAATGAAACAAGCCCTTTTAAGATGAACTTGAGTAGCTTAGGAAGTTTAGTGCGATCGTCCATTTGGGTCCATGACGTCTTGTCTTCAATACCAGTGTTACCTTAGTAACCACCAGTAGCATATGAATTGAACCCGATTACTTCGATGTTGATGTTGCTTTTGATATTGCAGTTTAAAATTTTCTCTCCCCTCGACGTTAGATGTCTTTAAAAATAATAATTATTGCTATAATATGTTGATTTTCCTCTTATTTTCGTTTTGACTGTTGCTTTATTTTGGCTTTGATGTTGTTGCTTGGAGATTTGCTTACGTTTACTATTGGATGTGTTTTTTTAGTAAAGGAACTATACCCGGAGAATATATTAAAGTAAACTTGAGTGTGCGTACAAGAAAGAGTAGCTATGAACTACTCTTAACAACGATTAACTATGAAACGTCTGTTGTCTTCATCAACAATTAAATGTTTTATGTTTTCTCTTCAGTCCGAGCTTTCATCATTTTTTTGCTCGTACTGTCGAAAAGTATTAGATGATAGGTTAGTAGGCTTGAGTCCGTTTGTGGGCTGCCCACTAGGGTTTATGCATGTGTAATCTATAACGAGCAACTTGAATTTGGAAAGTATAGTTCATTGAATTAGTAAAATATCCAAATTTGAACATGAGCTCTAACACAAATATAAGAAATATATTTTAGCTCGAACCGAGTAATTCTTCAATATGAGACGAGCTCGAATGTAGTAATAAGCCACACAAATTAAATCACTCATTTATTATATAATAATACAACATTGCACAGATACAAGACAAACATACATAGCTTCTTCAAGTACTGCATTCTAGTAGATTTTGATCTTGAAGGTCGTCTTTCATAATTAGGACATAGTAAGTAAATAACCGAGCTAGATTCAGGGATAAGCTTCAATAACAGACTGATAGGCTTGAATATGTTTTATAGTATAGCGAGTGAATCCAGCCTCATGCAACACGTAAGACCATTCATCCATAGTTCGCTCTTTCCCATCACTTGTATGTGCTATCATTACCATATCGAGCAACAATCCTACTTCTTTAAATTCATGATCTTCTTTTCGTCCAACAATGGCGTCAACAATAATCACCTTCCCGTCATGAGGAATAGCCTTGCGACAGTTTCTTAGTATGCGTATGCAATCTTCGTCAGTCCAATCATGTAGTACTTTCTACAATATCAAACAATAAGTCTCAAAAAATATGATTACCAATGAAAGAAAAAGTTTAGGAACATAAAAGTTTTATTGGACTAACCATTAAATAAACCGCATCAGCTTTTGGGACATGATCAAACATATTGCCTCCCACATGTTCAATACCATTACATGTAGGTGCCAACGATACTACATGAGGGAGATCATAGTTAATCCCTTTGATCCAAGGACAAGCCTCCCGATCGATCTTATAGCCGTTCCATCACCACCACCAACATCCACCAATGTCTTCAGCCCTTCAAACACCTCAGGACAGCCCTTAAGCACCGCTGCCACTGCATTACGAGCATCACATGCCATTGCACGATCAAAGAGTTTAGCATGACTGGGATTTGCTGCAGTATATCCCCATAGGTCAGTGTTATGTGCCGACTCAAAGGGTAAGTCTTTGTTACCCAAAACCCATTCACTGAGCTTGTGCCATGGAGCCAACATAACCGGAGTGCTCTCTAGCAACACTAAGTCGGCCATGCTATGCTTTCCATTTTTTGTTAACAGTCGAGACAATGGGGTCTGAGCATAGCCAACGGATGTTTCAGATAAGGGCTTTTCTTGAAATATTTTATAATGGATTAAGAACCTCATGATCCTATACAAGGAAGACTGTGAACACCCGAGTTCTGATGCTAAATCAACAAGTGTCGTCGGGGATTCGTGCTTCTCAAGGATATCGGCTATCCCAAGCTCAATGGCACACTTGACCAGAGCCATGGGAGTGAAGCCAAGAATAAATTTCCAGATTTCTTCTTGGGCTGCCACTTCTTCATCTTTGGAGTTATTTTTTCTATTTTGATATCTGTAGTCATTTTCGTTTGAATTGGATGCAAGGATATGTAATAAAGCTTTCTTTAAATAGCAAGAGAGCACACATGTTTACTTCATTTATGGCATGTTAGTAGATAAGAAGGTGGTGATACTTCTATATCCACAGAAATTTGATGTGATTTTACTTTTATACTCTCCAATCCTTTTTAATCTTTCACCCCGTTTTTCTCATACTTTTGCACAACTTAATTCGGTGGACTCTCCACCCATACTTTTGCATAACGATAACTTACAAATAATCCTTGTGCAATTTCTTTTTAAAATTGTGCAACTCTAAAAGTGTACAACTATCGATACATCAACCTTTGAAATCAATTTAACTCTTTATCTAAGAAAAGATGATATTTGGGATTATAATTATTATGATGAGTATAGCAGGTGGCACTAGTATATATGTAGATGACGTTGAGCAATTGTTTCACCGATACCATCTCGCGGATCTTGAATCACCTGTGTCGCACCCCATGATGATATTTGCTCGGTCGTAACATATTTAACATATATGGGCGAGTTGTGAAGAGAATATGATATTGTTGATGGTTAATCTAAAATTTTTTTGGAAATGGTTTTGGTGGTGACAATGGTAAGGACATTTTAGAAGAAGATGGTGCCATGTAATGATCATGCGAAAACGATGCAGGAATAACATTAGAACATTGAAAAGGTCAAAGGATGATAATTAGGTAATAGACTAAAAGATGCTGGAGGTTATAAAAGTAAAATGATATCAAAATTCTATGGATCGAGTAAACACTTCCCTTGTAAATATCCACTGAGATTTGTGAATTGGAGGGAACACTCTGATTCTAGATGTCTTTTGGCATTAGCTATTATTTACCTCATAAGGAATAGATTCGGCAATTCTCTTTACCCAGTGTGGCGTCAACTGGAATGAGCACGAGCCAAAATTCGAACCATTGATCTTTTATCCATAAAATCTCTCCAGTAAACCAATAGGTTTTTCGAAGGTGTGTATCAAGTAAGCCAAATCTCTTTAGTATTTCCGCTGAAATATCACCTCCCTTAAATTATTTTTTGTTTCCTAGATAAGATTTCGTTTCTTGTCAACTACTATAATAACAACGCATGATTATCACAATGCTCCTCTAGGTATATTGAACGTAAGTCATTTAGAACAACATTAGAGATTTAAAGCATATATATGTTTTTGGTTCGGTATTAGTATCAAGTTTGTTAATACAAATAATTATACATAACATTACGTGAAGTCGAATTACTGGATGGGTACATTCGATATGAACATAAGAAAGGGGACGGCGTTGGATATTAACAAAAGCTTTATTGATTCCTTAAGAACTGCGATCAGCCAACTAGATTTTGATTTTCTCCGGTTAAGTTAATTTGATTGAAGATATTTAAGTAGTTCTAGCCTAACATATAACTTACAAGGCCCTTCATGTTTGGTGGATTTGGACATTTGTTGTTTTAATTTTAAAATGTATTGCTCTTACAAATTTTCATGATGGTTGTCTAGACTCTAGATGTTATCTTTACAATTCGAAAAACGCACTCCGATCGAATACACAGATGTCCAGTTAGTATTCATTTGCTTGAATCAGAAAAATTACTGCAAATTCAGCAATTCTTCGTCTTTATTGTTGGCCTCTAAGTTTTATTTGTGGTGTCTGCTGTCATCTAAGAGAATGTAACCTGATCAATAAGAACTTTCAGATCAATTGAAACAACTTATCAGTTTATTTATAATATTTACAAAAAACCCAAAAAAAAAATTATAATAATAATAATAAAAAAAAAAAAAAAAAAAAACCATTCACACCTTATTGTAAGGGAAAGATGGATTCTATGAAATTATGATCACCTTGTCATTGGGCACATTGTTTACTAACTAGTGTTGCAAACGCGACATTGGAGCACATTGTTACTGCTTAGTACGTACTTGTAATTTTGATTTGTTGACTTTTACCAAAGCGAATTCAGTAAAGCCAAAACACGAAAAGGAACTAGAGGTGTGCTTTGCACTCGTAGGTAACTCATGCATAAGTTGCGAAGTTGAGACGAATAATACATCTTTGAAATTACTTAGCAATTTGTGTAATTACGAACAAAGACCAAAAAATGTCAATCTCCTTATGAATACCGATACACTATTTCTTTGTATGCATTATCCACAATCTAAAATAGACTATAATTTGTTGCAAGATAACTATAGTGACAAAACTGTACTGGACTTGAGACGAATTATACATCTTTGAAATTATTTAGCAATCTGTGTAATTACGAACAGCGAGCAAAAAATATCAATCTCCTTATGAATACCGATACACTATTTCTTTGTGTGTATTAATATGTCACAAATTTAGACTCTAATAAACTAAATAACTGTTTAGTCTACGAAGATATGTTATTAAGTATGTTTGAAAATTTATAGATATAGTAGCCGTTATAACTTTTAGAGAATTGATACATACATCACATCTTTTGATCGTCATATTTTTTTGATCGTGCATCATGATTTATCATTCGGTTTGTATCGTATAATCTATAATCTGCAAATTATCTTGCGTCGTAAAAGATATAGTGTGAGTATCACCCCCTAACTTTTAATTATATAAACCCGTCAACAGGATAGAAAAACATAGAATGGTGTGAAGACTTTTCTCCATCAAATGCCATGGAATTAAAGTAGTTAAGTACGGTGTATTGCAACTAGAACCGGATGTGCTTTCTTTTTCTGGTCAACGTCCTTTACAGATTAGAAACACATTAAAAGCATGCTAATACTAACATGTAGTGAAGATAAAGTTTTAGAAAATGCAAGTGTTATTAAAGTAATCAACTAATGTGTTTATATATAAATAAAATCAAATAAACCTATATTAAAGAGTAAATTACACCGTTCGTCCTTGTGGTTTGTGTTGACCGCAGGGTTTAGTCCTTTGACCAAAAAAATTGCACCGTACGTCCTTAAGTGTGAAACGTTATGCACCGTTCGTCCCTCCGTCCATCCGGGCCCACTAACATTGTTAAGTCTTGTTAACCCGAGGTATAATCGTCATTTCAACACTATAAGGACGAACGGTGTAATTTACTCTTTATTAAATATTCATTTCACACATTTATACAAAACACACACTCTCTCCTCACACCTCGCCGGTGACACCTCCTTCTCCTAAGAACCACCATCGCCGGAAAATTTTCCTGAACCCTTTCTTAGCCGAATCAATAGATCGGTTTATCCACATCATTTATGGAGTTTCGGCGTTTGACGCACCTCGTATCACCATCCACCCGCCGCCACGCGCTTTGTTGCTTCACCGCCCCCACCAAGAGATAGATCAAACCACGGTGGTTCCATCTACGTGCACGCTTGTGGAAACACCCCACACTCCATAGATCTTAAACCTAAGATTCGGAGTTGAGGTGTTATCTTCGTTTGAGGTCGTTCTTGAAGTTTTGATCACACCCATATTGCTTTCTTGAGCTCGAGTCTCGTACAAATGATCAAATTCTTAAATTTGAAATCTTGATCCTACCCTATATCGTTTTCTTGTTGGATTCACAAATTTATATTTACGCCGTATCGGTTTCTTGAATTGTTAAGCCTAGGCACATTTGTTTCAAAACTTATTTTGTTATCTACATGAAACAATAAATAAAACAAGTTCTTTAAGTTTCTTGAAAGCAAAGTTTCATGTGTATAGGTTAGTTTATAGGTATATATTCATACCAAAGCCTAAAGTTGCGACTTTCTATATTTCAATGAATACGAGATACTTTTTACACCGTAATCATTATGCAACTCCGTCGTGGCGATATCACTTGCATTGGTTCCAACGGCTAGAGAAAAGGGGATGACCGATGACACGGGCCCAAAAAATCGGGCTACAACTCGGGCCACAACTAGTATCCCTTCTTCTTTGTTGGTAAGAATGGCAATTAGGATATCAAGGGCAAGGTGGTATAGTTTTGCAAGAAGGGTGTTTCTTTACCAAAATGGTTCAAGGTCGGATATTGCATCGAACCCATTTAATACGGGTTCTTGGATGTTTATGGAGTTAATCGGTTTGGTTTTTCAGATTGTGATGATAGCTTATACTCTATCAGTTTCCAAAGATGAGAAGCCAGTTTGGCCCCTGAGAACATGGGTTTCCGGGTATGGAACCGGGTGTGTGCTTAGTTTGGCCATGTTGTTATGGCGATATTGGGTGGGTGGGTGGTGTAGTGTGGTGATGATGATGATGTGTGTGGTAAGAGAGAGAGAGAAATGCTAGTTGCTAGGGAAATGACGGATATACCCATTTAAAAACTTTAGTTGACGGACGTTAGTGGGAGTTGGTGGGCCTAGATGGACGGAGGGACGAACGGTGCATAACGTTTCACACTTAAGGACGTACGGTGCAATTTTTTTGGTCAAAGGACTAAACTCTGCGGTCAACGCAAACCACAAGGACGAACGGTGTAATTTACTCTATATTAAATTATAAAGTATTTAAGACTTTAAAAAAAAAAAAAAAAAAAAAAAAAATTAATTACATAAATCGTCCTTGTGGTTTGGTAAAAGTTACGGATCTTGTCCCTGTAGTTTTTTTTTAGCGGGTATCGTCCTTGTGGTTTACAAATCTTACGGATCTTATCCCGATCTCCCGGTCCCAAAAAAGGACCTCCTTGCAAATACTCTCTAACGTGAAGGCTAACATTGTATTTTGGTTTTAACGATCGTTATACAAACCACATGGACGATTTATCTATTTTACTCTTTAAAAAAAAAGTTTTTTCTTTTTACTTTTATTATTCAAATTTTTTTTAATTTTATTACGATTAAATTTTTTAATAAAAAAAAACTTTTTTTTTAAATTTAATTTTAATTTTATTATAATAAATTAAAAAAAAACAAATTATAATTTTATTATAATAAATTAAAAAACTATTTTTATTTTATTTTTATTTAAAAAAAAATCAAAAAAATTATAATAAAACTAAAAAAAAATTAATTTTAATTTTATTACAATATTTTTTTTAAAAGCTTTTTCTTTAAAAAAAATTAATTTTATTAAAAATTAAAGTAAAATTAAAAATTAATTTTATTAAAAGCGTGGTATTTTTTCGACATTCTCATTTTATTTTATTTCTCTTTTGATATTGTACATATCTTAAGCGTCATGGCATTCTTGGCCCGAAGAAATAAGCTTCGTTTTCCCTTTAGTGGTGAGAATGTTTTCGGTTTGACTTTAAACAAGATTTTTTTTAAGTTTTCTCATGAAACAAATGTTCTCGTAAATTTTACAATTACTTTAGTAATGTTATTATTATTTTTTCGAAAGGCTAAGATTTTATTAACAAAAGTTCCAAAACAAAACCGGAAATTGCAAGAAACACAAAACAAAAGAAATCAACCAAGAGGTAGAACATCAAAAGCCTTCAAATCCATCATTCCAAGCCGCCAAACCATGAGAGAACAAGCGAGAATCAAAAGCCTTCAAAAGTTTTTTTAATTTTACTTTAATTTTTTTCATAAAATTAATTTTTTTTTATAGAAAAAACAGTTTTTTTAAAAAAAATATTATAATAAAATTAAAATTATATTTTTTTAGTTTTATTATAGATTTTTTGATTTTTTTTCAATTTAAAAAAAAAATTATAAATAGTTTTTTAATTTATTATAATAAAATTAAAATTTGGTTTTTTTTTTAATTTATTATAATAAAATTAAAATTAAATTAAAAAAAATTATTAAAAAATTTAATCGTAATAAAATTTAAAAAAAATTATTAAAAAATTTAATCGTAATAAAATTTAAAAAAATTTTGAATAATAAAAGTAAAAAGAAAAATCTTTTTTTTTAAAAGAGTAAATTACATAAATCGTCCCTGTGGTTTGTATAACGATCTTTAAAACCAAAATATAATATTAGCCCTCACGTTAGAGAGTATTTGCAAGGGATGTCCTTTTTTGGGACCGGGTCAGATCAGGGACAAGATTCGTAAGATTTGTAAACCACAGGGACGAAACCCGCTAAAAAAAACTACAGGGACAAGATCCGTAACTTTTACCAAACCACAAGGACGATTTATGTAATTAACTCAAAAAAAAAAATTTAATTTTAAGACAAAAAATATTATTATGAAAGGAAAATTAGAAAATTAATGTAAATTTAAAAATTTAAGTCTCATTTAAACTATATAGTAACCCTCTCTAATAATGGTATATTTTAGTAGAATTGTTTATAAGAAAAGTTCACTAAACTTATAACCACCAATTTAATACTAAAATTTGAAAAATAAAAGTGATAATTATTAACACTATTAATAATTTGGACGTTTAAAATAAAAAATATTTGCTCCCCATAAAAATAGTCACCCGAAGATCCATGGCAGCGTTAGCGGATCCTCCTCATTACACTGATGGATACCTCCTAATAACTTTAACCAATATTAACAGATATGGACATTTACATATATTTATTCATAACAAATCAGAACATAGGGACATTCATATATATTTACTCATAACAATTCAGAATTTTTCTAGTAATTTAATCGTGAATATCACCTGGAGATCTTATAGAAGTTTATCTGATGATGAAACAATATATATTAAAATGGAATTAAGACAATGACACTTTTTTTATGTGTACGAACTTTATTGATTTAAGTTAACTAAATACCATCAATAAATCATGGAAAACGAAGTCCGCATTTTTATAGTAATTTAATCGTGAAGATCACCTGGAGATCTTATACAAACTTTATCTGATGATGAAACAATATATATTAAAAGGTTAGACAATGACACTTTTTTTTATGTGCGCAAACTTTATTGATTCAAATTAACTATGAAGATTTTAACTTTTAGATTAATATAAGAAAGGAAAAAAGAAAAAAAAATAATATAAGAAAGTTAGGTTGATGGAAGTGAGTCCATCCAATGATATTGTCTCTTAAAACCAGTGGTAATAACGATCTTTATTATCATTGTCAATTCATTTTCAAATCAGCTTTTAACACACTGCTGAAATTGCCTGAGCAAGAGAACCACCGTCCTCACCAAAATGCACACAAATAATGATCTACCATCCAATGATAGTCTGACACTTACACATGCTGTCACATAAAATATTATCTTAGAGCATGGGGTATCATGAGATACTCACTTCTCTTCATTTGGGCCCCACGTGTGCCACCTCACCTCCACATCACTCCAACACATTCACTTAAAAATACCCCTCAATCACAAATTACTCAAACCTCTTCACTGAGGCCCCACCCACCCTTACAAACACATCACAAACACAAACCTGCAAAACTTTTTGTCTTTTACTGTTTCGTTGTAACGGCGAAATGGGAAGTGGTGAGAGGCCATGGTGTCGTGGTGAGAAGTGGCGAGAAGTGGTAAACACCACACCCCATGCTCTTATAAAGTGGTTCATCATCGTTCTCTGACACTTACACATGCCGTTTGTCGTTTTAGAAAAGTAGCAGGGTACTCGCGCGTTGCAGTGGAGGATACCTGCCATTAAAAATTTCGTAAAAATGTTTTTCAGTTTTATGTTTCCCGACATAATAACTTTACGGATAAGTTTGAATAAGTGCTATCAGACTAACTCATATAAAAACTGTAGATTACCCTCGTGATGTTGCGATAATACAGAGGCGGTAGCTTGTAATATTTTGGAGGTATGAAGTTAAATTGGTTTACACTGGCATATAATTGTAAGAGAGGAGGGAGTGGGATGCGGGTATGGCATCGAGTACCAAGTACCCGAGCGGGTACACACCGCCCCGACTAGGTCGGGTAGTTGGATCGGGTAGATAATTCGAGCTCCGAGCTCGAGCGAGTACCAAGCGAAGATTTGAAAAATTCGACCGTTTAGCAACGGTTAAATGCAATAAAAAAAAATCTCTTTAAAACCAAATAACATACACTCATTTCTTTCAAAAAAACATACACTAATCTCTCCAAAAAAATAATAATTACCCCCACCTTTCAAACAAAACACACACTAATCTCTCCAAAAAAAAATGTCTTCCGATTCTTCCGAATACGTTATTCCGTCTTCGTCCGACGAGCTATCCACGGGTAGCTCGTTGCAACATATGCTTCAACTAGCGGCTCAGTATCTTGAAGACACGGCAAGCTCTAGCCGAACTAGCGTAAATCGTCATCGGAAAATAGGTCTTGAAACTTTAGAGAATGATTGGTTCGTTGAAACACCAAAGTACAACGACAATTACTTTTAAAAAAAAAAATCGAATGGAGAAAAGCATGTTTTTGCAAATAGTGGGTGACATTGAAGCGAGATACCCATATTTTCAAGAAGGCTATGAAGCGCGATTGAAACAAGTTTCACGGCGAAACAAAAAATCACATCGGCCGTTAGGCAACTCGCAACCGGCAATCCGCCCGATGAGTATGATGAATATTTATGCATGTCTGCAAGAAAGTCACGTGAAAGTCTTGATTATTTTTGTGAGGCCATCATTGAGTTGTACGGTCGAGAGTACCTCGTAGGCCGACAACACACGACCTTGCTCGCATTTTCCGTGCCCATGAAGCGAAGCATCACCTCCTCGGGATGCTTGGTAGCATCGATTGTACACACGCCGATGGAAAAATTGTCCTAGACATTTGAGAGGGCAATATACTAGAGTGACTATGGTGTTCCCACTATTATGCTTGAAGTCACCGCCACAAGATATGTGGATTTGGCATGCTTTTTGGTCCACCGGGGCCAAACAATGATATCAACGTATTGAATCGGTCTACTTATATCTTACGGATCGAAATGGAGCGACGATGAATAGTTCATTCCACGTGAATGGACGCTTTTACAAACGCTGCTACTATTTGGCGGATGGAATCTATCCTAAGTGGTCCACACTGGTTAAAGCATACCCGTATCCAACCGACCCAAAGGAAAAGAGATTTACGAAGTTACAAGAGGGCGAGAAAGGATGTCGGCGAGCTTTGGTGCTCTCAAAGGAAAATGGAAAATTCTCGATCGACCTCTCCGAGCAATGACCAGCGAAGATTGCCAATCGTGTTCATGCGTGTGTTATTTTGCACAATATGGTTATAAAGCGAGGAGGGCAATCTCACGGTTCATATAATGGATGAGCCATTCGGCCGGTGTTCGACGACGGTGTGGTAGCGGAGTTACTAGGCGAAGTTCTCCACGACCGTCTTCGATATGATCTCACGAACACGTAGCACGTCAATACTTGCCGCATCTCGATGATTAGTGGGTTTTTTATTTTAATCTAGTTATTTTAAGTATTATGTTATATTTCTTTTTTTAATGTATTATGTAATGTTTTATTTTTAATGAAATGGTATGTTTTTATTTTAAATATTGTATGTGATTTTATGTATTTAAAAAAAATGGAATTCGGGTACTAGGGTACCACTCCCTCCACTTAGGGTAGTGTTAGGGTAGAATTCGGTAGTTTTGAGTTGGAGGGTTTTTATTGGATAGAGGTGAGGTGGCACCCAGGGTATTAGGGTACCACTCCCTCCTCCCTAAGTGAGTAAGAAACAATGTTAATTCATTATATGTATACAGAAAATATACACCTACTAATCACTAAAAATGATATTTATCTCAGATTTTTTTTGCACCACATCATTTTAAAAAGTAGATTTGCATCATGTCAAAAAAAAATCAATTCTACAAATATACACCATTTAACGTTTGTTTTTTGTTAAACTTGTTGGTATCGTTCAAATCTTGTTTTATTATATTTTTCCCATATAGGTATGAGATGTAAGTAAAAAGTGTTTATAAATCAATATAAAACTCATATGTTATAAAAATCATTTGTATTTAACTATGAAATATATATATATATATATATATATATATATATATATATATATATATATATATATATATATATATATATATATATATATATATATATAGTCCGTTCTAGAGAAAAGTATAATTAGATATAAAAGTGAGAAAAAAAGTTATAGGGTAGAATTTGATAAAAGTTGAAAGTTCAGGGTAAAAATTATAAACAAATAAACAAAATAGGAGGGATATCAATCAGATCGTATTTTCAGTTTATTCACAATCATGGAGATCAGCTACTCCATCTGCACCGTCACCACCGCCACCATCTGCACCGTCACCACCGCCACCGTCTCCATCATTATTCCCAAACATAGAGATTGAGCTATTCCATCTGCACCGTAACCACCACCACCATCGCCACCGTCTTCCGTCGTGCAACCACCGCGTCAATCTTCTTCAGGTTAATTTATTTTTAATTATCTAATTTATATAATTTATTTATTTATTTTAATGTTTAGGTAGAGGTAATGAGCCTGTTGTTTTATATTGAATGATATGACATCTTAGGGCATCTGTGTGCATATTTGTGGCATGAGATTACAAGTTAGGGCATCAGATTGTATTAGTGCATTTGTGTTTGTGGTTGATGTTTTCCGTTAAATGTTTGTATATTTAGTGCATCTTGAACATATCAGAGCATCAATGAGCGTGATTAGGGCATCAATTTGTAAGTTTAGTGCATCGTTGGAAAAACTTGCTCATCGCGAGATAGATTAAGGCATCTGTTTGTTTGATTAAGGCATCAGCAAGCAATTAATTTTATGGTATCCGTTAGAATGATTAAAGCATCATGTTACAAAATCAAGGCATCGAGAGTGTATGGTTAATGCATCAAGTGACAAATTTAGGGCATAAAATGTGTGTGATTAGAGAATGAAATGAAAAAGTAAAGGCATCGAGGGTTTATGATTAGAGCATCTCATCAAACGTTAGTGGTTCAAGTGTGTATGATTAAAGCATTGTGTGATACATTACAACATCTATAGAGTATGATTAGAGCATTTGTTTGTTTGATTAGTGCATCAAGGTTTCATGAAATAGTATTCGTTTGTATGTTTATTGCATCATTGTGAAAATTATGTTTAGTATATCAAAAATATGTTTAGTGCATCCTCGAACATATTAGAGCATCAGTGAGTATGGTTAGGGCATCAATGATTATGATTAGTGCATTCTTAAACATATTAAGACATCAGTGTGTGTGTTTAGTGTAGCTGTATGTATGTTTAGTGTATCCATTTGTATTTTAGGGCATCAATGTATGATTAGCATTGACCTGCTAAGTTTCTACAATGAATACAATAGGGAATCAGTGTGTTGCAATAAGGCATCAGTGTGTTGCCATAGCGAGAAAAAACATTTTTAGTTCCCTTTAGCAACCACATCAGTGAAAGGCGTATACTTTATTTTGTACTTTCACTTCTAGCTTTTACACATGTTAAATTATTTAACTCACAAAGTTTTGTTTTCTTAACAGTTAAACTTGTTATCGTAGGATTTAGTATGGGTGTTGCATGTGCACTTTAATCTGCATTAAACTTGTTATCGTAGGATTTAGTATGGGTGTTGCATGTGCACTTTAATCTGCAACTTGTTTCGCTCAAGGAATAATTAGAAATGGGAGCCCATACTCGATAAACTTGAGGGTTGTAGTTGGATTGAGTGGATGGCTTACTTCGCTCAAGTAGGGATCAAAAGATTTCCAAAAACATGTTTGTTGTTCCACCAGGATTTGGTATCATGCATCAGGTACAGGGTTTTAATCTAAAAAACTTTACGAGCTCATACTAATTTTTGATTGCTATGCTATATGCATATCACTTTTGGAAGTTCTTCTAATTGTAAATTACATACATAAGCAGTTTGGTCTTTGGATCAAGTGCTTTTGATTTTTATTATCTGGTTATTTAGGTGCCAAAAAATAAGTTCTATACCAATTGCCACAAATATGGTTATTTAGGCGTCAAATAATCACCTACTTTTCTACCCAATTTTTATGACTTTTGACTTACATTTTATAGTTGAAAACACTTATATTGAGTTCATGATCTAATCTTTCTACGTGTTTGCTATGATTATAATTTTTAAATGCAACTTCATTGCTAAAAAATTAGTGAAAAAAGCAGTTCTAATTTGTCTTGATGCAATTTTAGGTTAACCTACTTGGGCCGCGTTGTTTCAACATTGATTGAGTGCTCTATCCCGATAGTGTTGTGGGAACTGATTCCCACACTACTATGATTGATGGGTTAGGTGTTACTGGTTGGGGTGTTGGAGGTATTGAAGCCGAGGCGGCATGCTTGGGCAGGTACAGAATTCTGAAATAACAATTAACTTGACATATTTCCTATGGAATATTTTTGATATTGTAGATATGTTAATGGTGTTGGTATGGTTGTTTGAGCTACTAAAATGAGTTGAATGCATGTTGTGTGTGCGCACTGTACAAGTACGAGTTAGCTTTTATCCGGCTGGAAAGAGGATTGTATGATTAACCATAGACTTTGGAAGTGTCAATTTTGACGCATACATTTTCTTACGGGTCATTTCAGCCACTCGAGATATAGTAAGACCAACTCGTAAGGATGGAATTCTCATGGCTGTATCAACAAAAGAGAATGGGATTAAGGTTTAGAGTTGATCGAACAATAACCAACAAACACGAATCATGACTGATTATTTGTAGGGTGGTTTGGTACAAGAAAAGTTACGGGACTTGTTGATCAACGAACCTGGAATGATAATGGAAGAAGGCTTCCCTAATGCAACTGGAAAAGAACAATCAATAAAAGGTTTTCATGTTTCTTGGATGAACTGTGTGTGTTTTCACTGCTTCTCATCTTTGCTTACGATGTAGAATCAATCCTTCTGTTTATCTTTTCCCGTCCGTGCTCAGGTTAGTTTTACTTTTAAAAACTTCAACCCGTTTTAACTATTTTCCACAAACAGTTTACAAATCTTATACATTACTTGCAGCAACTTGAACTACACCCAATGGTTATAGCGGCTCACCCACAAGAACTGAACCAATTTTCATTAGGCCATTAGGCCTTTCAGATGGTCATGTTCATGTTTTCAAGCCACTTGAATTAGAATACAAATGGGGCGTCTCATTACCACCAACTGAAAACGGGTCAACAAGCAATCTAGGAGCCACTTCACCTACTCAAGGGTCAGGATCAGAACATGGGCAAGATGACCATTTTTTACATTTTTATGGTTAATTAGTCATTTTTTCTAATCATGCGGCTCAGAACCAATTACTGAATCTATTAATGCTTTTGTTTCAATCCCGGTTAATTATCCTTCCTCGTAAGTATTTTAGTGCATCTGTTTGTATTTTACTAAATTTGTTCATGCTTCGTCTCTTGTTTAGAATGGAGATACAATGCCATTTCTCGAGCAGGCTGGCTTTGAGACCTGGGCAATTGATATTCTAAGATGGGGTTTCTCTAATTTGGAGTTGAAGATTCTTATTTTGGATGTCCAAACACCAATTTTGATTAGCTCTCAGGTAATGTGTTGCTGTTTCAATTCGTTTTCACTTGTGAACTCATAGATTTAGGTTATGTTTAATCTTTAATGGGTGAAATTGGTAAATCAATAAGTTTATTAGTGCCTACAACCTCTGAACCACTTTTCAAATAATTGAGTCATTGAGTAGGATGGCAAAGATGCATATTAAGGGTGTTTGGAAAACCATGTATATACGCTTTATACTTATCTATAAAACAACTTATTTGTCAGGTAACGTCAAAATACGATGCAAAAGATACCATTTGTATTAACTTTTCACTTATATTTAATAAGTTGATCCAAAGCATCTTCAATAAGCTGACAAGCCTAATCTATTTTGCTCTTATCAAACACGCTAAACTATTTATATTAGCGCATCTATGAGTATATTTAGTGCATCGAAAAGGTAGATATTAGGGCATCTATGAGTATGATTAGTGCATCAAAAAGGTAGATATTAGTGCATCGAAAAGATAGATGTTTACATGGTCATACCTTACGTGGGCTTTGGTCCGGGTATATATCATATGATTTTTCTTCGATCATTCGTTCCCGTGTCAATTTTAGACATGATGTATGGCAATGATTGAAATATTGAATATCTTTTCGCTAAATGGTATTAGGAAGTTTCCTATAAATAATAAACTGGTTTACATGAGAAGCCCACGAAGATCAATTGGAATGAGGATAAAACGAAGATGATTGCCAACATCCCGTTTTATATTCTAGATGGACAAGAAGGTAATGTTCTTATACTACCAAAATCCCCTTTATTTTCATTTTGGAAATCGGACCTTATTTGAGTAATGGATTTTAAGGGTTACTTGCGTAAATTGCCATCACACTTTCTCATTTGTGCTTTTTAAGTCATACCAATGTTGTACACCTTAGTCGTTAAAGATGGTTGTGTCCTGGTTGGGTTATTTTATAGCCAAAAAAACCGACTGTTAAAAATTATACTTTTAATAAGATATCCTAAGCTGATGTATAAAACTATTAAGACATGTATAACATACTCTTTTCTGGATGGTTTTTGGTATGGTGAAGCAAGTTTGGTTAGTTGGACCATATTGATTATACTCTTAATAAGACATGATATTGTAGTGCCTGAATAGTACATTTAACTTCTTTAGGATTGGAAAACATGAAGTTGTCTCTACGAGGGATTACTTTTTCTTTGTAGCGTTGTGGCTTGTGGGTAATGCAGTAATAATTTAGGCGTCAATATCACGTTTTTACCGTTATTATTGAATATTGATTAGATTCTGTGGAAGGGCTCACAAACCATGCCTCTGTCACTCTTCATTGCGGTGCAAATTTAATATCCTAAAAGTTAATTCTTGAAAGAAAACCACGGTAAGAAAGTAAGTGATAACGATGATGGTATGGAGATATTCTGTATTAAGCTTCCCATTTGGTCCGTATTATCTATCTCGAGTTCATAATGTTGTATCAGTTACAACATGTGGACTAGCTATTGAGGCTCTAGATCTGCTTCGTAAAATAAAAGGCATTTTTAACATTGTAATTAGTGATTTTAAGATGCCTGATATGTATGGTTTCAAGCTTTTTGAGCATGTTGGACTCGAGATGGATCTTCCCGTCATAAGTCAGTATTTCTCTATTTTCGGCTTTATATATGTATATACTACGGGGAATCCTAGTAATAATTTCATATCGTGTTTAATAAATTTAATGCAGTGATGTTTGTTGGCTGAGAAACAAGAAGTTATGAGAAGTTTCCAACATGTGGCTTGTGACTATCTTCTCGAAGCCGATTCGAATGAAGAAACTAAGAAACATATGGCGCATGTTTACGGGAAGAAGATACGAGATTGAGATCTTGAAAGTCTCATAGATCTTGAAGAGATTTTGATGATGAGAAATGTAACGAACACTCGATGATGTTAATTACTTTCTTTGTGGAGGTGACATCACACCAAGCAAGAAAAGAAAAGATGTTGAATATAAGTACGATCGAGAAAGACTTTTCTAAGAATTCGCCGGTCAAGAAAGCAAGAGTAGTTTGGACTGTCGATGTGCAACAGAAAACTGTTCAAAAGGATTTAAATACTTAAATCTCGACTTCAGAGTATGTATTTTTTTTGTTAATTGTACTTGTTTTTGTATTTGAACTATGAATGGTAACATTATTACGTATGTAGTTTGATGAATAAATATATTTTCAATTATAAACTTAGTATGTTCAAAAAAAATAAACGTAACACTTGATTGAGAATTGTTTAGTTTAAATGTTTAAAAAGTGCAAAACAACCCTCAAGAAATAAAGAAAGTAACAAAGAAGCCACCTTATAAAACACAAGAAGTTACATTGAGGCCCTTGTGGTTGGGGAAAAAAAGGAGGGGAAATGGGAGAGGGTGATTTGTACACTTTTCTCACTTTTCTCTTGAGATGGACTTTTTAAATGATCTAATCCTATATATATATATATATATATATATATATATATATATATATATATATATATATATATATATTAGGATCAAATAAGAAGATTACTTAAAATAAGAAGGAATAAGAAGAACTATAACCGCAAATCCGAGATGCACCGACCTAAATTAGATGCATCCCTATAATCTTAGATGCATTATAACGCACCATAGTGTGTTTTCTAGCTTTAATCGATGCATATCGATATTAGATGCATTTCATGATTTCTCTTGTTTTTGTTCCTCTGCGACGCGAAATCATGAAAATCAATTTGCATCATCTATACATCAAAGTAACTTTCAAACTCAAGATGTTGCATCTATATGAATAGAAATGCATCTAATGCAAGTCGTTGCATCTCAAATGCGTGGTTTGGTCACTTCTCACCACTTCTTATTTTAATTTACTTCATATCCCTACTCTATATATAGTTATAGGCACTTTATTTTCAGAATCCACTTTAAGTGCGAGAACTGCGAGAACCATCTTTTTACAACTTATAATACACAATGTATATCATTTAATGCTTCATAGCATTTTGTTATTTTTATTTAATTCAAAAGGGTATAATAGTAAAAGACATTTTCATGTTATTTTTTTTTAATTTCCGCTTTTTATAATTATTAAAATTCGGATTTTTTTTTTCTAACATGTTTTCAAATAGTCATGGTGCATACATGTTTTTTTTTACTTAATCATTATTTTTTTAAGTCTCAAGAAGCATGCATGTTTTTTGTTTTTGTTTTTTTTCCAAATAGGCAAAGGTGCATATATGTATTCCCAAATAATCAAGGTGCATACATGTTTTCAATTAATCAAAGTGCATACATGTTTTTTTTTAGCTAACACTTGTTTTATCAACCTACCAATATTTTTACATGATTTTTTTTTTGAAAGTTTGGAAAACAAATTAAAGAACATAAATCATTGTAAAAAGAAAAACAAGATTGATATACTTAAATGTTACATTTCACTTGATTACAAGTACAAAAATACATGCAATAATCATATATCTCCAAAAATCACAAATTATCTTCATGTATAACCGTGTTCCTCCACTTCCCGGTCTTAAATGATATCATTATCTTCATCAATCAATCTGAAACAAGCATGCACGGAAACAATTAAACCACAAACAAATAAGAAACGAAAATCAATCACAACTAGCATAACACATATGCACAATCTTGTGTATATTAAACTAATGATGTAAACATGTTTTTTAATCATAAACACAAAACATATATGTTTAATAATCCAAAACACAAAACATATATGTTTTATGCGTAAACATATATGTATCTTTCCAAAACATATATGTTTTATAATCCAAACACAAAACATATATGTTCTTTTTAACCAAACCTACAACTACCGGTATAGATTAAACCCACAACTAATTGTAAGCTATAAAGATCCAATATTGAACCAAACCCACAACTACCAGTATAGATTCAACCATAAAAAACATAACTTTATAAAAAGAAAACAAACCTCCAAAATTCGGTATTATATCAAGCGTCAAAACACAAGATCAAAATAGGCCACATTCGATACCGAATTTTTTCGAATGTATAATCACGATCACCAAAACTATCGAAAATGACTCAATCGTTGCATCTTGCCTGCAGTTTATGTTTATTCCAAAAACTATATATATAATCAACAAATAATAATGAACCAGAGAAAAGGTTTTTTTTCATAGTTACATTACTTAGAGCATGGGGTGTCGTGGGTTGTCCATTTCTCTTCATTTGGGCCCCACGTGTGCCACATCGCCTCCACATCACTCTAACACACTCACTTAAAAATACCCCATAATCAAAACGAACTCAAACCTCTTTATTTGGGCCTCACCCACCCTCACAAACACATCACAAACACAAACACAAACACAAACAAATTAACTGAAACCTCTTTGTCTTCTTCCTCGTCGTTTCAATGGCGAAAACCCCAACAGCGGCCCAACTTGGTGTGGTGGCGAGGAGCAAAACGAAGTGGCGAGAGGCCACGTATGATTCGGCGAGGGACGAAACAAACGACACCCCATGCTCTTATGTACCATTATCTAGAAACCAGATGGATCTCAATTACTATATATTGTTAACAATCCCATATACTTGATGGTTTAAAATAAATAAAATATACTTATGTACTATATTTCATAGTTATATTACTTATGTACCATCATCTCACATGGGTCAAATTATGAAAAATTTCTAATATGAAAACGGGGTCAAATGTTTTACTGGAAGATTTGAATTATTATTGTAGTAGTAGTATTAGAAAAAGTTAAAGAAATGGACAAAATGACTCATAGGCCTAACCCATTTTAGCAACGTATCTAAGAGAACATCACCATAGATCTTAAATAAGAATAAAAACACAAAGATAATCAAGATCTCGGGTTATTTCAAGTGTTAACGAGATCTTTAGAGATATATAATCAACCCATAATCGATCTTAAAGATGAAACAAAAATCACGAACCAATCTTTAATCTTTAATAGATTTCGAATAGACAACAAGCTTTTTCAAAACAAGAGCTTTAAACTTGTTATAAAAACAAAAAGTTGGGCCTGTTTGGCAGGGACTTTTGGAGGAGCTATTAGCTTTTGTTACAAAATAATCTCCTATAAACTAAATAGCTCGTTTGGATGCATTAGCTACAAGCTTTTATTTCAAACAAATAGCTCCAAAATGAAAAGTCGATTCATGAAGCTTTTTAAATGTATATGAGTCATTAAAACTTTAAATTACTAATATACCCTCCAAACATTTATTTACGTTATATATTTGTCCTTTTATGTCATTTTACATCTTATAATTACATTTAATGTACTAATTTACCAAACACTTTTATTAAAAAAAGATACACTTGTAGCTCATGTTATGACTTTGACTTCTGACATACCACTTCATGATTACTGATTCCATTCTACTATACTAGTTTTGCCAAACATACCCAAAGAATAGCAGTTTGTGTTTGTGCTTAAGTTTCAATTTTACAAAAAATAAGAAAATAAATAAAGGAATCTAAAAAAAATAATCTTACCAGTTTGAATATATAGGTCACGATCTATGAGTCCATGGGTAGTTTTTGAAGCCCTCTGTTTGTGGTGTCAATGAGATCATCATCATCGTCAATTGGAATGTAGACATATCCAATTGGGACATAAGTGATACGATCGCCGGCGGCCATTGGGAACCTCTATTAGTTTTGGGTGTTTAGGATTATTAAGATTCGTTTTTGATATGTGGTGGCTGGGAGTTACAATTAGGGTTGGGAGAGAAAATATAGATTAATTGAATTAAATAAACGGGTCCTAAAAATGTGGATTAGTTTTTGAAAAAATATAATTTTAAAATTCCCTTAATGCCCCTAACTCATATAAATGTTTTTACCTAACCCTCCCTTTAATTACATTAATTACACAAATGTCACAAATGATCTCATCCATTAATGAAATAATCCAATGGCTAAAAAGTGGTTCTCGCGTTTAAAGTGGGTTCTGAAAATAAAGTTTCATTATATATATATAAAACATGTATATAACATAATATATATATTATAGAGAAACTTATATGTATAGTCCCTGTTGTTAGCCCAAAGTTGCATTGATCATTTCATTTTCCATTGACACTCCTTAACTTTGAAGAAAAAAAAAAAAAAAAGCCCCTTTGTGTAACATCCGTTTCACTATTTCATTAAATCCCTCATGTGCCTTGTACATGAAGATAGAATTGTCCTTATACCTCCATTTCTTTCTAATTTCTCATAACCAATTCCTTATACCTACACTTTAGTTTAATCATCTTCCTTAACATATATTTGTTTTTAATCCAAACACCCACACTTCAAACGTAAAAAATTGTTTGTGGTAGCCACCACATCACCTGCACATACAAGCAAACACATATACATATTTGGGAAAATCCCAAAAAAAAAAAAAAAAAAAAAAAAAAAAAAACTAACTTGAAGAATAATAGTTTGAGTCAAAATAAAAGACATGTGTAGAAAAATGAGTGACATGAATGATACGATTTTCGAACAACCATTTCATCATTTTCCCCATATGGCCACCTGATTGAAACGAAGATTGGAATACCCACAATCATCACCAAATTTGGGAAACTACACCCCCTTCACGACCACCCCGACCATAATACCGTCTTCTCGTCACCATTCATGTCGGCCACATCATCATCGTTCCTTCACGACAACCCTTCATTAATACACATAAAACCCAAAAAATCAGACCACCTACTATCTTCGACAACCATTAAAAAAACCCACACCACCATAACACACATTGTCGGATTGCAGAAGATATATATGGGTCGAGTGTGTGCGAGATATGTGTAGATTATTTGTTTGTATATATTTTGGTGTGCACAGTGTGTCTATCGACTATGATTGACTGTTCTTGATTGAAGGTTCTTGGAAGAGTGCCAAAGAGATGGTATTGGTTGATGGGAATGGTGGCTTTCGTATTTTTTATTTATTTAATTTATTATTTGTTTGTTTAATTAATGTTAATATACATTAACTAATCAAACAAAAGATAAGGTTATATGATAATCATATCATCATATGCAACGCACATGAGGGATTCAACGGAATAATTTAACGAAAGTTAAAACGAGGGATCAATGGTGTTATTCTCTTACGAGTTAGGGACTACCTATGCAACTTAAAAATTTCAGAGACGCTAGATGCAATTTTGGACAAACAACAAGGACGATTTGTGTAATTTACTCTATATTATATCATAGAGTTAGCACTTTGCACCTTTGCATCATTTGATTATAATAAATTCGTCCCAATTTGTATAGAAAATGTTCATTTTGTTTTTGCAGTTAATTTTTTCCGAAAATTTCAAAAGGAGTCTTGATTGGTTCTTGATGACACTCTTGCGATTAAATCATAATTTTCAAATTTTGTAACTCGTTTTAACAAACTGATTTGTGATTTAAACCTACTACGTGGTGTTTAAGATGAAGAATATAAAATTTTTATGCCCATGAACAAACTATTAAAACCTTAGGCTAGCCCCAATGAGGGGATTCAATCCCCCTCTTTTTCCCTGTCATGTCAGCTTTCTCTCTCCGGCGACCTTCAGGCGATTAGGTGCCTCAGTAAGGGAGACCAAGTTAAATTTATTTATTTATTTATTTATTTTTTATTTATTTATTTTTTTTAAAAAAATATTTTTAACACAAAATAAAATTTCATTAATAATTAAAACGTTACATAATAATTCAAATAAAATTAAACCATTACGAAACTTATTAAAACATTATAACACTTATTCAAAATCTAGGTTGTGGCGTGCCTTGATCGCCTCTTTGAGTTTCTGCATTGTTTGGCGTTCTATTGCGGGCAAAGATGGGTCGATTGGCGTGCAGTAGAACATGAGATCTGCATCATATTTCTTTTGAGCCTCTAATTCAACTTTTCGTTCTTCTAGTGCCAATTTTTGTCTTCCTTGCTTCTCTTTGTTCTTGTAGCTCCAACTCGATTTGCCGTTGTTCTAGCTCTTTCTTCTTCAAACCATAGTGCGGATCTGCCTCCTTCTTACGCCCGAATGCCACGGACTTGATCTTGCCCCACTTCGGCAACACCTTCCATAATCCTATCTTCAAGACTCAAGATTTCTTTTATTCTTCTTTATGGCATCACGACCGTTGGTCTATTAGGCACAAACGAAGCACATCCGAGTGCACATCCGAGTCGGTTGAAGTCCTTGCTTTGCGACCTCATCTTGGCTTAAAAACCGGCATCTCATTATCCTTCCAAGCGAAATGGTCCTCAAAATCGCCAACAATGCTCCAAAACAAACGGATGACCACACACTACTTGGTATTCATCACACGCTCGTGTATAAGCGGTGAGGTCATTCTCACCACTTCGTAATTCACCGACGAAGATTGTTGTAATTGGCACAAAATTGACCAACTCTAGGACCTAACCCTATTTTTCCACTTTGTAACGATAGAGTTGTACGTTCTTTCTGCACCAACCTCCTTCTCAAAGTAAGCAATGACTTTCTGCCAAAATCCTCTAGCATTTTGGTTGTTTCCGGTTACACTATTCTCGGATACATCACACCAAGCGTTGCACAAGGCGATCTCATACTAAATGGATTGTTAGGGTGTTGTTGTGGAGCTTGTTGGGATTGATATTCGAAACCAGGGGGTTGGAAGTTGATTATTGGTGAGACACCGGTTAACCGGAAATTCGGATCCGGTGTTAAAATATGCGGGACGTTTTGTGACAAACGGGATTTTCGGGCTTTGGTTGGTGGTGTTTTCTTAGACATTTTTGATAAAGAGGATTGTGAGATTTTTGATAGAAAGGATTGTGAGATTTTTGAGTTTTAGTGTGTAAATATGTTGTGAGATTTGTGATGAGATTTTAGTTGTATTTATAGGGTAATGTTTTTTTGTTTTTTTTTGTTTTGGATTGCAACGTACACAAGATAAGCTTTGGAAATGTCGATCGGCTACACGATCTAATTGGGTAAGAATGGAGGCGATCGACTGGCGTGATAGTGAGGCGATCGACACCCAATCGATCGTCCAGGGTGCTCGATCGACAGAGATTGAGCCTCATTGGGGGTAGCCTTAGAAATAACATAGCTTGGATTTCTGTTTTTAAGGAGTTAAGGGTTCGATGGGAAAGAACACCCAATACAGGTATTTGGAATTTTGGACTAACAGAAGATGTTTTTTTCTCTATAACCCTACTTTAGCTCATATTCTTCAAAATTCTATTGAGAATACCGTCTTTTATTCTGGTGATTTAGAAAAAGTTAATAAGTACTGCAAAAGAAATCTAAAGTCTGGAATTAAATGGATTTTTTTCTAATGGCTTTATAAAATAAAATGGTAAAAACAAAATAATAAAAATAAAAAAAAATGTATACACAAAGTTGCTTTTGCTAATATAGAATTAAATACAAAATTGAGTCATTTTACTCATATTTTTGGTGAGCAATGGCCTCACAAAATTTGTTGAACAGCCCCACAAAATTTACGGGGCAGGAATGCAAAATCGTAGAATTGTCAGGATCACGATAAACATGTGGATGGCTTTCCAGCCATCTCTTCTAACGCAATACAATAATTCTATCAATTTTAGCAGATCATATGAATTACTATACACATGTAAATAACTTTGATCTAAGAAATGAACCATTTGTTTATTTTAAAGTAATACAACGAGATTACAATCACAAACATACATAGCAATAATGAACACACGTCGATACATTATACAGTACATTATTTCAAATCAACAAAACAAAGACAATTTTTTTAAGTATCAAACTATTGGTGTCGCGATCTTGAAATTATTGGTTTCTAGAAAAACATTATTCGTAGCCAATAGATTAATTCAAGGGTAAACTTCCATAATAGATTGACAAGCTCGAATGTCTTTGATAGTGTAACGAGTGAATCCAGCCTCGTGAAACAAGTAAGACCATTCTTTCAAAGTCCGTTCTTTCCCGTTATTTGTATGAGCCATCATAACCATATCATGCATCAGTGCCACACCTTTGAACCCGTGATCCATTTTTCGTCCTACAATTGTTTCGACAATAATCACCTTTCCTGTATGTGGAGATATAGCCTCACGGCATTTTCTTAGTATCTCAATGCATTCTTCGTCCGACCAATCATGCAGTACTTTCTACAATATGATCAATGTAAAATCATGATCAAATAAACATTATATGCTTTGCTTTTGTTAATTAAAAATAAGTTTTTATCAATAGCTACAGATTACATCAATCTTAGCCCAAACCGATAATATTTTCCTTTAACAAATTAGAATGGTTTGTTAAGGGACTAATCAATGAATTCTAATGAATACTAATCAACTAACTAAAAATGCATATAATTTTACTAACCATCAAATAAACTGCATCAGCTTTTGGAACAAGCTCAAACATATTGCCTCCAACATGTTCAATACCTGTAGATGCAGAAGCAGTCGATACGACATGAGGCAGATCAAAATTAATCCCTTTGATCCATGGAAAAGCCTCCACGATCATGCGTAGACTCGTCCCATTACCACCACCAACATCGACCATCGTTTTAAGCCCCTCAAATACATCCGAACAACCCTCGATCACAGCTGAGACTGTTACTCGAGCATCACAAGCAATTGCATCGTTAAAAAGCTTACTAAAACCTGGATTTGCTGAAGCAAATCCCCATAGATCGACCCCATGTGCTGCTTCAAATGGTAATTCTTTGCTATCCAAAACCCAAGCACTTAACTTGTGCCATGGAGCCAACATGATAGGATTGCACTCTAAAGTGACCAAGTCTGCCATGCTATGCTTTCCGTGTCTTGTTAGGAGCCGTGATAATGGGGTTTGTGCGTAGCCAACAACGGATGTTTCAGTCTCAGATAAGGGTTTTTCTTGAAATATTTTATAGTGGATCAAGAACCTCATGACACGATACAACGAGGAATGTGAACACCCGATCTTGGACGCCAAGTCAGCAAGCGACATTGGCGATTCATGGTTTTCGAGGATATCAGGGATGCCGAGCTCAATGGCACAGTTGACCAAAGCCATGGGAGTGAAACCAAGGATGTACTTCCAAATATCTTCTTGTGCTGCCACTTCTTCATCTTTGGAAATAAATTTTTCTGTTTTAATTTCGGTCGTCATTTTTCTCTCAGATTAATTTGAAATGTCTGAGAATTAGGCTTCCCTATAAATAGCAAGAGTTCTTGCATGTGTGATATCTTATTTAACTACTCTCCCCCGTCTCAAATTATAAGTTAACTTTGGTATTTTTGATTGAAATTTGTCCACTTTTAATAACAACCAATCAAAATGTTTTTAAGTGTGTGAGAACAAAATTTTATTGATTAACATTGTAAGGGTCCCCTTTTCTTAAAATTTGTGAAATTTGAATATCTGACTTGATGCATGTTTTATTTTTTTTAAAGATCTTCTATTTTTCATGATAAGATTCGGTATTTTCTGATCATTACTAATGGGCGTTTAATTCGCAGAATGTATTTGTGGTAATCTGTTAAAGAAATTTTAATTTATCAAAGAAATTGTAATCGTAGTCTGAAATAGTTGTAATATGAATGAATTGTAATATATAGTAATTAAAATTTAAAATAATAACAATAATAATAATAATAATAATAAAGTGATAGTATCTCGATTTTCTACTAATTTTGTAAATCCTATTAATTTCTAATAAAGTGATGTTTATAATAATAATAATAATAATAATAATAATAATAATAGTAATAATAGATTTAAATATAATAAAAACTAAATATATATTAAATAATAACAAGTATAGAAATTAATAATAAATAAGTTCAATAATGAAAAGAAAGATTAATATTGTTTTTAAATCTAAATAGTTAAAAATTTTATGCAAAAAGTTATCATCGTTTATTATTTTTGTATTATTTAATTATAAAATAAAATATTTAATAATAATACTAATAATAATAATAATAATAATAATAATAATAATAATAATAATAATAATAATAATAATAATAATAATAAGCTCCAATCTTCTAGCTTACAAACTAAGCTCCTCGACATTCGGTATTGTAACTCCTGGGCCTTCCTTTGATAATGCATTGTGTGCTTTTAATGCGAAAATGGAGATTGACTTTTTGAGTAATCCAAGTGAGATCGTTGCCCCCAAACTCATGAAGAAAATGGCAGATATATATTTCACACGTGTTACTAAAACGGCTGAATCCACTTTTTCCTTATCTACTCGACAGATGACGCTATAGAGATCACAAATGGAGGACTACACTTCGGACTGGCTTAGGGTGGTTCCGATATCTGGGTTGGGACAGACTATGAATGCTAGGACCTACCGGTGTGTGTTATGCTATCGGCTAGGTGTTCCGCTATTCTCTGTTCAGATGTTGTGCTCAGCTTGTTCCAGGGTCTTTACGGGGGATATTTATGGGGACCATGCTGTATCGTGTGCTGGTATTATTGGTATTAAACATCGGCATAACGTGGTGCGCGATACTCTTGTTGACATATGTTCACGTTCGGGGATTTCAGCTCGGAAAGAAGTTGATATAGGGCTTAATGGAGAAAGGGACAACACCTTACGTCCAGCTGATATGTTGCTCTACTCGTGGGATGGAGGTCTTGATGTATGTGTCGATCTGACAGGGTCATCGCCTCGAGCCTAAGCGGTATGGTTGATTTTGTGTCAGGTCGTGCAGTGATTGAGGCCGCATGCGTAAACGCGTCAAATATGAGGCTAAGTGTGCGAATATTGGATATGGGTTTCTCCCTTCTCATTCTCTTCTTTTGGGGAACTTGAGAAGGATGCGGTAACCTTACTGAAGCGAATCCGAAAGTTCTCTGTGACTCAAGACATTGGAACACGTGCTGCTATTCATATATTTAGTAGGATTAGTTTTGCTATAACTAGAGGAGTGGGGGCTCAGATAGTATCTCGGCTCCCCACTAATTTTTTGTAAATCCTTTGAGTTTCTAATAAAGTGACGTTCATATTAATAAATAATAATAATAATAATAATAATAATAATAATAATAATAATAATAATAGTAAATCCTATGAGTTTCTAATAAAAGTGTTGTTTATAATAATAATAATAATAATAATAATAATAATAATAATAATAATAATAATAATAATAATAATAATGGTTAAAAATTACAAATTCAATTACAACTTAATTCAAAACTTTCTATCTAACTTTATTTGTAAACTGAATTCTCTTAATTGATGTAATTAGAGTGACTAAATTACAATTATATAGGAAACCAAACAACCTACGTAATATAATTAGAATTACAATTTTGTACATTTCGCAAACCAAATAGCTTAAATAATGTAATCAGATTATAATTACATCTAATTAGATTACAACAAACCAAACGGAGCTTAAGGCATCGAGTGCATATTGGATATTATTAATAATCTTATATATTGCATGTTGGAATTTGATTATCTAGCTTCTTAAATTATCTTCTATTTTCCTTTAGTTAATAACTTTCTAAGGTACTGTTTTTATTGCACTCTGGTAGGATCGTTTATTTATGTATTGGATAATGTTTATGTAGTTAAAAGGATCAAATCAATCAATATACATTAAATACAATATATACGAGATAGAGAAAGGGTAAAGAGAGAGTGGTGTTTGCTTAAGATAAACTTTGTTAATTCTAAGACATACCCCTCAAGTGAAGACTTGAGGTGGTATATATAGGCATACGAGTACATAAGAAACAGGTAAATACAATACTAGTCCATATACGACTACTTAATAAACTAATACACATCTAGTATAGTGTCAATACTTTTAAGCCTAACCAACCCCGCCCGCTACCGTAAGTAATGATAGACTAGATATGTGTACATCGCGGTTTCAAGGAGCCTGTACTTAAGTTCTCACGGACTTAGGATAATCAGTAACAAGTAGTCACGGTTCTTATTTGTTGTACAATTCCATTTGACATTAATCAGTAGAATAAGTGCATCGTTGAACGCTAAGTTGAGTTTGAAGCGATTTAGCTAAGTTTATCATCCAATACGACTAAATTGCTAGTACCGAAAATCTTTTAGTTTCATGAACAGTAAGACAATGGTAAAAAAGGAGATTGGAAGTGAAGCTCAGGGGTCCTTCAGAGAAGGATCGTCAAAAAGTTTAAAAGTAATGATTAATAACTCCTAAACGCTTTCTGGTACGAGCTAAATCAGTCGCCAAGAATCGAGGTAATGTCGCAGGCTCGTGTAAATTGATGAGTCATTTCCATTAGATTCTACTTTGCATATTTTGAATCCGTGAATGAAAGACATTTTATTATAAAGGTGTCCTTAGTTTATTATCATGGCGGGAAACCAAGATAATGTTGACAGCTATTCTGAAATAAGAAACATTCGACGGAATGTTAAATTTCACATGCATTTGCGGTGACAATGTTGGACGTGACCGTGATCGAGAAGCGATCACATGGACAAAGTTAATGGCGTTCTCTAAGCGTGACGGACTATCTTAATAACCTGAGGAGTTAGGTCATTTGACTTTATTTCTTAGTAGGCTTAAATCTAGTTTCTAGTTACAACGTAAAAGCGTAACGTCGGTGTACTAGCATCAAGTTCAGTGGAAGATAAGAAAAGATGGTGTTGGAATCACTCCTAAACCTTAATCAAGTATAAGTAATTCATATGTAATAGTTAGCTTATTTATGGCCTTTATGTTTGTTATTAGCCTTAAGCTTATGTAGAAGGCCCATGAGCTTAGGCCCAAGCCCATTAAGGAAAGGATGGGAACTAGGAGTGTTGCCCTAGTTTCCCTCCTATAAATACTCTTGTATAACCCTCACTTGAGGGTTGGTTGTTCAATTTATTTCTTTCACATATACTCTACGCATAACCGTTTACTTGTATCGTGTGTGTGTGTTTGATTTATTGTTCAATCGCCTTTATCTCTTTCTATTAAGCTTGTGTTGTAAGACTAGTGACCTAACAGTGGTATCAATCGCCTAATAGTTGGGTGAACATTTGTTTGGCCTACGTGTAGAACATACGCTTCGGCCTTGATACTTTGGTTCGCTTAAAAACACGTTTTTTACACTTTTTAATCCAAGATTCTTGTACTTTCAATGTTTTAAGGTGTTAAAATACTTGTTTTTGGCAAAAAGTTTCAAACTTTACGCGTGGATCTACGTTTTTAAGCTAGTTCTTGTACGAGGGTTTCATCCTACGCGTAACTGTTTTAGAGGTTTTGGATCATCAAGTTTCACACTTTTGTGTTATTTTGGTGATATTGAAGCTATCTCATCACAAAAATCTGGTTTACAAACATCTTTGGGCAAAATCATTGTTACGAGTAAAGCTACGTGTATCAAAACCCTAGTTTTACGCGTAACTTTATCCTTGGTTTGATCTTCAGTTTCGTGGTTTACTCCGTGTTTTCTTGCTTGGATAAGCCTGAAAATACGTCGACTTTGGATATCTTTTGCACCGTGATAGTGTAAAGATCACTGGGATAAAACCTAAAATTACGCATAAGCATAAAGCTTACGCGTAGAAAATCCTACGCCTAAGATTAGTCTTACGCAAAAGGTAATCCTACGCCTAAGTTTTCTACGCCTAACTTCTTGTTTTACGCATAACTTTAGTGCTTTTTCCTTAACTTACGCGTAAGCTAAACCTACGCGTAACTCTTCTTGTTACGCGTAACTTTGGTGTTTTTACGCATAAGTGCTACTTGGCTATTGTGATTTCTACGCCTAAGGATACTTCATCAACAAAGGTTCATTCGACTACAAAGATCTATTTTTACCAACACAAGTTTTCAACATGTCACAACCACCATACTCTAACTATTTCCCTTACACTTATTCTCAACGACAACAACAACTAAGTCCACAACATCAACAATGGAATCAACAACAAGCAATTTATCAACAACAATTTAATCAACAACATACTCCACAACTTGGAGCAATTCCTCCACCACAAATGGTTCAAACACCACCAAGTCTTCAAGTTCAACCTTACAAAACGATTTCAATCAACATCCATCAAGGAACACTATGAAGGAACCTACTTGGTTTGCAAAGATGTGTGAAGCTTTAAGCGACCAACAATCAATTCATGAGGTTTGGATCACATGATAGACCTCCAATGCTCACTCCGAAACTACGATCAATGGGTAATTAGGTTCTTTAGGTTTTGTGATCGAAGAAGCCACATGGAAAGTTCTTAAAGAAGGTTATCTTGGAAGGTCCATTTCGATGCCTACCGTCATTGTGCAGGAGATCCAAATGCTAATCCACCAAGAGATAAACAATCAAACATTGCTCTTTGCATGCACTGAATCCAATGTAACTTCTACACTATGAAGTGATGAGCTTGCAATGCAATACATCCTTTTAGGATTACCAAACCCAATTCTTCAAGTGTTGATGCTCAAAGACGCAAAGGCAATGTGGGAACATATTCATCTTCTTATGGAAGGATCTGCACTCAATCGAGGATGATATGGAATCAAAAATTTACTTGGCTTATGAACACTTCATGATTGAACCAGAGAGACACTAGAGTCTTATCATATCGATTCTCGACATCATAAATGATTTGGATAAACACAACATCATCATGCCAAGAATTGCGTTAATACTAAGTTCCTTAGTAGTCTTGGTCCCGAATGTGAAAGTATGTCATTTTTCTCCGCTGCGAAGAACATGCATCACTCTACATACGGATTGTTGTACGATTACTGAAGCCTCATCAAAAGGAAGTTGATAAGGAAAGGATTCTCCGTGCTCAAATTGCTTGACTACACATCCGGAAAATCAACAACTTGCCTTGTATACTCAAAACAGTTATCCTCCTCAACCAAGAACTCAACCAATCGCCACAATCACACCAAATGATCAATCACAAGAATCTCAACAAAATCAATTGGTTCCTTACAACAACAACAATGATCGGGCACTTTATAGTCAAGCTAATGAGGAATCGATCCGCTCAAGCATTGCAACAAGGATTTGTTATGATTGCTAATGCTTTTAGTCGTTATACCAACAAATCCAACAATCGTATTCGTTCCTCATCTAACACAAGGAATCAAGTCACAGAACAATGGACGAGTTAAAGTTCGAATCATGGTTATGGTCGCCGGATGGGCGGTGGTCAAGGGTTTAATGTTGTGGGTAGGAATAACAACAGAGCTCAAGTGGTGGAACAGGAAATGCTCGAGAATGGGTTGAATGGTCTTCGATGCTACAACCGCAATGAGAAGGGACACTGGCTAATGCATGCCCAAAGCCGAGGACTAGGGCGTGCTTATCACAAAGAGGCTCTTCTTTAGCTCTTAGGATGAAGTCGGTGGAACTCTAACAGACAAAGAACGAGCTTTATGGCGGATGCGACTCGATGATGATATGGAGGACTTGCAGCCAATGCACATTTATTATGTTGATGGCTAATATGCATGAGTTACACATGAGTGACACAGCCCAATGTATGACATCGATGGCTTGTCTCAGTACCGAACAAACCATATTTATCTCGATCTAATATCTCCGCCAACATCCGAATCCCAAGGCTCGGAATGTTCAAAATGAGTCATCTACATCTCATTCCGACGATTTTCAATTAGACCCGTAGTTACATTTGACGATCAAGATGAACTTATGGTTTCCTTTGATAATAAAATTGACTCGTTGGTATACTTGAGGATCTAAATAATGATCATGTTGTGACTCCTGTTGAACAAGCCGAACTTTTGCCTCATCCGATCTTGCTCTTTACTTAAAGACCAACAATCCCAAATTGAAGAATGTTGTGCATTAAATCGGGACTTAAAAAGTAAAATGCATTATAACCAAGGATTTTGAATGTTTACAAATGCAACTCAACTTTTTCAAAACTCAAGAAAACCGTGAAAAGGTTTTGAAGCCGCTTTTACTAAATCTCATCAAACGAAAAATATTTAGAGAGACAGATGTTTGGTCTAGCCGCTTGAAGAATGCTTTGTTGTCTCGAGATAGAACAATCAAACATGAACATAAAAGCAAATTAACGCCTTACCTTGGAAAATCAAAAAGCTAAGGTGAGTTGTTAACTTGTCAAAACAGCTTCTCTGCATACAAAAAGCATTCAACAAACGAATAGATGATCATCTTGAAGAAATCATCGGCTTGCAAAACAAACTTAAAGAGTTTAAAACTGTTGTTTACAAACATGGTGAGTCAAGAATCGCTATTGAAAAGTTTACTTTAAAACCCAATCCAAATGGATATGGACCTGAATCTTGCGACATAAAACCTAAGCTTTCTACCAAAGCATTCAAACTAAATCACAAGTTTCTAGTGCGAATATAAAATTGATAATTACATTATGAGTGTTGTTGAATATCATCGTCAAGAGGAATTAGATGCGAAGACGAGAGTCGATCAAAATTAAAAGCATTGTTTACAACAAACCTTTTAATTATTCAAAACCGGTCACTTCGTCACACCAACGGATTCTTCTAACACACCAAGGGTTATCATAAAAACGTCTCGAGTCTTCTAATGTTAATCCCAAACCGATTATGCACAAATTTATGGTCCTTTACCTTCCATCGAAAGTAAACTCAAAACCGAAAATCGCAAAATTTTAGATATTTTGACATTTTTATGGTCGACCTCAAAACTTTAGAACATGAGATAGAATATCATTCGAAATCAAAGTTCAACACTTTCAATCTCCTCTCGCGCGAGAACAAAGAGACATTTTTCGTAAAAATCTTTTACCAAATGTTAAAAATTTGAAAAATTGTGCATTGTCTTGGGAAAGGGACTTTCATAAGGAACTTGATTAATGAAGGTCGTTTTAGAAAACGTAAACATCTATTTCTAATACTAAACGTAAAAGAAAATGTTGAGAAAAGATGTTGATCGACTCTTGAAAGATGTTATCCAGGCCGATGTCCATAATGTTTGGTCGCTTAATTCTTTGCCACATTCATCCGATTATATCTCCGACATCGTTGATAATATTGTAACTCTTGAGAATACTGATAATGTGCTTCGGATCGAGTCTTTAAAAGTTGAAAACGAACGCCTCTTACACGAGCTTTCAAATGCAAAACGCCGTCTTCAATGGTGTCAAAAGATTGTCAAAATCGTGAACTTGCTTTGCAAACCAAAATCCACCGGTTGCAATCAAACAATTTTAATCCAAAATCGAGCAACTGGATGATCAAAACGTGTCTTTGAAAAGTCAAATCTCAAAATATGAACAAGAACTTGTAAAAGTTAAACAGAATATGGTATCATATTTGATTTACTCAATAAGACTCGTCATGAAGCATCAAACGAACTTAATCACTATCTTGCACACACTAGAGAAGTAATGAATTTTGCCGGTAATATTCGCTCGAAAATCAAGATTTGATTCACACTATCTTTAAGTTAAGAGAAATGTTAGGAAAGTATGAACAACTTCCGCCATCGTGATTAAGAGAATAGCACCAAAGAACACTTAGTAATCGTGAACATAGAATGCCCTCTGCCAAAACACAAGTTGCTAACGTGCTTCCTTCTATTTGAACAGAATAGTTGCCTCTTTTCCAAACGTCCGCACTTCACGCTTAGAGCACTACATCGAAGAATAGGAAGTTGCGACCTAAGAAAAGATCAATAAGGAATGCTAAAGTAGAAGAACACCCTAGGACTATGAATAAGACTCACGTTGCTTCCACTATAGATATTGTGTCCGGAAATGTAATAGAAATAGTGATGTAACTAATGCTAAACCTCTAAGTACTTTTGATATTCGATCCGATGCACCTTGTGTTATTTGTCGTAAAAGTATGAATTCTTATTGTCATGACAAATGTGTTGCTAAAGCTATAATCTCTCGCTTACGGAATCCTAAGAATCGGAATACCTCTAGGCCCACTAATCATTCTAAGTCCGTGCTTGGTAGACCGCCTTCTTTAGATTCTAAGGCAAGCATTGTTGTCCACAGCTCAGGTTCACCTCCAAAGAATGAAGTACCACCTAGTGCATTCACTAAGACTAAAGCAAATAGTAGTTATAGATGGCGAAATGGATATATAACACACTAGGATTTAAATGGATGCCTAAAGTTATTAATGTGTATGTCTACTATAAGCGCTTGGAACCTCTAACATTTCGGGTTCCACATCTACTTCTATTCCATCCGTGTCGCCCTCATGTGTAATGCGGTGATACGGATCATTCTCTCGATTGTTGATAGCGGATGTTCCCGACACATGACAGCAACCTTAAACTGTTATCAAACTTTATTGCAAAGTTCATTGGCATCGTCAGATTCGAGAATGATCACTTCACGCCTATCATGGGCTACGGAGACTATGTCAATGGGAACATCGAAATTAGCGAGGTTTATTATGTGGAAGGCCTCGGTCACAACTGCTTTCGTGAGGTCGGTTCGTGATGGAGATTTGGAGGTTGCTTTTAGGGAGAAATCTTGTTTCATTCGTGATCTACAAGGGAACGACCTTATGTCCGGCTCGCGTAATTCTAGTCTCTACACTATCTCTATGCAAGACATGGTTGCTTCATCTCCCATCCGCTTACTTTCAAAGGCAACATCAACAAAATCTCGGCTATGGCACCGCTGCTCATCACATCTAAACTTTCAAACCATCACCAATCTTGCTCGACACAAACTAGTTGAAGGACTCCATGATTCCTAGATTCAAAAGATCACCTTTGCTCGACTTGTGAACAAGGGAAAAGAACTCGTGCTCATTTTCCTTCAAAGGTGGAACACGACTCTCGACAGATGTGCTTCATCTTCTTCACATGGATTTGTGTGGCCCGATGCGCGTGCAAACGATCAATGGAAAACGCCACATCTTAGTAATTGTTGATGACTATTCAAGATGGACGTGGTCTACTTTCTTCGAAGCAAAGAACAAGCTCCACAAATGATCATCACCTTTCTCACAAAATTCAAGTTCGACTCCTAACACCGTCCGCTAAATAAGAACAGACAAAGGAACCGAATTTGTTAACCAAACCCTTCGTCAATTTTATGAGAAAGTGGAATTCAAAGATCAAACATCTATTGCACGCACACCGTAACAAAAAGGAGTTGTTGAAAGACGAAACCGAACGTTAGTGGAAGTCGCAAGAACAATGTTAATCAATGCTAAACTTCCAGATTACTTATGGGCGTGTCAGATCATCGCATGCTATACTCAAAACCGTTCTATGATTACTAAACGCCACAACAAAACACCTTTTGAGCTTCTCCATAACCATAAACCGAATCTCAAACACTTTCATGTACTTGGATCCCTTTGCTATCCGAATAATGATCGTTATGATTTTGGAAAGTTCAAAGCCAAAGCTGACATTGGAGTCTTTGTTGGGAATTATAGATTTGATGATTACAAAACCACGAGCAAGAATGAAGAAAGAAGAAACAATGAGGACTTAATATGTAATAGTTAGCTTTTCTAGTAAGCTAGGGTTTGTAACCTCCTACATTATATAAAGAGGATGGCGGCTAGGGTTACCGACTCATCCTTTCATTTCATTTCATTGAAGACATCTCCTAATGAGAGTCTAGCAAACGCATAGAGCGTCTTGTAGTAGTTGTAGTAGTATTAGTTTCTTTATGTTTTAATAAAGAAAACCTTATTAGTGATGTTGATTGTGTTATTTCTATTCCACTGTGCATCTAATCAATCAATGTTGCCTATACCCTAATTGAGTCCGGATCTTGGTTTTAACAATTGGTTTCAGAGCGGGTGGCTCTCGATCTAGGGTTTATAAGGTTTTCCTCTAATTAGGGTTATTGCAGCAGTTTTGAAAAGAGGCAGCAGGCAAAGAGGAGTTGTGTTGGCATGAAGAGCAGATCTGGTTGTTTTAATTGGCTGCGGTGTCTGATTGATTATCTCGGTCTGTTCGTACCTTTTGATTGACGCAAAGGTATGATTATATTACTACTGGGTTCTTTAATTCATCTCATCCGAATTATATAGGGCGAGTTGTTTTTTAATTGGTCACGTATTCATTTATGCTGATAGTCACATGTACACATTGGTCCACATATTTGATCACGTGTGTACTGAGTTTATTTGCTGGGATACTTGAGTAATTTGACGGCAGTATATATTTGGTCGATGGTCATATGGATCTATAATTGATTCACGTGGGGCTCGTCTTTAATTTATATTGAATCATTCGTTCTAATTAAAAGAGTGTGGGGCTGTGATATACTTGTTTTGATTGGAGGCCAAAGTTCATGGGTACAAAATTGGTTACTCATTTTATTTCCTGGTCACGTGTTGTTGAAGATGGTTTTGTGGGATTGGATTTCATGTGGAGAGGTGTATTGAGAACTATGTGAATCTGTTGATAGGCTAGTATCATGTGGGCTCGTATTTTTTTTGGTTAATCAAATAGGGGGGCTAGTTTATTTTTATTGGCTATTATGTGCACTGTTCCTGCTATTCATTGTCTTGTTCCTTCTGATGGTATTCGTTGGCCATTGTGGGACAATTGCTTTGGCTATTATTGGTTCTTATTCGCTGGTCTCATTCATACACGAGATTGGTCCCCACTAGTTTGCTTATACACGTGAGCATGGTACATTAATTCTTACTGTTGGTATTATTTTATTGCTCACGTGGGAACACCACCTGTGATATGCCTGTACTTGTTTCGAGATAATGTGATATTTTGAAATTGGATGATATTGTTGCTGGGCATGTATCTGCCAAGGCCGTTGGTTACCGCTGCACCGGTTTCTCAAGGTTTTGGTTTCACGACCGGTTTCTGCTGAAAGGTGCGTGTCTTATCATATCTCAAAGTGAGTCGCACTTTTGAGATAACTTGTTTGTACGTTAATGATGTGACAAAGACTTGATGATTCTAGTGAAGAGGTGAGATCTACAGAAAGTACTTAACGCTCGCATTTGCTATCACTTTAAGGAGTTACGTTGTAGTACTCAGTGTTAGTGAAGGGGCGAGATCTATAGAAAATGTGCTTAATGCTCACATTTGCTAGTGCATCATCTGAGTTTGGAGTCACGTGGATAGTACAAGATATAAGACGCATGCTTTGGTGTTTCTACTGGTAGACTATTTTGATGTCACCGATTTGTCTTCTCCGATGTTATGCTTTATTTATTTTGTTTAGTTAAAAAAAAAAAAAAAAAAAAAAAAAAGAGATGGTTAGTATAATTTTAAGGGAAGCTTATGGTTTATATACTTACCATCTACATGCATCACTGAGGGGAAGCGTCTACGAGTTGCACAAGACCCCTATTAGATGATTACAAAAAGGGAAGAAGATTCATGATGCGCGACTTATTATTTGTGATGACATGTTTTAGCATTGTTTATACAGTGTTGTTTTGTAATATCAAATAGGGGAAGATTGTTGGGAATTATAGATTTGATGATTACAAAACCACGAGCAAGAATGAAGAAAGAAGAAACAATGAGGACTTAATATGTAATAGTTAGCTTTTCTAGTAAGCTAGGGTTTGTAACCTCCCTCTATTATATAAATAGGGATGGCGGCTAGGGTTACCGACTCATCCTTTCATTTCATTTCATAGAAGACATCTCCTAATGAGAGTCTAGCAAACGCATAGAGCGTCTTGTAGTAGTTGTAGTAGTATTAGTTTCTTTATGTTTTAATAAAGAAAACCTTATTAGTGATGTTGATTGTGTTATTTCTATTCCACTGTGCATCTAATCAATCAATGTTTCTTATACCCTAGTTGAGTCCGGATCTTGGTTTTAACAGTCTTTATTGGATATTGTGAGAATTCTAAAGGTTACCGGATCTGGAATCGTCGTACAAAGCAGGTTATGGAAACGATTCATGCTCATTTTGATGAACTTACGGATATGGCTTCGAGTATAACACTTGAACCCTAACACAACCGCTTAAACTTCCTTCAACCCCATCATCACCGAACAAAGCCCCCACTCACTCGTCAACAAATGGAAAGGTTATTTGCTCCTCTGCTCGAAGGACGATATTGATGAACGTGCTCGTGTGTATCCGCCGCTTCCACCGCACAACCCGATAATACTCTTATACCGATACACTGCTACAACAACTAATGTTGAAGAAGCACCACCATTGACTCCACCACAACAGCTTGAACAAACCGCTTCCAACAATGATGAACCGCCGATGATATTCTTAATGAAGTACCCCACCTACGATTTTGATCCAAATGCGTTCTTTAACCCGTTTGCTAATGACACTTGCACTGATGTCGCGGAATCATCAACAAACCATTTGAATCCTCGTAATCGCACAATGTATACCAACATCAACCCTCTACACATCGATGGACAAAATACCATCCTCGGAAAATATTATTGGCGCCGAATCAACCGATCGTTACGAGACAACGCTTCACACGTATGGTGAACATTGCATTTATGCACTCACCGTCTCGCTAACTGAGCCTAAAAACATTAAAGACGCAATGACAAAAGACAATCGATTGAATCCATGCAAGAAGAACTCAACTAATTCAAACGTCTTGAAGTATGGGAATCGTTGAAAGACCAGCAGGGTCTACGTCATTGGTCTCAAATGGATTTGGAAAACAAATTGATCTCAAGGGGAACGTAATCCAAACAAGTCACGCCTAGTTGCCGAGGGTTATCGCCGGAAGAGGAATAGACTTTGAAGAATCTTTTGCTCGTTGCTCGCCTTGATGTCGTTCGATATTTCTCGCCATGCTCATATGAATATGACGGTCTTTCGGATAGATGTCAAAACTGCTGCTTCTCAACGGACAACCGAAAGAAACGGTTTATGTCGACCAACCGGAAGGATTCGTTGATCTCGAGTTCCCGAACCATGTCTACAAACCGAATAAAGCTCTTTATGGTCTCAAACAAGCTCCTCGGGCATGGTACGATAAGCTATCATCTTTCCTCATTGCTAAAAATTTCACCAAAGGTTCGGTCGACCCTACTCTTTTATACAATATCACGGGACACATATCTTAATTGTTCAAATTTACGTGATGACATCATTTTGGGTCTACACATAAAAAGTACTCAATCGCTTTTGCAAAACTAATGAAGAAAAATTTTGAAATGTCCATGATGGGTGAACTTACGTTCTTTCTAGGACTACAAGTTCATCAATCACCCCGTGGTATTTTCTTGAGTCGGTCAAATATGCCCTTGAATTGTTAAACACATTTGGAATGAAAACTCAGACACTTATGCCACACCAATGACTCATACCAAGAAGCTAGATGTTTGATTTACATGGGAAATTAGTGGACCCTACCAAATACCAAAATATTATTGGTCTCTCATGTATCTAACACTAGCGAGACTGATATTGTCTTTGCCGCTTATCTTTGCTCCCTTTATCGGTCAAGACCAATCGAAACCCACCTCTCGAGGCTAAAAGAATCCTCCGATACATCAAGGGAACCATTAACTTGGGGATCCGTATCCGAAGGATTCGGTTTGAACTAATCACTTTTTCGATGTCGATCACGCAGGATGTTTAGATTCACGAAAAAGCACTTCAGAACACTACAATTTCTTGGTGATAAACCGGTGTCCCGGCAATCGAAGAAGTGGATTGTACATCACCGCCATCAACCAAGCGTAATATGTAGCCATGTCGGCGTGTTGTGCTCAAGTCATCCGGATGAGAACACAACTCAAAGACTATGGTTACGTGTTTGACAAAATCGATATCTTGCGACAATCGGAGTGCCATTGCGATCTCGTGCAACTCGGTTCAAAGACTCGAAATCAAAGCACATCGATTTTCGCTATCATTTCATCAAGGACCACGTGGAATGTGGTATAGTTGAATTATACTTGAGTGCAGAATACCAATTGGCGGATCTACTCACCAAAGCCTTGCCTCCCTAGGTTTAATGAGTTGGTCCACCGATTGGTATCGCGTGTTCGACTCAAGAGGAATTGGATGAACTCTTAAAACAGTCTTAAAAACCATCAAACACCAAAATCTCTCTTGTAAATAATTTTTCAAAAACAAAATACAAAATAGAAAATCGATAAAACTACAAAAATATTCTTCTATCCATATCTCTTCAAACATGGCAAGTACATTTCTTCCGTCAACACTCAAATCTTTCAAAATTCAGTAATTTTAATCAAGTGTTGAGGGGAGAAAATAAATACTAACTTGCTTCAAAATATCCGTGTACTTGCATGTTATCCTATCCTCGTTGTTTCTTTAAAATGGTGGTCACATTTTCTGGTTCAATGACACTCCTCGGACTAAAATTTATAACCTTTCATTATTTATTAAGTCGAGGGGGAGTGTCGTCAAGTTTCTTTCTTAAAATCTATCATTTGGTAACCATAATGGAAGTTAAAAGGCTTTGGATGAAAATGGAAAAGGTGGAGGGACCAAAACTGCCAAAAGCTTAAAGTTATTTTTAATAAAACTCCTCCACCTAACTATTTCATCTTACATTTATTACACAAACCTAACTAATCCTACGCATACAAATCGTTCAAGAAATCTGTGTTTTTGATCATCAAAGTGTAAGTGTTTTCATAATCTTAACATAATTACAAGCAAAGGTTTTGATTTTATGCAAATCCAACGCTAAATTATGAGTTATGAGTGATTATGTGTTCTACGCATAAGCGTATGAACACACAATCATTGGTATGTGTTTGTGGTTAAAATAAGAGTGTCAAATGTTTTAATAACATCAATGATAATATGTTTATCCTCAAAACCCACCCAGGAACACGAATTGATTAATTTTCAAAATTAGGGTTTATGCGTTAATTTGGGTGTTTTCAAATGAGAACATTTTTGGTGATAAAGATTATTGTATGAGGTTGTTTTCAAGTTGAATTGAGCATATTTAAACCCAGAAATTACCCAGAAACACTAATGATTCATAAATTGAAAATTAGGGTTCTAGTTCATAAGAATTAGGTATTTTTGATTCATGGCTTACTTGATGTTAAAACTTGGATAAACATACTCTATATGCTTCTTAGACCTCCCAGAAACACTTTGGTGCAAATCCTATGGCTAGATTTCATACGCGTAACTCTTGAACTTTAGGGTTTTAGGCTACGCATAAGTAATCTTACGCGTAAACTGTTTGATGAATATACATGCCATGATCTGTTATAGAATGAATGTTAGTGTTAATATTGATGTTATGATGATGTTATTTCAGGTTTGCTACTCGTATAAATCAGAATCAAGGTTGTTACTTAACTACGCATAAGGATCACCTTACGCGTAGCAAGTTATGCGTAAGAGTAATCTTACGCGTAAGGTTCTACAAAGGGACTACGCGTATCCCTGAAAGGATATGCGTGAAATGACCTCTACGCATAAGGTCTACTTTTACGAGTAAGCCTTACGCGTAAGGTTTTATATACGCCACGCGTAAGCTTTACGCATAAGGTCCCCTTTCCTCACGCGTAACATTTCTTACGCGTAGTAAGGATCCCACGCATAAGCTTGCGTCACGCATATACCTCTCCTGTTTACGCATAAGCTACCATTTCACGCCTAAGCCTTGATCAAACCTTCATTATGGTTGTTCAATTTATTTCTTTCACATATACTCTACGCATAACCGTCCCATGATCCGCCAGAGCCAGAGGGATCTACCCAAGGACATCACAAATAGTTAGCACTTAGAATTCATTAGGGACGATTATAAAAAGGAGAAAATGAGAATCGAAGAAAGAAGGAGTTGAAGAATTAAAAGAAATGCAAAGAAAAGGGTGAAAAGAAATAGCCCTCCAAATTATTCAACTCGTATGCGACAAGGGTTCAATTCATATGCTCTTGGTTGTCACTTAGTGACGCCAGGTATCAAGATTAAAAGTCGTCATGGACCCAAAGGACGCATGCACTAAACCTCCTTAGCCACTCAAGTTTCTCTCAATGTAAGCTTGTTTCATTCTCACAGGGAACCCTACATAATCTATCGGCTTTCTTAGAGATTCTTGGTATTGAAGAAGGAGACCTTCTTCCTAGTCTCCGCACAGAAAACCAAAACGCACTATCGAGTCTAGAGCCACGAGATTCATCAAAAGATCTCTTAGGTACACTTGACATTTCATCACTTGATGTTCAACAATAAGAACAATAGTGGTACGTTATCGAGTCCTTCACGGATCTTAGCAATCTGTCGAGAACATTTATGAGAGGTTCACAACCGTGATCCTCGGTGATTGAATGGAAACTCATGCCGTGGTCAACATCAAACAGCCTCGACAGCGGTCACTTCGTAACTCCCGTGGATTACGCTTAGTGTGTCTCAAACGGTCTACAATCGTGAGGTGATGCTTGTGTACCTCAGTGACTCATCCGAACTGTAGGTGTACTTCAAGACATCGCGTTATCTCACTTGTGGGACTCAGCCTCAGAACGACCTTTGTGAGAATTAGAGTTGTGTTTTCACACTATCTTCATTAACACTCAAGTTCAAACTTGTAAGTGCCGAAACCGCTTATTACTAACTGTTTTCATGTTTTCCTCTTATGGAAGCTCCGGAGCGGAATGATCGTACATATTCTTCACATGCTTATGCCAACATCATCACTAATGGAAGTTCTATCCAAAAGCAACACAAAAGTCAGATTGATTCTTCATCAAATCAAAGAATCTACAAAGTTAAAGACTTAAAGAACTTCATCAAGATCGAAATCCAACGTCAAAGAGCGTGTGAGCATGTTGAAGAATGACGGAGACACCGGAGCAAACGAAGCGAACACTGAGGCGCACTACAACATACTATCACTTTCATCACAAAATAACAAAGAACAAAGTTAAAGATGACGTCAAAGCGTAACTGCTTCAAAGAAGACAATTTCTACTACCGGGAGATTGTTCGAATCAAGGCAATTCTTCTCACAAGAAAGAAGAATGTCAGAAGACGTCAAAGCTTCTATTACATAAATGCCTTCACCGTTTATATTCATTCATCACAAACACTTAGGGGGAGATTGTTGGAATCACTCCTAAACCTTAATCAAGTGTTAGTAATTCATATGTAATAGTTAGCTTATTTATGGCCTTTATGTTTGTTATTAGCCTTAAGCTTATGTAGAAGGCCCATGAGCTTAGGCCCAAGCCCATTAAGGAAAGGATGGGAACTAGGAGTATTGCCCTAGCTTCCCTCCTATAAATACTCTTGTATAACCCTCACTTTATTTCTTTCACATATACTCTACGCATAACCGTTTACTTGTATCATGTGTGTGTGTTTGATTTATTGTTCAATCGCCTTTATCTCTTTCTATTAAGCTTGTGTTGTAAGACTAGTGACCTAACAGATGGCTTATTGGCCAATATGGCAATTCGCAGCTCCAAGTTGAAATAGACTGGAAGAAGGATAGTTTTCGTGTGCCCCTTGTGTGAAATGATTTGTGGAAATCTTGGTCAAGCGACAATGTGTCTGTGACACTATGGGAGGTAAATCATTCATGAGAACAAAAAGGGACAAAAGTTTTACGAGGTTAATACATCCATGCCTGGTACTTTAAAAAATAACAGTAAAGTGGGAAGAGATACACTCATATACCCTGGACTTAACCAGGAGTTTAAGTCAGGCTCAACCTGAAGATTGAGTTTAGTTGAGCATAACTAAGGTCATGAAAATCACTACTTGGGTATTGAATCCGTTTATGTAAGTGAGGTACTTCAATCTCTTACTTGGGATCTCTTGGTACAGTGAAAGATAATCCAAAGTTGTTGTATTTGCATAAGTAGGAGTCTGAAAGGATTTGTGTGCAAACAACACATCGACTTTTACAGTTGCCTTTAGAGAAATGCCAAATGGTCACACCGGTGCAAGCTAAACAGAACATGCAAGCGAAAGTAAGAAACGAGTTCACGAAATGAAATGAAAATGAAGAGGGGAAATGAAAATCCGGTAGTATTTTCATTGAAAATGAAAATATGGCAATATTTTTATTAAGGGGTTAAGCGATAATTACTCAAAGTCTAATATTCATCCAGGACGAATATTAGAGGGTAATTAATGACAGAAGACAAAAGATATCCCTAATCCCTTAGGGATAATCGTTTGAGCACCCTTTAGGGGGTTGTTTATGTCCTTGTAAACTTGTTTTACAAATTAAAAGGGTTTCCTAACTGTTCAAGGACTTTTCTTGGTGCCCTATATATACCAAGACATCCTAGAAATAATTCATATACTCCAATATTATCCCTAAATCTGAAACCCTCTCCCTCTCTCCATTCTTAGTCATTTTAGGGTATCCATAAACCCTAAATTCGAGTAGTCAACTTTTGTTGACTTACTCGCATTTTGTGCTCGCCTAATTTGCGTAGGTTCGTAGCTCTAGTTCTACATGTGCAGTACCAATGGATACATGACGCCATCCAAGTGGCGATCAACCTTAAAACCATAAGGGTCGATCGACTAAAGCATCAAGAAGGAAGAAGAAGGCAATTATTACATCTTGATATTATGGCTTGGTGTGCATGGCATTTATGTGTTTATTTTTCGCTATGGATGTTTTATACACCATGGAAGTGACCATCAAAACCCTACAAGTCGAAGCACATTGTACTAGTATATGAGTCCAACATCATGGGTTTACCAATCTTAGTAGCAATCATATTTAGGCTATCCGACGTGTAAAAAGCCAAAAGAATTTCATGCTTTTTCACCCAAATTGGAACCTTCGACATATCTTATTTTGTAAGGCTCATAGCAGGTGTCCACTTATTCAGAAATATAGGAGTACCCCAAATCATCCACGAGCCATCTTGTAAAATACTTTCTAGACCTTAGAGGGTCAAAATTTTGAAAAAGAAAAATCCCTTTGCATTCATAGTCACTTTTTGAATCCCATACTTGCCCCAGGTATTTCGAACAAATAGTTCAACGATAGGAAAAGCTAACCTTTTGCCAATGAAATACCCATAGAGCGATTTTTTCAATCTATTATTAACCTCTTGAACCAAAGTAATATGAATTCCTATGTTAAAATCAAAATTAGTAGGCAAACTTGATTCAAGTACATGAAAAATAACATTAGGAGAGGCAGGCTTAAATATATTTGCATATGAACCCGACTTTGTATGTTGACTAGGAGGTGTACTACCTATAGGTTGCGTCTTTCCATTCTCTTGTGTATTATGGACTTCGACATTTTCAGAACCACTAGTAACTTTCTCCTTTTCCTTTTGTTGCATAGAAAATTCAGCACCCGTATTCTCACAACCTGATCGTGTAGCATGATCAACAGTACGCACTGAAAAGTCACCAACAGGTTTCATAATGATAGAATCCTTTTGAATAACATTAGCCTTAAGTGGTTCAACAAGGTTTACATCATCATGTTCTTTTTTATGCATGGGTGTTGCGCCAGTACCCACCTCAGTATCCTCTTTGATCAGTTCCTCTCCCAACACATGATTCGTTGCATGGTTATGACCTCTATGCATATTACTATCAACTTCAAAAAATTGAGGAGTGTCGCTCATATCCGACGTTGGAGCCATCTACCTGAATTTTCCTTCTAATTTTTAATGGTTTCCCATCGGCTCCCAATAACACGTGTTTTCCTTCTAGTATTTTACTTTTAATATTACGAATCTAACTAAAAGTTCGATAGATTATTTTACAATTTGTTTTTTTAGGTAACCATGGTTTCTGACCTTTTGGCTAACTAATCTGCTAGGTTTGAACTTACTACAATACAGACTCAAACCGGGTAAAGTTATCCCTTTTTAAGATGTTGGTGTAGCTACTTTCGGGTTGTTTACATCTAGCAAAAATTGAACTTGTGACCTCACACATCTTAGAGTGATAGTCACAAGTGCTTTTACCATTAGGGCGCATTTGAATGGTTTATTTTACTATTTGTTTAAGAAATAAAAAATGGAATCATAAAAGGGTTATACACAACAAGTATATGTTTGATGGATTAACACGGTGATTTATTTTTGGTTGGTTTTCACAACTAGTTTAATTCCTTTTTGGCAATTTGGTATTACTTCATATTTGTTTCGCTTGATAGATCTTCTGATTAATTTGGTTAACAGATTGATAAATTAGGTTTGATTTTGGTTCGGCATGTTAATTGTTGTTTGTTGATTATGTTTGGTTGTTTTGTGGATAGATAGTTTCGTGATTTATATGCACTTTGGTTAATTATTATGGCTACATGCAAGGTTCCAAAAATCGCTAGGCGGTAGTTGGGCGGCCGGGTACCGCCTAGTGATTAATCGGTTAGGCAGGGATTAATCAGGGAATAATTGGATTGAATTTTTTTATATATAAAATTACAAAATATTGAAACTATATGCCCGATTTGGCTGATCTAGGCGATTTTTTTTTATTTGGCCGATTTATGCATGATTTGGCCATTTCTATCCATAACCGAATTGGCCGATTTATCTGATTGTTGTTCGATTTGGCTGATTATGCCCGATTTGGCTGATTTTTATGCGATTAATCGGTATATTGACCGATTTTTAACTAAATCGATTAATAAGACCGATTAGTGAAAATCGGGGCGGTTAATATCCGTCTAGCGATTTATCGCCGATTAATCAGCCGCCTAAGCCGATGGCCGATTTTTGAGACACTGGCTACATGTAATGATGGTATATAATTCGTACATATGGTTATGAGGATCTATGAATATTTTCGTTTAACGGCATTTGGTTGGGTTTAATTTCTTTTATTTAGTATAATTTGGTTTTGCAATTACAGTTTCACATTCGTTGTTTGATTCGACTTACTTATTGGTAGTTAGTTTTATTGGAGTTAACTTTGAGATTGGTTAAGAAGTTTGAATTTGTTTGAGTTTTGACGGTTAATGGTTCTGTTTTTCTTTTTGCTATTGGTATTTGTGTAACACCCATTTCCCGACTTCAAATATGCCCCACCATAGATGGAATTGACCGGAGCTAGATATGGTTGACTAAGGATATGTGGTTAAAGATATAAGTGATAAACTGGTATTGGCCTAGATACGGCGTGCCCAGGATTATGTATACGGCGTATGAGATTGTATGAGAAGTAGAACAGGCTAGTTATAGTCCCATACGGCGCATGGGATAATATGAATACGGCGTATCAAGGATAGCATGGATACGGGGCATCCAGGAAAGATAATACGGAGCATAGATGGTAAGTTGTTGATACGGCGTATCGACCTAAATTAAGCAGAATGATAGAAATGCCCTTTTATCTGGTTTTATAAGGGATAGCTTCTAGATTTCTCCACAAACTTCTTGTGTGTTTCTGTGGGTGTCGTTTATAGTGAGAAAGAGAGGAAGGAATGAGGATGGAAGGGTGATGATGATGGTTTGAAGATGGCTTTCCAAGGGCATGATTCCTAGTACGGTTATAGCAAGTAAGTACAATGGTTAATTAGTATTAATTTATAATTTAAGAGTTAGGGTTTATGAACCCTTATTTGGGATGAATGGGTAAAGAGTTATAGTAATTAAGGAATGTTTTCTGTTGGGTTTAAGTAATGATTTATGGGGTTGATCATCATATAATCAAGATATGATTAAATGATGATTAGAGGTGTTTAAAGGTGAGCTAATGGCTGGGTAGACCATTGTTATAGTTCTTTGGTTATGAATATTAACTGTTTATGTTATGATAGTTTGGTTAGGATGCTAGTAAGGAAGATGATGATGATGATGATGATGCTTTGATGTGCTTAACTTGTAACTAAGGTAAGTAAAATGATGATGGCATGGTGATTATATGAATTACTAACATGTATGTGTTATATGTTAAGGAGGTTATGTGCCAAGTAATAGGTGGCTTAGATATGCTTATGTGATGTTGATAACATCAAATAGTCCTGAATATTAAGTGTCAATTTCCCCCGATAATGCTCGTATTTTATATCACTTATATAGATTTCCGCTTATTTTCCTCTATATTTCACTTTCAGGTAAATTACGAGCATTGAAGCTAATAAGACGCGGATTTGAAGAGTTTACTGAAGATATATGATAGTATGCCCACTATGAAGTAATTACGGCGTGACTCTTTTCTCACATTACGTCGTATCAAAAGTGTGACTCAGAAGACCAACTCGACAAAAGATTACGGCGTAACTCCATCTTAGGATTACACTGTAACTAATTAGGTCAAATGATGTTCCACGCCGCTGCAAGCTATGCCGTAAGTCTTTCCACGATTACGGCATAATCATGATTTTTAAAATATATTGAAGATATGGCGTAACTCATTCTATGTGTTACGCCGAGCTTTTCCAGAGCAATTTACGAAGATATTGATGTTACGGCATAACTCTCAACTTAAGTTACGCCGTAACTAGATCTGGCCTATAAATACCAACCTTAAATTCTTCATTTCACATCATTCACTCCACACACAAAGCAGAGAACGTGGGTAGGAGATTGAACGCAGATCTTGAGGAGCATACGGAGCCATCTCCAAGGGAGAAATCACTCCCTAACGATAAGCATTAGCGATCTATCATTTCTTTTACTTTCAATTTACGTATTTCATTATGTCAAACATTGAACTGATTGTTTTGGTTAATATAATCGGATAAGCACCTCTGGTGCTAGCCTAGTTATGATTCCTTAATTGTTATGTTTATGTTTACATTGATTCCGTATAATTATTTCTAGTGTATGCATGCATAGTTTATTGGTAGCTACCCTTGTTTCGATAGTTTTGAATGGCGGTAGTGTCTAGTTGCTTAGGAGAATTGACCAACTGACCCTAAGTAGGTAGACTGAGTGGGAAGGGTAAGAATTGACCAACTGACGACCCTTCTTCGCTTGTACGAACCGACCAAATGATTACTCTTTGTTTGGATGAACTTAAGAAGTTATGGATGAGTGTCTAAGATGCTAGCGCATGGGCACTCATTGTTATGAATCTTGCATGTAAGCGGAACTTAATGACTTGGATTAGGGGACTAAAACAACCGGACTATCAAGGGTAGTAGTTTGATCTCGGTGGAAACCTTTGTCGATAGGTTAGGACTAACCGACCAAATGCTGTCCTAGCGACCTAAACCCCCACTTGAAGCAATTGGAAGTAATTAAACGTGAATATAACTTGATAGGATGAGTAACTAGGTTGGCACACTTTCTCCCTATTGATCACAACCTCTGCCCTTATTTTCTTTCTTTTATTTTCTTGTCATATTAGTTAATCATTTCTATTCTAATAACCATTAAAACCAACGACAGTAGATTTAATTAGAATTCGCTCACATAGCTCTTGGGACGACCTCGGTTTTACCGATTACTACACTACACACGATTGGGTACACTACCCGTTAGTGCATAAGGTAGACCATAGGTAAACGAGACAATTATAAATATTAAAATCTGGTCAGTAAAACCTGCATCAAGTTTTTGGCGCCGCTGCCTGGGAGTTATATTAGGATTTTTATTAAGTCTTTTATTTTTATTTTGTTTTAAATTTTCTCAATTTCTCACGATCTCTTTTCAAGTTTCAAGTACCATGGAAGTTTTTAACATTGATGACCTCACTCTTGAGGAATATTTGGCATTGACAAGGGAAGAACAAGGGTCAGGGATCGTTAGGCCGACCATCGCCAAAGATGCTCAATTCGAAATCAAACCGTAATTTATGAGGAAGCTACGTGCAAATCCCTTCTCCGGAAGCATTACCGATGATGCTTACGAACATGTAAACAACGTGGAATACATTGCCAGCGTTTTTAAAATTCCAAGGGTCTCAAACGATGCTGTCATGTTACGTGTGTTCCCTATTTCACTCACTGGAGCTGCTAAAAGATGGGTTGATCGACTACCAACCGGGACCATTAATACCTGGCCTCTCCTAAAAAAATACTTCATTCAAAAGTATTGTCCCCCATCTAAGACCGTAAAGCAACTCGAAGAAATCCACAACTTCAAATAGGAGGGCGATGACACGTTGTACCAAGCATGGGAAAGGTATAACGAATTATTATACAAATGCCCTACTCATGACCTTAATAGCCAGCAAAAGGTGAACGTCTTCTACAAAGGTCTAAACATCTCCTCGAGACAAATGATCGATTCTCAAGGGCCAATACGTGGAATGACTCCAACAAGGGCCTTAGAAACTATTCAAAAGATGGCTAACCACTCTCATAAGTGGCACAACGGAGAGAGAAATCGAAGTATAAGTGGAAGTGTGGAAGGCCTTGCAGCTATTAATAACAAACTCGAAAGTCTTGGTAGAGACATGTAAAAGCTCAAGGAAAATGTGCACTCCATACAAGTTGGCCGCAATGAATACGATGGCACTCACCCTACCTAGGAGTGCCCATCTAAGTAGGAAGTCAAAAGGATTGAAGAAGTGAAATATGAAAGTAGTAGACCTTTCAACGGATATAATGGTAACAGGGCTAGATACAGCGAAAGATCCCCAGGATTCTATACAAAAATCAACAATAACCCTCCTAAACCAAGCCTTGAAGAGATAATGCATAAACACATCGAAGAATCTATAAAAAAGAGTGATAGACTCAAAGAATGGATGGTCAGGGTAAAAGAAGACACCGATATGAACTTACGGAATCAGGATGCCGCAATTAAAAACCTCGAAACCCAAATTAGGCAGTTAGCTAAAAACTCTCGGAACCAGTAATAATGAAGTCGTTGCGTGCAAGGCAATATTTGCACAAGATAAACCGAAGGAAGAACAGTGCACCTCTTCTGTCACTAATGACCTTTGCGGGATTAACTACGTAAGAGAAGATGACAAATCTGAAAATGACGAGGACCTGCCAAGCCAACTTCCTGAAAAGAAACTCTATAAAGAAAGTTTTCTACTACAATGCACTATCGGTAACTTAAAAATTCCCGCTTTAGTTGATTTTGGGGTTGGGGTAAATCTATTTCCACTTCAGTGTTTGATACATTAAAACTTACCAATTTAAAAGAAACAACAATGATGATTGAAATGGTTGATTCTTCTAAAATCGTACCTCGGGGGGTTGTTGATAATGTTCTTCTAAAAATTGGAAAATTGCTTTTTCCTACTGATTCTGTGGTTATTGACATGGCAAACGAGAGAACTACAACTTAATTATTGGAAGACCTTTTCTTGCCACTTGTCGAGCGCATATAAAAGATTTTGAGAAACAAATTTCTTTGGGAACTGAATGGGAACGAATTACTTTTCAGCATGAATGAACAATTGAATTCCCGATTAGAATTTTCAAAAAAGGTTGATGTTGTCAATATTCCGTCTCTCGACCCGCCTTTATGCTATAACCTAAAAACTAACAATTGTAGGCAAGATGTTGATAGTTGTGAACAGGAACAGGAAAAAATTAACCTGATTGGAGGCATCAAGGAAGCTCTGGACCTTATCAAGCATTGCTGCATCCCTATAATGACGGAGCATGATGGATCAACGAAAGCATGGCCCACTTGTAACCTTTTTCATGAGTATTGTAATGGGGATATGAAGGTAGAAGAATGGACGTGCCCTCACGAGATTGAGAGACACGACATAAAGTTTGGGAATTTACCCTTTGAAGATTGGTACAAGGTAAGATTTGGAGACTTGAACATCAATACAGGATTGATCAAATAGCTAAAATGCGATTACAATGAATATCATCTTATTGATAAATTGACCAATGATGAAAGATCGAACATAAGTGCCATCATTAACGATGATAATCCTATAATTGAAGACAATGACTACGGGAAGTCGTGTCTGTCATTCAACGAGTGGCTCTCGCGAAAATTTGGTACATGTAGCATTGGCAACACAGTCAGAAAAAGAGTTTTTGCCGAACGGATGAATGATTGCCTCCAAGAAATGGAGGAAGTTGGCCAAGTTCGAAGGCCACCGTAAAGCCCCATGGCTTTGAGTCTAACTTAAAGACACGTTAATAAAGAAAAGTAATCTTTCGGGAGACAACTCGAATTATCCCTTTTATTTATTTTATTTCCATTTCTTATGGGTTTTGTATTTTTAACCATTTTTCAGGAAATCAGAGAAGTTGCTGAAGCAGCCTGAACGGGGACCTGATCAGTCCATAGTTATGGCGTAACTCATTCCTATGGTTACGCCGTAACACATCTCTAGCAACAGTTCTCCACAGAGCATTACTAATTACGGCGTAATCCCGTACAAAGGTTACACCGTAGCTACACTCCAGTAGCGTCTGCCAAGTTTTGCAATAATTACGCCGTAACTCCTTTTAGGAGTTATGACGTAACTATCCTCAGTATTAATTCTTTCTCTTTAAACACAATAACCTTGTACTAGTTTTTAAATGAACTTTGTGGGTATGTTCTCTGTAAGCCCTCACGAGACTACACTCGTCCACTTGGGACACCAAGTGGTTTAAAAGGCTTGTTGCATTCGCTAAACGCAACCGTGATTCCTACGAAAGTGAGTTAGGTTTCTTTTGGTTTTTCGTTTTTCGTTTTTCTTTTTTCTTTTTTAGAATTATGCTTGTTGGTGGTGTGATTTCAGGGAATGAAGTTTGCTCGTGGATGCTTAAAGCAAAGGCACGATTCTTTTCGTGGGCCTTCTTTCTTTTTCGGAGCGAATTTCAGGGAAGTTCTCGCTCTAATTCTACTTTCTCTTCACCTTTATTTAACGTTTAGTACAAAAGGAACTTTGTACATTTCAAGTGGGGGGACAGAAGTAGAATTATCTCTTGAACTTTATTTTGCCCTCGTTTTTCTAGTTTATTTTGAAAAACTATGCCATTTTTAAATTTTGACATGTTTTCTTAACCTAACTAGATTAAACCTTAGCCGAGCACATTATAACCCTTGATATTATATGGTGAGATTAGCCTTATCCGTTTCCAAATTTTTACCCCAAATCCACCAAATTATGAGTGTGCCGGTAGCTTGTAGACTTTAGAACTTGGCCTTTACATCATTTCGAGACCATAAACGAGGTATGTTGAGTTAGCTTAATATATTTGGATTATTCAGTCTAAGAAAGCAATATTATAGGATTATCACCCAAAAAGCCTATCCTTGTGTGTCTATCGATTAGTCACCTCGACTTCTTGACCCCCATGTTAAACCCTTTTGTTGCACTCACCTTTAGTGCAAGATACCCCTAGATACACCCGTCTGAGCCATTCCTTTCATTTTGTTCACCCACCCCATACACCTTATCCTACCGTGTAGTCTTTATTTGTGATTGGGAAGTCATTGTTTGTCTAAGTTCAAGGTTCAAGTGGAAAGGTTCAGGAATCAAGCTTTCGTCAACGACATATTTTTGAAGATCATTGAAGACCCCCCAAAATTCTCGTATTGTTCATCTCAAGTGGGGGGATGCTATGTTTAGTTGTTATGTGATTCAAAAAATAGTAATAATAGTTATAGTTATTTGTTGATTGTAAAGTGTGAAGTTATAAGCACTATGTTTATGAGCTCATAATAGATTTAGTATCGAGGAGGCCACCTCGGTCACATTTGAAGAATGAAGTTGGTGTTGGAATCACTCTAAACCATAATCAAGTGTTAGTAATTAATATGTAATAGTTAGCTTTATTATGGCCTTTATGTTTGTTATTAGCCTTAAGCTTATGTAGAAGGCCCATGAGCTTAGGCCCAAGCCCATAAAGGAAAGGATGGGAACTAGGGTGTTGCCTAGCTTTCCTCCTATAAATACTCTTGTAAACCCTCATTTGAGGTTGGTTGTTCAAGTTCTTTTCTTTCACATACATCTCGCATAACCGGTCTTGTATTTCGTGTGTGTGTGCTTGAATCTTGTTCAATCGCCTTATCTCTTTCTATATTACTTGTGTTTGTAAAACTAGTGACCTAACGATGGTATCAATCGCCTACTAGTTGGGTGAATCGTGTTTGTTTTGAAGTGGGTTTCGGTCCTACGCCTAAAAGCACACCTTGATACTTTGGTTCGCTTAAAACTTGTTTTTACACTTTTTAATCCAAGATTCTTGTACTTTCAATGTTTTAAGGTGTTAAAATACTTGTTTTGGCAAAAGTTTCAACCTTCTGGCGTGGATATCGTTTTAAGCTTGGTTTTTAACGAGGGTTTCATTCTACGCTTAAGCTGTTTTAGAGGCTTTGGTTCATCAAGTTTCACACTTTTGTGTATTTTGGTGTTATTGAAGCTATTTTATCACACAAAAGCGGTTTAGAAACACTTTTGGACGAGAATCAAAATTTTGAGCATTCCTACGCGTAGTAAAACCCTAAAACTACGCGTAAGTGCTTCCTTGGTTTGATCTTCATTTTCTGGTTTATTCCGTGTTTTCTTACTTGGATAAGTCGAAAATCGTCGACTTTGGATATCCTTTACCTTTGTGATAGTGTAAAAGATCATTTGGGCAAAAACCCTAAAATTACGCATAAGCATAAGCTTACGGCGTGAAATCCTACGCATAAGATTCACTTTACGCGTAAACCTAGTTCTACGCATAAGGAAATCCTCGCCTAAGTTTCTCGCCTAACTTGTGTCTCGCATAACTTTAGAGTATTTTCCACCTTCGCGTAAGCTAAATCCTCTGCGTAACTCCTAATTGTTACGCGTAACTTTGGTGTTTTACGCATAAGTGCTACTTGGTTCTTGTCTTTTCTCGCCTAAGGACACTTCATCAACAAAGGTTCATTCGACTACAAAGATCCATTTTACTACACAAGTTTATCAACATGTCTCAACCACCATACTCTAACTATTTCCTCACACTTATAATCATCAACAACAACAACAATTAACTCCACAACATCAACAATGGAATCAACAACAAGCTATTTATCAACAACAATTTAATCAACAACATAATCCACAAATTGGTGCAATTCCACCACCACAAATGGTTCAAACACCACCAAGCCTTCAAGTTCAACCCTACACAAATGATTTCAATCAACATCCATCAAGGAACACTATGAAGGAACCCACTTGGTTTGCAAAGATGTGTGAAGCTTTAAGCGACCAACAATCAATTCATGAAGTGGATCACTTGATAGACCTCCAATGCTCACTCCGAAACTACGATCAATGGGTGATAAGGTTCTTTAGGTTTTGTGATCGAAGAAGCCACATGGAAAGTTCTTAAAGAAGGTTATCTTGGAAGGTCCATTTGAGATGCCTCTTGTCATTGTGCAGGAGATCCAGCTGCTTTGTTCCACGAGAGATGAACAAACCAACATTGCTCTTTGTTGCGGATCTAAATGCTCTGAACTTCTACACTATGAAGTGATGAACTTGCAATGGAATACATCCTCTTAGGATTACCAAACCCAATTCTTCGTAGTGTTGATGCTCAAAAGCGCACAAAAATGTGGGATCATATTAGTCTTCTTATGGAAGGATCATACTCAATCGGGAGGATTTGGAATCCAAAATTTACTTGGCTTATGAACACTTCATGATTGAACACGGAGAGACACTAGAGTCCTATCATCATCGATTTTCGGACATCATCAATGATTTGGATAAACACAACATCATCATGCCAAGAATTGCGGTGAATACTAAGTTCTGAGTAGTCTTGGTCTGAATGGGAGAAGTATGTCATTTTCTCCGTCAAGCAAAGAATATGCATCATTCTACTTATGGATTGTTGTACGATTACTTGAAGCCTCATGAAAAGGAAGTTGATCGGGAAAGGATTCTCCGTGCTCAAATTGCTAAGCGATCACATCCGGATAATCAACAACTTGCCTTGTATGCTCAGCGAATTATCCTCTCGACCGACAACTCAACCAAGCGCTTCAAACACACCTTCACGGCAACAACCTCAACAAAATCAATTGGTTCCATACAACAACAATGCTCAAGCATATGTCGATTGAAGCGGTAGAGAAATCGATCCGTTCGAAGCATTGCAACAAGGATTTGTGATGATTGCTAATGCTTTTGGCGTTACACCAACAAATCCAACAATCGTATTCGTTCCTCATCTAACACACGGACTCAAGTTGTTGTGAACAATGGGCGTGTTGAAGTTCGAGAATCGTGATTATGGTCGTCGGATGGGCGGTGGTCAAGGGTTTAATCTTGTGGGTAGGAATAACAACGAGCTCAAGTGGTGGAGCAGAAATGCTCGAGAATCGGTTAAATGGTCTTAGATGCTACAAGCGCAATGAGAAGGACACACAGCTAATGCATGCCCAAAGCCGAGGACTAGGGGCGGTGCTTATTTCAAAGAGGCTTTACTTTTGGCTCTTAAGGATGAAGTGGTGGATCTCTCACGGACAAAACGAGCTTTATGGCGGATCTGAGACTCGGATGATGATATGGAGGACTTGCGGGCCAATCATTTATTATGTTGATGGCTAATATGCAAGAGTTACACATGAGTGAAAGCAGGCCCGATGTATGACAACGATGGCTTGTCTCGGTGCCGAACAAACCATCATCATATCGAACTAATATCTCCGCCAATATCGAATCCGTCAAGGCTCGGAATGATCAAAATGAGTCATCTACATCTCATTCGGCGATTTTCAAATAGACCCGTAGTTACATTTGACGATCAAGATGACTTTATGGTTTCCTTGATAATCAAATTGACTCGTGGTTATACTTGAGGATCTAAATAATGATCATGTTGTGACTCGCGTTGAACACTTGAACCTTTGCCTCATCGGATCTTGTTATGTTACTTAAGACCAACAATCCCAAATTCTTGAATGTGTTGCATTAAATCGGATCTTAAAAAGTAAAAATGCCTTTGCTAACCAAGGATTTTGAATGCTTACAAATGCAACTCAACTTTTCAAAACTCAAGAAAACCGTGAAAAAGGTTTTGAAGCCGCTTTGCAAAATCTCATCAAAGCGAAAAATATTTAGAAAGCAGATCGTGATCTAGCCGCCTCGAAGAATGCTTTGTTATGCGAATTAGAACAAGCTGAAACATGAACATAAAAAGCAAATTAACGCTCTCACCTTGGAAAATCAACAAGCTAAAATTGAGTTGTTAACTTGTCAAAAGCAGTTCTCCGCATACAAAAGCATTCAACGAATCGGGTCGATGACCTTCTTGAAGAAATTATCGACACAAAACAAACTTAAAGAGTTTAAAGCATTGTTTACAAACATGGTGAATCGATATGACTATTGAAAAGTTTACCTTAAAACCCAATCAAAGGATATGGAAAAAATCTAGGCGATTACAAACCAAAGCTTTCACTAAAACATTCAAACCAACTCACGAAGTTTCGGTCACGAGAATACAAAATTGATAATCTTGTTATGAGTGTTGTTGAATATCATCGTCAAGAGGAATTAGATCACGAAGGCGAGTCGATCAAAATTAAAAATGTTGTTTACAACAAACCTTTTAATTATAAAAGCGGTCACTTCGTCACACCAGTTCTTCTAACACACCAAGGGTCATCATCAAAACACACAGGTCTTCTAATGTTAATCCCAAAGCAGTTATGCACAAACTTATGGTCCTTTACCTTCAATTAGTGAAGTAAACTCAAAACACGAAAATCGAAATATTCTTAGATATTTTGACATTTTCATGGTGACCTCAAAATTTTACAACATGAGATAGAATATCGTTACGAAATCAAAATTGAACACTTTCAATCGCCTCTGGCGCGAGAACAAAGAGACATTTTTGGAAAAATCTTTTACCTAATGTTAAAAACTTGAAAAGTTGTGCATTAGCACAGGAGCAGGATTTTCATAAGGAACTTGGAACTATGAAGGTCGTTTTAGAAAGCGAAACATCTATTTCTAATACTAAGCGTAAAAGAAACTTTTGAGAAAAGATGTTGATCGACTCTTGGAAGACCTTATCGTCTTGATGTCCATAATCTTGTGTTGTTTCATTCTTTGCCATATGCATCGATTATATCTCTGCGATATTGTTGAAAATGTTGTAGCTGTTGAGAACACCGATAATGTGCTTGGATCGAGTCTTTAAAAGCGAAAATAAGCGATTACTCAACGAAATTTACAATGCAAAGCGTCGTCTTCATTGGTGTGAAAAGATATTCACAATCATCAACTTAGTTTTCAAAGAAAATCGCTCGATTGAGTGCAAAATCTTCGATCCTAAAATTGAGCAAGCTGGATGATCAAAGCGTGTCTTTGAAAAGTCAAATTTCTAAATATGAACAAGAACTTGTAAAGTTAAGCAGAATATGGTGTCATATTTGATTTACTCAATAAGACTCGTCATGAAGCATCTAACGAACTTGATCACTATCTTGCTCACACTAGAAGTCATGAATTTTCTTTGGTAATATTAGTTACGAAAATCAAGATTTGATTCACACTATCTCTAAGTTAAGGAAATGTTAGGAAAGTATGAACAACTTCCGCCTACCGTGATTAAGAGATTAGCACCGGTCACACTTAGTAATCGTGAACCTAGAATCCCTCTTGCCAAATCACAAGTTGCTAATGTGTTTCCCTCTCTTGAAGCAGAGAATAGTTGCGTCTTTTCAAGCGTCCGCACTTCACGACCTAGGAGCACTCAATCGAAGAATAGGAAGTTGCGACCTAAGAAAAGATCAATAAGGAATGCTAAAGTAGAAGAACACCCTAGGACTCGAATAAGACTCATGTTGCTTCCACTATAGATGTTGCGTCGGCAAATGTAATAGAAATAGTGATGTAACGAATGCTAAACCGTTAAGTACTTTTGATATTGATCGATGCACCTTGTGTTATTTGTCGGAAGAGTATGAATTCGATTGTCATGACAAATGTGTTGCTAAAGCTATAATCTCTCGATTACGGAATCCTAAGAATCGGAATATCTCTAGGCCCACTAATCATTCTAAGTCGTGCTTGGTAGACCGCCTTCTTTAGATTCTAAGGCAAACTTTCTTTGTCACTTTGTAGCTCGGTTTCACCTCCTAAGAATGTAGTACCACCTAGTGCATTCACTAAGACTAAAGCAAAGAGTAGTTATAGATGGCGAAATGGATATATAACACACTAGGATTTAAATGGATGCCTAAAATTATTAATGTGTGTATGTCTAATATACCTTGGAACCCTCTAACATTTGGGTTCCACATCTACTTCTATTCCATCGTGTGTAAATGCATGTGTAATGGGTGATCTGAGATCATTCTCTAGTTGTTGATAGCGGATGTTCCCGACACATGACGAGCAACCTTAAGCTGTTATCAAACTTTATTGCAAAGTTCATTGGCATTTGTCGGGTTCGGGAGCGATCACTTGCGACTATCATGGGCTCGGAGATTATGTCAATGGGAACATCGAAATCGGCGGGGTTTACTATGTGGAAGGCCTCGGTCACAATCTGTTTCGATGGGTCAATTTTGTGATGGAGATTTGGAGGTTGCTTTCGGGAGAAAACTTGTTTCATTCGTGATCTACAAGGAAATGACCTTATGTCGGCTCGCGTAACTCTAGTCTCTACACTATCTCTATGCAAGACATGGTTGCTTCCTCTCCCATCGCTTACTTTCAAAGGCAACATCTACAAAATCCACGGCTATGGCACCGTCGTCTCTCATCTAAACTTTCAAACCATCACCAACCTTGCTCGACACAAACTAGTTGAAGGACTCCCACGATTCCGGTATTCAAAGATCACCTTTGCTCGACTGTGAACAAGGGAAAAGCACTCGTGCTCATTTTCCTTCAAAGGTGGAACACGACTCTCGACATGTGCTTCACCTTCTTCACATGGTTTGTGTGGCCCGATCGGGCGTGCAAGCGATCAATGGCAAGCGCTACATCTTAGTAATTGTTGATGACTACTCACGATGGACTTGGGTCTACTTTCTTGAAGCAAAGACCAAGCTCCACAAATGATCATCACCTTTCTCACAAAAATCGAGTTCGACTCCATGAAACACCGTCGGGATAATCGAGCAGACAAAGGCTGAATTTGTTAACAAAACCCTTCGTGAATTCTATGAGAAAGTGGAATTGACATCAAACATCTATTGCACGTACACACGAACAAAGCGGAGTTGTTGAAAGACGAAACCGAGCGTTAGTGGGCGCAGAACAATGTTAATCAATGCTAAACTTCCGGATTACTTATGGGCGAAGTGTATCTCTGCATGCTATACTCAAAACCGTTCTATGATCACAAAGCATACAACAAAACACCTTTCGAGCTTGTCCACAACTATAAACCGAACCTCAAACACTTTCATGTATTTGGATCCCTTTGCTATCCGAATAATGATCGTGATGATTTTGGAAAGCTCAAAGCCAAAGGCGATATTGGGTCTTTATTGGATCTTGTGACAATTCTAAAGGTTTCGAATGCGGAATCGTCGAACTAAGGAGGTAATGGAAGCGATTCATGCTCATTTGATGAACTCACGGAAATGGCTTACGAGTACAACGACTTAGAACCGGTCATAACCGTTTAAACTTCCTCAACCCCATCATCGGTGAACAAAGCCCCAGCTAACTCGTCAACAAATGGAAAGGTTATTTGCTCCTACGTTACGTGGCGATATTGATGAGCGTGCTCGGTGTATCCATTGTTTCCATTGCACAACGATAATATTCCTATACGATACACTGCTACAACAACTCTTGTTGAAGATGCACCTACACGATTGACTCCAACACAACATTGAACACACGCTTCCAACAATGATGAACGGTGATGATATTACGAATGAAGTACCCCGCTGCGATTTTGATCCAAATCGTTCTTGACCCGTTTGCTAATGAGGCTGCGCACGGATGTCGCGGAATCTTCAACAAACCATTTGAATCCTCGAATCGCACAATGTATACCAACATCAACCCTCTACACACCGATGGACAAAAGACCATCCTCGGCTAACATTATTGGCAACCCGAATCAACCGATCGTTCGAGACAACGTCTTCGCACGGATGGTGAACATTGCATTTATGCACTCACGTGTCGCCAATCGAGCCTAAAAACATTAAAGGCGCAATGACTAAAGACAAGCTGGATTGAATCCATGCGGGAAGAACTCAACCAATTCAAGCGTCTTGAAGTATGGGGCGGTTGAAAGACCAACGAGGTCTCGTCATTGGTCTAAAATGGATTGGAAAAACAAATTGGATCTTTGAAGGGCGTCATCCGAAACAAGTCACGTCTAGTTGCTAAGGGTTATCGTCGGGAAGAGGAATAGACTTTGAAGAATCTTTTGCTCGGTTGCTCGTCTTGAGGTGTTCGGATATTTCTCGCGTTCGCGGCTCATATGAATATGACGGTCTATCGGATGGATGTCAAAGCGGCGTTTCTCAATGGACAACTTAAAAGCGGTCTATGTCGACCAACGGATGGATTCGTTGATCACGAGTTCCCGAACCATGTCTACAAAGCGAACAAAGCTCTTTATGGTCTCAAACAAGCCCCTCGGGCATGATGCGATAAGCTATCATCTTTCCTCATTGCTAATAATTTCACCAAAGGTTCGGTTGACCCAACTCTTTTATACAATATCACGGGGCACATATCTTAATTGTTCAAATTTACGTGGATGACATCATTTTGGGTCTACACATAAAAAGTTTTCAATCGCTTTTGCAAAACTAATGAAGAAAATTTTGAAATGTCCATGATGGGTGAACTTACATTCTTTCTAGGATTGCAAGTTCATCAATCACCCGTGGTATTTTCTTGAGTCGATCAAATATGCCCTTGAGCTGTTAAACAAATTTGGAATGACAACTGTGACACTTATGCCACACCAATGGCTCATACCAAGAAGCTAGATCTTTGATTTACATGGGAAATTAGTTGACCCTACCAAATACCGAAGTATTATTGGGTCTCTCATGTATCTAACGACTAGCGGACTGATATTGTCTTTGCCGTTTATCTATGCTCCCGTTATCGATCGCGACCAAGCTGAAACCCACCTCTCGAGGCTAAAAGAATCCTCCGATACATCAAGGAACCATTAACTTGGGGATCGGGTATCAGAAGGATTACGGTTTTGAACTAATCGCTTTTGAGAATGACGACCACGCGGGATGCTTAGACTCGAGGAAAAGTACTTGAGGAGCTCTACAATTTCTTGGTGATAAGCGGTGTCTTGGCAATCAAAGAAGCGAGGATTGTACATCGTTGTCATCAACGAAGCGAGAATATGTAGCCATGTCCGCGTGTTGTGCTCAAGTCATCGGATGAGAACACAACTCAAAGACTATGGTTACGTGTTCGACGAGAATCGATGTCTTTGCGACAATCGGTGCCATTGCGATCTCGTGCAACTCGATTCGACACTTTCGAAATCAAAGCACATCGATCTTCGCTATCATTTCATCAAGGACCACGTGGAGCAGTGCCGTTGAATTATACTTTGTGGTCTTGAATATCAATTGGCGGATCTTCTCACCAAAGCCTTGCCTCCGCTAGGTTTAATGAGTTGGTCCACGGATTGGTATGAGGTGTTTGACTCAAGAGGAATTGGATGACCTCTTAAAAGCAGTCTTAAAACACATCAAACACCAAAACTCTCTTTTGTAAATAAATTTTTCAAAACAAAATACAAAAATATAAAATCGATAAAACAACAAAAATATTCTTCTAATCTATTTCTTTTTAACATGGCAAGTACATTTCTTCCGTCAACACTTTAATCTTTCAAAATTCGGTATTTTTCCGATCAAGTGTTGAGGGAAAAAATATCTTAACCGTTTCAAAACATCTGCGTACTTGCATGTTATCATATCTCGGTTGTTTCTTTTGACAATGGTGATGAATTTTACGGTTCAATAACACTCCTCGGACTAAAATTAATAACCGTTCATTATTTTTCAAGTCAAGGGGAGTGTCGTCATGTTTCTTTCTTAAAACCTTTGTTTGGTAACCAAAATGGAAATTAAAAGGCTTTGTTTGAAAAAGGAAAAGGTGGAGGGACCAAAGCTGTCAAAACCTTAAAGTTATTTTAAATAAAACACCCTCACTAACCTTCACATCTCATTTATTACTAAAACCTAAAAACCATCCTCGCCTAAGATTTAATCGAAATCCGTGCATTTGATCACCACTTTGTAAGTTGTTTTGTGTTTATGACATGATTTTAAGCTAAGGTTTTTAATTTCATGGAAATCCAACGGCTAAAAGTGTTTTTCGGTGATTATGTGCCTACTGGCGTATGCGTATGAACACCAATCGGTGTGAGTGTGTTTGTGGTTAAATGGTTTGTGTCAAAACATTCCTAATACATCATTGATACCATTTTAACCATCAAAACCCACCCAGAAACACGAATTGATGAATTTTGAAAATTAGGGTTTATGAGTCGAATTGGGTATTTTGAATGTGAAGTGTTTTGGTCAAAAGATTGTTGGGTTATGCTCTTGTGTTGTTGAATTGATGATTTCCAAGGTTTCTAACCACCCAGAAACACGAATTGGCTAACAATTTGAAATTAGGGTTTAATGTTCATGACTTTTGGGTATTTTTGATTCTCAACAAACTAAGTGTTATAACTTGGCTTATAGACTCTCAACATATCTTAGAACTACGAAATTAGTATGGTGCAAATTCCATGGCTAAAAGTGATACGCGTAAATCTCAACCCTTAGGGTTTTGACCTCTGCGTATGACTTTCTCATATAACTTGTTCCATAATTGTTCTTGCCATAAATTGTTGTTAAAATGAAGTATTGTGTTAATGATAATGACTTGATGAACTTATTTCGGGCTTGCTACGCTTAAAATTCGAATCAAGGTCAATTGCATTTCTCGCATAAGGACTACCCTACGGCGTGAGTCGGTTATGCCTACAGCGTGAGGTTCTCGGTGGGACTACGGCGTATCACTGTGAAGGATATCGTGGCGGTGCCTCTCGCATAAGGTCTACTCTTACGAGTAAGCCTTACGCGTAAGGTTTTTATCGCCTCTGGCGTAAGCTCTCGCGTAAGGTCCCTTTTCCTCGCGTAACATTTTCTCGCGTAAGATGGGATCCTACGCGCAAGCTTATAACTACGCGTATAACACACTTGCTTACGCATAACTTTGTCATTGCTACGCATAAGCACGGATTGACCTTCATAATGAATTGTTACGTGTACAAACTTGTTATTAAACTTATCATAACGTCACGAATCCAATTATGTCACTAATAAACCTTAAAGCGTTTGATATGTTGTGAAATATAAGTGATAACATAAACTTTAAAACCTTAAAGTTAACTAACTCACGAAATGTTTACGAGCATCATTAGACTATTGGACAAACAAGTGACTTAGGACTCGTAACAATCATTAACACTACTCATTCAATAACTAGACAATAAAACCTTACATTGACTAACATTATGTCTTTCGATATGTTGGTTCTTTTGGCTAATGTTATTTCGAGATAAAGATATGGTGAACAAATGACCGTGGATGCACAAGAAGTTCTTACAATTCTTGATATCTTCCCAAATGGCTATCAGAAAGCTTGGAAAGAACAACCTTAGGGTTGACTTTGACACACTCACATGCTCGAAATCTTCTTGTCTCATTGCGGTGGATATTCTCGGGAATCATCCCTACCAAAACATGCTCTCACACTCTGCCACAGTTCGAGTTTACATTCAACAATTAAGGATTCCATGCGAGAGGATCCTTTGGTCAAAATCTTGTGAATGTGACTCTTAATCACAAACAAGTCACTATCACTCCACGATGACTTCTGTTGTTCTCATCATTCGGACATCGCTCCAACGACTTCTTTGCCACCCTCTTGAGCAGTGTCACTGCAATTCTTGATAGATATTGGTTATGATGAAGCTACGGGAATCATTACTAAGCACTCTCTTGTGGGTGAAGAATATTCCTCAACCATGGAGGACACTCTATATTATCATCACCAAATCGGTCTCGGGTCGTGACGGTGGATATGAGCATCCCAAGCTCATGGAGCTGCAGATTTTCAGTCAGCGATCAACAAGAAGGACATCATAATCGAAGCCTTTGCTTTGGGAAGACATGATCTTTGTTTGAGAAGAAGCTTGGCAACAAAATTCCTATGTCGGATACACCAAGTTGTTGATTCGAGAGCTCTTGGACTTCATCACGATATCCCGGAGAATCAATGACCGGATAATCATGACATCGGTGAGCACATTCTATCATCGAGAATCAAAGAAACATCTCTGAAGAAGCAGGGGCTGAATTACCCGATCACCTTCTTACGGAGGAAATCAAAAAGGCTGAAGCGTACAAAAGGTATCGGGTGGCCGTTAAAGAAGGTAAAGTTGGACATCTTGATGAAAAGGCTTACGGGACACCTACTCGAAGGACCGAGAAGAGGCGATCTTGGAAGTGCCACAAGTACGAGATAGTCGGAGGAATGTTCCAAGAGAAACCTATTCCAAGAGAAACTCTCCTAAGAAGAAAGTTCACTCTCGAGAAGCTACTCTATTCCATCTTCTACACAGAACCTCCAAGAAAGCTTTTGGACGAAAGTTACGAAGGAGCAGAATCGAGACGAGGAGATTCATTATTACGAAGCGCACAAGATGTCTCGGACATTCCAAAACCTCAAGTCCTCAAGTGACAAAAGTAAAGGAAGACTCACATACTTGAGACATTTGATGAAAGCTACGAAAGTGAAAATGTTGAAGAGCCACGGAAATTGAGTACAAGAAGAAAGTCAAGCGACTTAGACATCAACACAAGGTGAAGTGTTTGCAAAAGATCAAATGGGTGGTCCGGAGGATCAAGTGGTGCGCCCACTCGAACCAACTCGATGCGGTTAATCGACCCGATAAGGGGCTGGTACCACCACTCTTGTGCAACAACAACCGCTGTGGAAGATACTATAGTGTATGACTTTGAGAATCGAGCCGACAAGAAGAAGAAAGATAAAGATCTTGATTATGACATGTTTCTTACGGATAGTCCGACACGTACGAAGGAAACTTACGAACCGCCAAAGGACCCGAGTCTCCTCACATCTCATCATCATCGATTCTTCTTCTCACTCATCACAACAACCATCCAAGAAATCAACGGATCATCATCCAAATCGGTAAAGAAACCACCTCGATCTTGGATTTCTCAAACACATGAAAGAATTGTGAAAATTTGTCAAACAAGTTAGAAAGAAGGACATGCTCCTGAAAAGCGAATTGGTATCTTGACCAAATGCGATGCCCACATGATGAGAATGACAAGATGCGAGAAAGAAAGGGTAGTTATTCGAGAATTCATGAGAAGTCATCGTCGGGAGGAAATGAGCGAAATGATCGAAGGCTACGAAAAAGTACCTTCAGATGCGTTCCTAAAGTCACAAAGGAGTTGTTCACGGACAACTTTATCCAAATCGATCACGGATCGCCAAGCAAACTATTCGATCAACACCTTTAACCGTCACAATCAATCCATCGATCCTGTAGTTTTCTCGGATAATGAATTGGTGGCTAAGCTTGTCACACAAATGTCGCCACGATGCGCAATGCTCAACTCGATGAAGCAAAATTGTATCAAGCATTGCTAGACTACCAACTTCAAGAAGCTTGTAGATTTGAAGCGAGAAAAGTTGAAGCGTCCTAGAGGCGATGAAGATAAGGATAAGGATAAAGACTACGCACCTAAGCGTCGAAGCGATCGGTGAATCTTCTTGATGCCTCCTCCTCCCCAGCGGACTTCTTCTCAACAAAGGTCTCCTCCTCGTTCTTCAATTGATAAACCTCGGGACGATTCGAGTTACCACCCATGACTCAAAAAGCGGTGATTACTTTGAGTATACGGGTGGTGACGATGAAGAGGTCCTTGAGCCCTACAACAACCCACCTCACCCAAACAAGTGCGAAACCGGAATCATCATCAAGGCCTTCCAAAAGAAGAAGAAGAAGGCGACTCGGCTGAAGTCGTATCATGGCTAGATGACGATAAAACCGAAGAGTTTGAATGGTTCTCCACACTTGTCAATCAAACTCCTACCACGATGAAGGTCGAGACTTGGTGAGCGGTTCTACATTGGAGCACGCAAAACTTTTGCAAGAAAAGTTCCATGTGAAGAAAATGACGAAATCGAGTTGAGCGAATCAAGAATGAAGCGTTTCAACTTCTAAAAGACTGACTCGAAAGCGCCCTCGGTCGAATATCATCTTGAGAACATCGCTCGAGCTATGTCTAACAACATGGATTGGCTCAATCCGGAAGCAAACATTGACTTCACACAAAGGACAACCCTCCATACTACACGATTGGACCAAACCCTACCGACCATTGGCCAAGCGGATGAACCACGGATTCCTTCGATACTTCTTTAACAAGACACGGATTTTCTCTTACGGTAGCGATGGTTCGCGAAAATCGCTACATCGTTGACTCTTCCATTCCGTGACTATTTACTCAAGCGCATAGCTATCGAGGCGTGCAAATCGCTTGTTTTCGACAGCGTGCAAGCATCGACCGAGATGCATTGTATGGGATTCATCATTGGCACGAGCGCGAAGAATCTACTACGAAGTTGCTGGTTGAAAGTCTCAACACGCGATGTCTGAGTTCTAAGGACATCGTGGCCATCAAACACGTTGATCTCAAGTCTAAGTGGGACTACACCTTCTTGAAGAATATCATAGTCAAGCGACAAGATGAGCAGGACTATGCATTCTCCGGGCGACTTTGAGAATTTGTCCTCAGCGACATCGAAGACATGTACCTTGCCAAAGTACGGTCGTATGAGACAATTCTCGTTGAAGTTCAGCGTGAATTTATCAAGTCACTTCTCATCTTCATTAGGCGCATCGTGATCAATGAGCGTGTAGAAGATATCCGGTGGTTGTTGAATCTTATCGAGGCGGCGTGTCAACCTCACTCCTCAACGCTTGATCTTCCGACATCAATCGGCTATCTCAATATCGCTCATCGGCAAACCTTTGGAGTTGTTTACGCGATGAACTTCAAAGCGCTTAATGGCGTGTAGTGATCTTGAAAATCGGGATCATACTTTGAAGGCTGGTTAGGGACGGATTGGCGTCTGGTTGAAGGATATCGCCCGAAAATTGGGTCTCTAAGCGGAATTCTCGGGAAAGGAGGGATGTGAGGCGAATCATCACAATGATTGATGAAAGGTTGTTCGAAGGGATCGATTCGAGACGATTGGAGAGCTATGTTGGTGGTCGACCGGGATTAACATAACCGGCTTTCAGCATACATGCGCACTCACAGGAACATCACTGCACTTCACGGTACCCTTGAATTGGTTCTTTCATTACAAATTTGGATGTGTGATTATATATGTCAATGGCTTGTGCACATAACGATGTACAACCCGTAATTGTCAAGAAAGGACCACGTAGTGCGCTTGATGCCACAATCCTTATAAAAGGGCGAAAGCTTCTTACTTTTGAGTAAAACCTATCAAACCTTTCATTATTCAAGGTTTTGCTCAAAAGAACAAGTACTTCCGTATGATTTTCAAAACCTCAACCGTTTATATCACTTGTTGAGGGGTATTTGAATTAAAACTTTGTTCACAAATTGTTCACGATGGTCACTCTTCCCATGACACTCGAAATGGTCATATTTATTCTCAACGTTTCAAAAATAACATTTTCATATGCCATTTTGAGGGGAGAAAATTGTGTGATAAGAAATATGTTGTGCAAAATGCAAATGAATCATGTACCTGAGACTTAACCAGCGAATTGCGGTACTAAAGCTGTTAGTAACTCGAAAAGACTTGTCTGGACGGGTAATAATTTCAAGCTAGTTCGCTAGTAATGTAAGCGTGTCTCATGAAGGACTTGTCCAAGTAGAAAGTACCATTCGAGACACTCTTGGTAGACATGAACTCGTGGGGTATGACAACCTTTCGAGGTTTGTCTACACCTTCAAGGTAGTTATTAGAGCTAGTTGTCACCTAAAAGCGACAATGTAACTCTTTAACTATGCAGCGTAACCGTGTCTCATGAGGATTGTCTATCTCGAGTGGATCAATTCAAAATGTGCGCTCTTTCCTCCTTGTGCATTTAAACCATTAAAACTATTAAGCACATGTGGAGGGAGTATTTATGCAAAATCCTATCTCTCACGATGGTTCAAACATGTTTTCATTTACAAACCCTTTGAGAGATGTTTCACAAGCAGATGGTTTTAATGGCAACATAGGTTAGTCATGGGTTATAAGGTGACTAAGGTTAGGAATAACCGTCCTATGATCCGCCCGAGCCGGAGGATCTACCCAGGACATCACAAATAGTTAGTACTTAGAAGTCCTTAGATACGATTATAAAAGGAGAAAATGAGAATCGGAGAAAGAAGGAGTTGAAGAATCAAAAGAAATGCAAAGAAAGGGTGAAAAGAAATAGCCCTCAGTTATTCAACTTAGAGGCGGACACGGGTTCAATTCATATACTCTTGGTTGTCACTTAGTGACACCGGTATTGAAGATTAAAAGTCGTCATGGACCCGATGGCGCATGCACTAAACCTTCTTAGCCACTCAAGTTTCTCTCAGCGAAGCTTGTTTCATTCTCACGGGGAACCCTCGTAAACTATTGGCTTTCTCTTAGAGATCGTTGGTATTGAAGAAGGAGACCCTCTCCTAGTCTCCGCTCGGGAAAACCAAAATGCACTATTGAGTCTAGAGCCACGAGATTCATCAAAGATCTCTTAGGAACACTTGACATTTTATCACTTGGCGATCACCAAATAAGATTATCGATGGTTCATATCGAGTCCTTCACGGATCTTAGCAATCATCGAGAACATTTATGAGAGGTTCACATCATGATCCTCGGTGATTGAATGGAAACTCTGCCGGGGTCAACATCAAGCGACCACGGCGGTCGCCGGTAACTCCCGTGGATTACGCGGTGTGTCTCAAGCGGTCTGATCGTGAGGTGATGCTACGGTGTACCTCGGCGACTCATCGAGCTAGAGATGTGCTTGGTACATCGTGTTATCTCACTTGTGGGACTCCGGTTCGAGGCGGCCTTTGTAAATTAGAGTTGTGTTTTCACACTATCTTGTTAACACTCTCGAGTTCAAACTTGTAAGTCTTGGAACACCTTATTACTAACCGTTTGAAATGTTTTCTTCTTATGGAAGCTCGGGGCGGGATGATCGTCTTGATTCTTCTCATGCTCACGCCAACATCATCACTAATGGAAGTTCTATTCAAAAGCAACACAACCGTCGAATGATTCTTCGTCAAACCAAAGAATCTACAAAGTTAAAGACTTAGAGAACTTCATCGATGTTGAATTCCAACGTCATAGGCGTGTGAGCATGTTGAAGAATGGCGTGGAACCTTTGGAGCGTGAAGCGGACACGAAGCGGGCGATGCGAACAACAACATACTATCACTTTCACCACAAGAACAATGATCAAAGAACAAAGTTAAAGATGACGTCAAAGCATAAGCGTTCAAAGATAACTATCTCTCTACTTTGGGAGATTGTTCGAATCAAGGCAATTCCTCTCACAAGAAAGAAGAATGTCGGAAGGCGTCGAGCTACTATTACATCAACGCCTTCACCGTTCATCACCAACACTTGAGGGAGATTGTTGGAATCACTCTAAACCATAATCAAGTGTTAGTAATTAATATGTAATAGTTAGCTTTATTATGGCCTTTATGTTTGTTATTAGCCTTAAGCTTATGTAGAAGGCCCATGAGCTTAGGCCCAAGCCCATAAAAGAAAGGATGGAAACTAGGGTGTTGCCTAGCTTTCCTCCTATAAATCTCTTGTAAACCCTCATTTGAGGTTGGTTGTTCAAGTTCTTTTCTTTCACATACATCTCGCATAACCGGTCTTGTATTTCGTGTGTGTGCTTGAATCTTGTTCAATCGCCTTATCTCTTTCTATATTACTTGTGTTTGTAAAACTAGTGACCTATAATCATGATTTTGTAACATATATTGAAGATACGGCGTAACTCATTCCATGTGTTGCGCCATAACCAACTTTTCCAGAGTAATTTACGAAGATATCGATGTTACGGCGCAACTCTCAACTTAAGTTACACCGTAACTAGATCTGGCCTATAAATACCAGCCCTAAATTCTACATTTCACATCATTCACTCCACATACAAAGCAAAGAACGTGGGTAGGAGATTGAAGGAAGATCTTGAGGAGCATAAGGAGCCATCTCCAAAGGAGAAATCACTCCATAACGATAAGCATTAGCGATCTATCATTTCTTTTACTTTCAATTCATGTATTTCATTATGTCAAAATTGAATTGATTGTTTCAGTTAATATGATCGGCTAAGCACCTCTGGTGCTAGCCTAGTTATGATTCCTTAATTATTTTGTTTATGTTAACATTGCTTCCGTATAATTGTTTCCAGTGTATGCATGCATAGTTTATTGGTAGCTACCCTTGTTTCGGTAGTTTTAAGTGTCTAGTTGCTTAGGAGAATTGACCAACTAACCCTAAGTAGGTAGACTGAGTGGGAAGGGTAGGAATTGACCAACTGACGACCCTTCTTCGCTGGTGCGAACTGACCAAATGATCACCTGCCGTTTGAAAGAACTTAAGAAGTTAGGGATGAGTGTCTAAGATGCTAGCGTCCGAGCACTCATTGTTATGAATCTTGCATGTAGCGGAACTTAATGACTTGGCTTAGGGGACTAAAAACAACTAGACTTTCAAGGGTAGTAGTTTGATCTCTGGTGGAAACCTTTGCTGATAGGTTAGGACGAACTGACCAAATGTTGTCCTAGCGACCTGAACCCCCACTTGAAGCAATTAGAAGTTATTAAATGTGAACATAACATGGTAGGATGAGTAATTAGGTTAGCACACTTTCTCTCTATTGATCACAAACTCTGCCCTTATTTGCTTTCTTTTATTTTCTTGTCTTATTAGTTAATCATTTCTATTCTAAAAACCATTAAAACCAGTGACATTAGACTTAATTAGAATCCGCTCACATAGCCCTTGGGACGACCTCGGTTTTACCGATTACTACACTACACACGATCGGGTACACTACCCGTTAGTGCATAAGGTAGACCATAGGTAAACGAGACAACTATAAATATTAAAACCTAGTCAGGAAAACCTGCATCAGATGTAATGAATGTGAGCCAAGTGTCGGTTTGATGTTAGGTGTTAAGTGAGACTTGGAGTAGTAAGCCCGTAAAGTAAGTGATGGATGTATGTGATGCTTATATGTTGTTGAAGTATAATATTATGTTATGATCATTCTACTTACTAAGTGTTATCGCTTACTGATGCGCCCGAAAGGCGCGTTCGGGGTCAAAGAAAACTTCCTTTTCTTTGAGCAAGTTTTTCAACCTCCTACTCAGTGAACCTAATCGTTGTAGTGTAGTATGGGGTAAGCCTCGGGGATTGATATCATTCTTTAGAGGAATAGGAATGCTAGTACGAAATATATGACGAGAAGGTGGGGTTGAGGATGATTATTATTATTATTATTATTTTTATCTTTGTTATGGTGTTTTAGAAAGCTAAGGTAAAATCTCGGGGCAATTGGTTGGGGGTGGTACTTCTACCGATTACTCTACTTTATCTAATTATCTAATTACTACGGATAGCTTATGTCTAATTGAGGTGTGCTCGTATGATGATTAAAAATGCGTTCACCTAGATACTATTACTCCCTAGTTATCTTTTATTGTTCAGTTGAGTTGTCACGTCCTATCTTAACGCGTTGTATTCCTAAAGGTCGTAGGGTATGCATAGTCCCTAGTTCTTTGAGGTTACCTCTCGTATATGACCTACAGAATCGGCAAGCCTTGGCTATTTCATCCATAAACCATATCATCATAAAGAATACTCAAGCATTAAATACAACGAAGATGCCTAGTTGCACTCCTAAGTCAATTTCAATTAATATAAGAAACAACCTAACAATAATCAATAACTAGGTTTCATAGATCTAAGCAAACACACAAGAAATTTAGCTAGACATGATAGACAAGCAAGCATACACAAAATCAATCGAATACGGGGATAGACATAATGATAATTTGGATAAATAAACTTATCTAGATGTGTAATATAGGGTATGGGACCCTAAGATACTGTCCAATTCGGACTACAAACGATTTAGGGTTTTTTCTCCAAAATTCTACCTCTAAAATACAGAAAAATCAAATTCTATATATAGATTTACAACTGCGATGGCGTCACCTCTTGCATGGGACGTCGTCAGCTCGCCGTCATTAGGGTTTCTTCTGGGCCAAGTCATCGATGGGACGGTGTTACCTTAGAGTTGTGACGCCATCGGTCTTCAGTTGGGACGTCGTCTTGATTCTAGATCTGGGCCGTCTGAGATGAAAACTGTGAGTGACGCCCTCCATAATTAAAGTGTGACGCCGTCAGGTTATAAGACCTGAATTTTCACTAAGTTGTCGCGTGCATGTTTTGATCAAGTCATCATAGAGGGACGGCTTCGCCCTTTGGTTGAGACGTCGTCAGGTACTGTTGATCAGTCTTGAGTGGCTTCGATCTTGACTTTGCCATTTTCTTCATGTATTTGCTCCTTTTCGTCTAAATGTGCTTCATTCCAGCATTTGCTTCCAAAATACCTAAAAAGTAAAAATGAACGAAATTAAGCAATAACGGATATAAAATGTGTCGAAATAGGGGTTAAATAACCCCCTAAAAGCGTACGTTTTAAATCCTTATCACTTACGTTATAGTTAACCAACGTTTTGTAGGTGCTTATGCTATGAAGGAAATGCTTGGAATAAGGATTTGATGTACGGAAGGTGAGAAGGTAGAAAGTAGGAGCTTAGTATTGAATACCAAGCTCTATGACGATATCGTACCCCCGTGAGTCTTTAAATGTGTTGTATGTCATTCTCTTGTGTTAAAATGTATACTACGGTCATTAAGTGATTTGTTTGTCAAATGGGTCGTTATAGAAGAGGTTAACGTGTTTGGGTCAAAGTTTAAGGGGTGTTTGGTTAAATGCGTACTTATACCCATTTGGGGTTTAACCGGTTAAGGACCGTGTGAAATGCTATAGAATATGTTGTTACAGTTGATATGTAAATCGGACGATCTTGGCTACGGTTATGTTATGAAAATGGTGTGAAATTGGGGGGTTGTGTAAGTGTTTAGTATTTGTAAAGTTTTATGCTGATGTTCTGTCTCAGTTAGTCAATACGACGTATCAAATATATTAGATATGGCATAGCGAAGGTTTAAGGTGATGCGCAGTATAACTTCAGGGTGATATGACGTATTGTCTTTCAGGTTTGATATGGCGTACCCATCATAAGGATACGGCATATCGAAGGTCACAGAAGGGTTGATTGGTTGTGTTATATTATTGTGTAAATTGTTTTAAAGGGTGTTGATAAGGTTTTAAAATGTACCTTTTTGAGGGGTCGTTTAAGCCCTTATTTGATCACTTTTGTATCCGTTATTACTTAATATCGTTCCTTTTCACTTTTAGGTCTCTTGAAGGCAAATTGTCGAATGGTACTTATTTGGACGAAAAGGCGGATATACAAAGAAAATGGCCAAAGTCGAGAATCGAGACTCAAGTCTTTGAAATACAAGTGGCGGCCATTGTTTAACCTTCTGACGTCGTCGGAGCATTTTGTGACAACACGTAAGCCAAATTTCTTATTTTCAAGTGACGATGTCGGGGCTTTAAAGAGTAGGCCGTCACAACTCGAAGGCCTAGATTTGATCCGAGACGGCCGAAGATGAAGCCGACGCCACAACCATAAGGTGACGTCACACAAGCTCGCAACATACTTGTGAAGTAGTCGATCTTGCTTTGGCCATAACTTTTGCATACGAACTCGGTTTAGGTGATTCAAAAGCCCACGCGACCGAATGAGAAAATCTAAAATTTGGAGAAAAAGTCTTTGTGACGTCATTACTCTATAAGTGTGACGCGTCACCCTTTGCCGATGTAAAATCGCCTATAAATAGAACATTATAACTTCACTTTTGTAGGCTAAAAACCTAACTCCGATTCGGGGTTTAGAGGTGTTTTCCAAAGAACTTTGAAGGTTTAATCACCCCAAAACATCTTGTAATGGTTCGTTGATTATATCTTAATCCATATATTCAATTTATCATTATGTCTATCCTATGTTTGATTGATTGTGTGTGCTTGCATGTTTACCATGTCTGGCTAAATTACTTGTGTGTTTGCTTAGATATATGAAACCGAGTTTTAATTATTGTTAGGTTGTCTCTTATCTTAATTGTAATTGGCTTAGGAGTGCGACTAGGCTATCGTTGTGTTTAATACTTGATAAATCTTTGATAGTTTATGAATGACTTAGTGGATTTCGTTTACTAAACCAAAAGATAACCTCAAAGTTAGTTTATGAATGACTTAGTGGATTTCGTTTACTACACTTAAAGGTGACTTCAAAGAGTTAGGGAATGCACACCTTACGACCTTAGAAAACACAACGCGTTAAGAATAAGGACTTGACAATTCAACCATCAATAGGAGATAACTAGGAAGTAATAGCATCTAGGTAAACACATCTTTAACTATCATACGAGCACACAACAATAGACATAGACTATCCTCACCTTAGTTAATTAGATAATTAGATAGTAGAGTAATCGGTAGAAATACCAACCCCCCAAATCCAAACCCCGAGATTCGTACCTTTCAATTTCTAAAAAATATAAAAAGATAAAAAATAATCTTCCTCAACCCCAACCTTAGTGTAGTAACTTCTCACTAGCATTCCTATTCCCCTAAAGAACGATATCAATACCCGTGGCTTACCCTAATACTACACTACAACGATTAGGTTCACTGCCTAGGGTGTTATGAAACTTGCTCGAAGAAAAGGAAGTTCCTTTGACCCCGAACGACGCGTGTAGCGTTATCAGGTGTTCGGGTATCCTTATAAGTATTTTCAATGGTCAATTGTTACAGATTACTTGTCGTTTAATGAAGTGTTTAATGTGAGTTTGTTATAGTCAAACGTTTCCGCGTCAAAAGTTTTAAATTCCTGTCAAACCAGGCACGGGGTGTAACAAATTGGTATCAGATCCAGGTTGAAGTGAATTAGGTTCCCACTATAGGTTGCCTAGACTTAAACCACTAGTACATGCGTTGGATGTAAGATTAAGTAATGCCGATAAGTATTTGCTTAAGTTATAGAAATTAATTGTTAAGTTTTGAGATGGATCATGTGATTGTTATATGAGCTTAAGATGTATAATGTTAAATGTGGGTTACATTATTAATGTATGTGTTATAGTAGAGAAAGCGTGATGCAAATTGAAGTGACAAGTGGTGGAATTAGAATAGCGTTATAGTTATAAATGGTTAATGTAATGATGTATGACCCGTGTGATAATGATGACCAACATACGGTCTCATTGTATTTTATAATTAACAGTTGGCCGTTAATGTGGTATTAGAGATGGGTTAATAGTGAGTTATAGAATACAATGTATGAGTATGAATACGTCAACATGAACATGTAAGGGATGATGTGAGTGTTCTAGTATGAGCATTGATGCCATAGTTAAATTTGACACATTGATAGTTAAGTGTCTAATGTTATAGAAGTTACAGAATGGGTTTAGAACACGTTGTCATGGAAATGGCGTAAAAGTTATAGAAGTAGATTAAGCATGTGATAATGATAATGATGAGACAGAATGGTATAGCTTAAGTGCTAATAGTTATAATGAATAATGTATGTATGAGGTAAAGGTGATGCTCTAATTAATTGTGTTACGGCTATTGTGTCCTATTAGCGGTGACTATTATAATGAGAGTGTTAAGTAATGAAATATGGTAAAATGTGAGAATAATAAATGGATGCTTAGGAGTGTGTTATATTTGACGACCTATGTGAGGTCTATATGTAAAAGAAACCAATAGACTAAAAGAGTAATAGTAAAGATGTGGTAATGGCTAATGAGGGTTAAAGGGTAAAAGTTATAGTGAGTTGTGTAAACACATAGAGAATGTGTAAATTGATAAGAAGGTTTCATATGCCCTATGACGCTTGCTTTAACAAAAATGGATGTTATAGTGTGTGTGTTTAAATGCTAAAGTATTGGATCCACCGTTAAAGTAGTAAAGTGCAAAATGTTATAGATGGTATCCTTCAGGATAGCCGAAATGTTATAATTGGTATCCTTCGGGATAGCCGAAATGTTATAGATGGTATCCTTTGGGATAGCCTAAATGTTATAGATGGTATTCTTCAGAATTTTTGAAATGTTATAGATGGTATCCTCCGGGATGGCCGAGTTTGAAATATTATAGTAAATTGGATCCAAGCTAGAAAAGAGAAAAGTTAAAGTGAAACGTTTAAATTTTGAACGATGAATGTAAGGTAATATGAAAATGAAAGATTGGAAATAAAGCGGTGTAATAGTAGTGCTGGTGTTATGTCAGAAGTGGATAAGTAGGATGATTTATAATTTCCTTATTTGAGTGAATTTGGACGCTTTTTCATTTAAATAAAGAAGTTATAAATTACCGAACCATTAGTTTGTACTCCCTGATTATCATTAATTGGGACGCCTCTCCATGAAAATAAGGAAGTATGATTAAGTGGGCTTATGTATTCCCAACATGGCATGAGTATGATTGGAAGGGTAGAATCGGGAGTCCACAACTGGTTAGAAGTCTTTAAGAGTAAGATAGGTGGAATAACAAATAGAGGAGAATAATACTTGAGACCATGCGAGGAACCTACATTTAGGTGTCTTAAGTGTAAGTTGGCACGATTATGAAAGTAAAAGTGATGTTATAGTATGCCTTATGATAGGGTATAATGCGATAAATGACCATGGTGGTCGTAAAGTTAATGAAAGCTAATAAAGGAAAGTAAAGAAGAATGAAGCGTTATAGTAAGAATGGTGTGTTGCACTCAAGTGACATATAGTCCTTGATGTAAATTGAAAATGAGGCGAGTAAGAATGTGATGTAATAGTAACAGGTTTACTTAATAATGATAAATGTGTGGAAAACTAGAAGGGGGGGTTGAATAGTTTTACCAATTAAAACTTCCTTTTAAACTATTTAGATCGACTTATGTCAATCTATTTGGTTGTGTGTGTTGGATGTTGATAAACAAGCATATAAAGATATGTAATGAAGAGATAAGAGTAAGAAGCACAAAACCACAACGCGAGTATTTATAGTGGTTCGGCTACAAGGACACCTTCCTTGCCCTACTCCACTCCCGAGTCACCTACTCGAGAGTTTGTAATCACTACACCAATCTCCTTATGGCGGAGAAGCCTTCACAACGTCGCTTAATCTTTTTCGGTACAAAGCTAAATACCGAGTTCTTTCACACCAAGGCGAACCACACCTAACACAACGCCTCCTACCCTTTATACGGTGCTAGGCTAACCACGAGTTCTTTCACACCTTAGGTGAACTACACCTTCACAACGTCGCCTACCCTTTATTGGGTACTAGGCTAAGTACCTAGTTCCATTGCAATGGAGGAACTACTACCACACTACACCAACGACTAATCCCAAAGGAGATCTACTCCTTTACAACATCATCAAGGACATCAATATCCTTGGATCTAATGCTAGTCTATCTAGTACATCGAAACACACCATATCGAATGTACATCTAAGGCACCTTTCACTAATGCCTTTGATTAGATCTACAAGACACCTTTCACTAATGTCTTTGATTAGATCTACAAGACACCTTTCATTAATGTCTTGTGTCTTCACTTCTAAGCACCTTTCACTAATGCTTCTTGTCTTGACTTCTAAGAACCTACCACAAGTGCTTATCCTATAGATGATAGATACCCTTCACTAATATCTTCGTCTTGACACTTGAGACATCTTTCACTAATGTCTTTAACACTCGCTTCTTTGAAGAAAGAAAGTGATCATCAACAAGAGGACTTCAATAGCCTTGATGATGAGGAAGCTTGGCAACTCATGGACTTGAGTTTGCTCGACTTCAAAGGTGGTGATCTTCCTTTAAGAGGAACCTAAAGATCACACAAAACAAAACTACAAACATAGATCTCTTGGATCTATGGTTAGTGAATTTAACTCGGGGAGAAAGTATGTTAGAGAGGTGAGATATAATGAGGAAATGGCTCACTATTTATAGAGGAAAACCTCATCATTTCCGGATCCCACGGATCCCTTCCACTGGGATCCGGCTAGTACAAAGCTAGGGATCCGTGGTCCGCTCCTCTTTGCCCATGGGTATTTTTGGTTATGGGTCATGGGTTATGGGTTGATCCATGGTTTTCTTTCTAGATACAATGTACTTGGTTAAGTGGTATATATAAAACCATGGGTTATGGGTCAAAACCATTTGCTAGTATTTACCCTTTTTATATATACTTGTATTTACCCACTTTAGCATACACTTAGTTTTTACCCATTTTGGTATACTTAGTTTAAGTATATGTTTAACCAAATATGTAAACACTAGTTGTTGTACATATGTATCTAAGTCATAAAATCACTTATACTAGTTTTAGTGTTTTATGTGAAAGCGTAAGTGTGTTATAAAACTATTAGTTCAAACCATTTACGTGTTTTATTTGTTTCCTTAAAATGATCTTACTTTTGTTATCGACAAAACATTAGAAGATCGTAAAATATAAATAAACGTTTTTACGGCTTATTTGTATTAACAAAATGGGTTATAGTAGAAAGCCTCGGATGACATAGTAACCTTAGTATAAGCCGCGTGCTTATAGAAACTAAGGGAGAAGTAAAGTGATTATGACTAATGATTGAGTTATAGTAAGCTTGGAGTTGCAAGATCGCGTAAATCGTGGCAACAAAAAGGGGTAAGGAATGGAAAGTGCTAAGAATAGGTGTAAGAGGTGACCAAGTTTTGGTTAGTAATAGACAAGAGATTTCGGGGACGAAATCTAAATAAGATGGATAGAATTGTAACACCCATTTCCTGGGTACAAATAGGCCCCACCATAGATGGAATTGACCGGGGCTAGAAATGGTTGACTAATGATATGTGGTTAAAGATATAAGTGATAGACTGGTATTGGCCTGGATACGGCGTGTCCAGGATTATTTATATGGCGTATGAGATTGTATGAGAAGTAGAACATGCTGGTTATAGTCCCATACGGCGCATGGGATAATATGAATATGGCGTATCAAGGATAGCATGGATACGGGGTATCCAGGAAAGATAATACGGAGCATAGATGGTAAGTTGTTGATACGGCGTATCTATGGTAATAGATACGACGTATCGACCTAGATTAAGTAGAATGACAGAAATGCCCTTTTATCCAGTTTTATAAGGGACAGCTTCTAGATTTCTCCACACACTTCTAGTGTGTTTCTGTGGGTGTCGGTTATAGAGAGAAAGAAAGGAAGGAATGAGGATGGAAGGGTGATGATGATGGTTTGAAGATGGCTTTCCAAGGGCATGATTCCTAGTATGGTTATAACAAGTAAGTATGATGTTTAATTAGTGTTAATTGATAATTTAAGAGTTAGGGTTTATGAACCCTAATTTGGGATGAATGGATAAATGATGATTTTAAGATAATTAAAGAGTTATAGTAATTAAGGAATATTTTGTGTTGGGTTTAAGTAATGATTTATGGGGTTAATGGTGTACATATCACAAGCAGTTCAACAAACTCAGTACAAGCAAAGATCAACAATGTGTGCAAACACTCATTAAGCGTAACGTGAAGCAGATATGCCAAACACTCTACACAAGATGAAGATACTGCTGAATACAAGCTTGAATTTGTGTAATCCAATGTAAATATGTAGCATAAGATAGCTAGTTAGTTAGTCTTGAGCTATAGTTGTTAGTTGGGCTTTCCCACCAATGTATACTATTTAAATAGTTGTAAGTCCTCACTTTGTAATTACCAATTCATTAATACAATTTCATTTCACAATTCACCAAAATATGTTTTCTCTCAACTTTATGACATGGTATCAGAGCCAGCACCACATTTTGTCTTGATTAACTGATTCCGATCACTCTAACTGAATTTTCCGATCAAATAACCACTTTCCTCCACCACTATCCACCGTAACAACTTTTCCTGCCAAAATTTTCTATCCAAAACCACTACAATCACTACCATTCACCACCAAATTCCGCACAATAACCATCATAATTCATCATAATTCACCACAAATTCATCATAATTCATCAAGATTCATCATAATTCATCACAAAACCCATTCAATTTGTTACAAATTCAGTTACATTTCTGTTACATCATCTCCATTGATAAACCTTCAAACATTCTTCAAACTCACCAATCTTTACACATTCAACATCAATGCCAACATCAGAATCAGATTCACAAAATGTATCTTCATCACTGAATGATGATGTTACCTCACCACTTCATCCTCTTTACTTCGATCCAAATGATCACCCTGCTTACTACTGATTTCAAAGAAACTTCAAGGTTCAGAGAACTATATTACATGGAATAGATCCATGCTTATTGCTCTTAGTGCTATAAACAAATTGAAGCTGATCAATGGTGAGTTTGAGGAACGTTCATCCACTTCATCACTAAGAACTCACTGGGAAAGGGCTAATGATATGCTCATTTCCTGGATACTGAATATTGTGTCTGATCAAATTGGTAATCATCTCACCTATGTTAACTCTGCTTACAATCTATGGAATGAATTGTTTGAGCATTATTCACAACTTGATGGACACAGAATTCATCAAATAGCCAATGATATTGTTGAATTGAAGCAGTTAAACTGCACTGTGGAAGTGTATTATCATAAACTCAAAAGTTTATGGGATGAATTAGATGCTATTGAGGCTCCATATGCATGTACCTGTAAGTGTGTTTGTACTAATGGAAAAGAGAATGGAGAAAAGGAACAAAGGAAAAGATTGGTTCAGTTTCTATTGGGCTTAAATGAATGTTACACCAACATCAGAGGGCAGATTTTACTGATGTAACCATTGCCTGCAGTAGCCAAGGCCTACAGTATGTTGAGACAGGAAGAGAAACAAAGGGAATCCCCCAAACATCCTTCTACCATTCCCATTGCACTCAACACCTACAGAAGCACCTATACTCCATCTCACAGAAACAACCAACCAAACAGTCCAACTCCCAACATCTCAAATAACACATCAACTGAGAGGATGAATGATGAGTGTCTAAATACTCATCATTTTTGTACAAAATAAACTGCAAAATCATCTGAAAACACTCAGAAACACATCAAAATGATCAAAATACCACAAATCAGTGATTTATGTGTTTTAAATGCAAAAATATCAAAATCGGATGAAAACATTTCAAATTTGCAAAATTGCGCTTTAGTCCCCAAGTTTCAAAAGTTGTCAAAAATAGTCCACGAGTCAAAATTTCAAAAGAAAAGTCACCAAGGTCCTTTTAATATCATAACTTGTCAAATTAAGTCCTTTGGTGAAAAATATAAAAGTTTGAGAAAATTACAAGTTTGGTCCTTGAGTTTGAAAATTGGCAAAAATGGCCCTGGAAATTGCAAAATGGCAAGTATGGTCCTTATACTTTTGAACTTGTCACTTTTAACCATTGGAACAACTTTGCAAAATTGAGGATTGGTCCACAATTTTCGATTTTACACAAAAGGTCCTATGTATTATTAACCCTTATACCCTTTTGGCTGGTCATAACCATTTTGGACCCACACAATACATTTTGGACCCCCCTTATTACTAAACCACAGGTCAAGTCCCAAAGTCAAACAGACAACCCTTTCCTCCTTTTCACTTTCTTCTTCATTTATCTCAAAACCGAGACACCCTCCTACCGACCTCCTACTCCTCTTTGTTCCCCTCCTCAACAACCCTTCCAAAGGGCATTAAATGCACCTCCAACATCTACACTCAATCCCCACTGTCAAAACAAAGTTTCCCGCCAAAAAAGTGATGAATGGCCAAGATCATGTTATCTCGTCCAAGGGTCGATTTATGGTGGGATTTTCTTAGAGAGAGGCAACTTGGAGCTATAAAGAGAAGAAAGAAGCGGTTCAAAGGAGTAGTTAGTTTTATAAAATTTTACTTATGTCGTTTTTAGAATATTGTCTTAGTTTAAATGAAAATGGTGTAATTTCGGTTCCATGTATCACTTTCAAGTTAACAAGTCATTGTATTAAGCTTTTGAGTTTTCAATCCAAGTTTTAGATAAATTCCATGTTTAAGCTCATCTTGCAAATTTCATTCTCAATTTTTATGGTTAAGCTTTCAAGTAGCTTGTATTTCATCTCAAATAAACTTGTATAAGCTCATGATAGCTTTGTATAAGTTTGCATTCAAGGTTTAAGTCACTTTGTCAAATAGTCAACAATAGTCAAACTTTTGTCTAAGCTTAAAAGTCAACAAATTTGTGGTAAATTTCTGGTTTAAATCTGTTTTTCTGGGTAAGATTTATGCTCTTGAGGTCATTTAATTCAGGTTAATAAGGTTTTAAGTTTTAATGCATTTTGGAATTAATAAAGGAGTGTTTGGATTGCTTGTTTTAACTGCTTTAGAGGTTACAATCTTAGGTTAGATCATTGGCTTTAGGTCTGCTATACCTTATTGCTTTCATTCCAGTAATTGTTTTGATACCTTTTGCACTTATAGTCAAAATACTCAGTCAACTGTTCTCGTTTCAATTTCTGATGGAATCAGTGGTTAGGAAGTTGCTTATAGGTTTAGAAGTTGATAAGTGAGTTTGCTTAGTTCTCATTTCATCAAATTACATTGAAATCAGTCTAATGATTTGCTTCTAAAACTCATTTTGGTCAATCTTTAATCTGTTTCAAAAAGTCAAACCAGATCTTAAGTCCGGTTTATGCAGAACTTGCAGCTAGTGCACAGTTGTCAATACAAAGAGATAGGGTCTCAAATTTGGTCAAATTGCAGTATGCTAGGTGATCTTTAAGTCTACATTTTTAGTTTTAGCATAAGCATATTGAATTAGCTTTTAGAATAGCTTAAACATCGGACTGTTCATACATTACGTGCATCGCCGAATCTTGTCTATTGGTCACTTTTGTTTGAGCTCTTGCTTCTTCAATACTAGTCTTCATTAGCTGTAATTTTGGAAAGATGATCTCGGTTGGTTGTCTTGAGGTATCCATGTTAGTTTTCACTTTAGCTTATTGGTTAATTGGTGCTATTGCTTAAGCAAGTAGGGTAAAACCATGTTTAGCTTATTATGGCGGTTGGCTTAATCCTTGGTATTCTGCTTTTAGGTGTTAGAGCAGTTTCAATTAGTTGAGTTAGAGTATTTTTAGCATACATTAACTTATATAATCGCTTGGTTCATAAAAGTGCTTATTTACTTATTTTCAATTCTTATTTCCACTTGATTACATAGCGATTCTTAAATTCCCACTTAAGCCCTAGTTTTATATTTTCCTGCTTTAGAATAAGATTTTAGAATTTCCTGAAGTTTTCATAATTTTTAGTTCTTGTTTAGTATTTTCCTATTTAAAAGCAGTTTTAATGATTTTAATTAGCTTTTATTGCAATTAATTGAGAAAAGTTCCAAAAATAATTTTTCAATTTTAACAGATTAAGATAAATATAAAAAGCCAAAAAGTATTTTCTAGATTTTCTTAGTTAAATTTGTATTTTAAATAATTTAATTAGTTTTAATAGTTTTAATTCATAAAAATAGAAAAATAATCGAAAATTACAAAAATAGTTTTGAAAATTCTATTTTGATATTTTAGATTTTTTAAGTCTTAATTTTATTTTCTATCTTTATTTCCTAATTTCTTGTACTTTAGGTAATTATTAAATAGTTAAAATTAGTTTTTAATTAATAATAATTAGATAATTAGTTATAAAATAATTTTCTTTTTCTAAAAGTTTCTTATATCATTAGGATTGTAAAATGTATTTTCATATTTTTAGGACTTTTATTTCTTAGATTTCACTTTTTATTTTGTATGCGTTTACGTAATTTTTATTTAAGCGTAAGTTTTAGTTTTAAGTTTTAAACGTTCATCATTTTAAAGATAGTGATAGCGTTTATTTAATAGATTTTATCTTTTTAATTTCCTTTAATTTTCATTTTAGCCCTTGTAGTTTATGTCCTTTTCCGTAGTTATAATAATTCCAAATCCCTTTTCCGATTCAAATCTCGCGATCACTATTAGTAGGGTGATCCATTGCATGACTATTTGGGACATAACGACCAGGAAACACTATACTCCTCGGATCTTCATTGCATTCGTGCTTAGGCGCTTTTAAGCTGGTTACGGTCTGCCATTCACAAGTGGCAGGCTTGCGTGATTTAGCTTGACTGTCTGGCACGCATCAAGGAATAACTTCAAGAAAGGAATAATTTGTACTTATTGCAAAAAGGAAGGACACTCCAAGGAGGAATGCTACAAACTACTTGGTTATCCTCCTGATCATCCACTTCATAACAAGTATCAACCTCCTTCTCAAAGAACATTCACTACCAACAGGAATATGAGGGTTGTGCACATGGTTACCAATGACACTCTACCACCAATGGACACTGAGTCAGTACCTATCAGTCCTCTTGATCAATGCTCAACTTCAGCTTCCACAAGTGACTCAGAAGCCCATGTTCATGCCAGAATGGATCAATTGCAGAATCAGCTTAACCAAATTCTACTTATGATGCAAAACGCTCAAAATGAACCTTCTGGTATGACACAGCATGTGGCAGGTATACTTTCATTTGTCCCTCACATCTCAGTTCCTACAAAGATCACGGGTATTCATTCTTTTAGTTCTACTGCTAAAATGTACTCATTCATCGCTTCAAACATTTCCAAAACCTCATATATATGGATTGTTGATAGTGGAGCCACCCATATTTGCATATCACTTGGCTTAATGCATAACATCACCAAACTTCACACTCCCATAACTGTTTCCCTACCAAATGGACATACCACTCATGTGTATTATGTTGGATCAGTACACCTCACACCTTCACTCACCATTCATGAAGTCCTTTACATTCCCACATTTACCTATAACCTTATCTCTATCAGCAGACTCTTACACAAGACACTTTTTTCAGTCACCTTCACTCATGCCAGATTTGTCTTTCAGGGCCATGATGGGAGTAGCACTCATGGCACTCTTCATGGTGGATTTTATCTCCTAAACTCACTCAACTCTTCAGAGAAACCTCAACCAAAAATCATCTCAAGCATCAACAGCTCTCACCTCTAGCACACAAGACTGGGACACACTCCAATTCAAACAATTAAGAAAATCAAAAACATTTCAGTTTCTTCTTCTGATTCATATTGTAAATGTATTGTTTGTCCATTAGCTAAACATCATGTACTTTCATTTCCTGTAAGCACTTCTCATGCTAAATCCAAATTTGAACTCATTTACCTTGATGTATGGGTTCCATACAGACACCCTACAATCAATAAATGCACCTATTTTCTCATAATTGTTGATGATTTTTCAAGGGCTATATGGACATATTTACTACCTAGTAAACATCATGTTTTCACCACATTTCAAGCATTTCACACATGTGTCAAAGCACAATTTCAAACAGTCATCAAAACCATAAGAACTGATAATGGCACAGAATTTATCAACTCATCTTTTGCCACTTATCTCCAAAATCATGGAATCACTAACCAAACCTCTTGCCCCTATACACCTCAACAAAATGCCAGAGTGGAAAGAAAGCACAGACACCTCTTAGAAATGGCAAGATGCATTCACTTTCAAGCTCACTTTCCTATTCATTTTTGGGGCTATAGTTTATGATGAGTATCTAAATACTCATCATTTTTATTCCATCTGCGCTTTAAAAACAAAAAACACTTTGAAAAGTCTCAAAAAGACAGAAAAAATATTTAGACTGTATTTTATGCAAAAATTGTCAAATCTAGTCCCTGGTTATTCAAAACAAGTTAATTTTTCATAAAAGGCCCTCAGGGATTTTCAAGTTGTCAAAATTAGACTTATAAAGTTCAGTTTTGCACAATGGCAACTTTAATCCCTGAAGTTTCAAAGATTGACAGAATTTACCCCTGGACATTTTAAATTGGAAAATTAATATTTTTAGTCCTTTGGTAAATCAAACTTGTCAAAAGTGGTCCTTATAATAAACTTTGGAAAATTACAGTTTTGGTCCCTCAAGTTCTGCCAAATTACAAGAATGGTCCTTGTGTATTAATTCCAAATCCAAACACTTGACCCTTGACCCCCCTTTTGAACCCTGACCCCCAACTTGAACCCTTTGTCTAATAATAAAACCCCGATCAAACAGATAGTCAAACCCCGCCTCTTTTTCCCTCTTTTTTCCCACCTTCTTCACCTTCTCTGCAACCAACTCACCATCACCATTCCTCCAGCTCACATACCACCTCCCTATCACCCTCCACCTCACCTAACAGCCAAAAGGAATTTAATGCTTCTCCTTCCTTGCACTCAACCCACCCCAACTGGCAAGATAAGTTTTGGCGCCAAAAACTCATCAACGGCTAAAAAGAGCCCAAGTGATCCAATGGCTCGCAAAGAAGTGGAAATGCTCGAAAAACAAGTGGGAAGCCTTTTGTTGATAAATAGAGAAGAGAAGGAGGGAGGCGAGTTCTTAGTTTTTATTTTCTTACATGTCGTTTTTAATTTCCATGTCCTAATTAAGCTTTAAATTGTAACTTTTAATCTTCCTTGTACTCATTTAACTCATCTCAATCAGTTGTAACTTATTTTCAGTGGTAATTCAAAGTTTGATCAAATTTTCTGTTTCTACATTTACTGTTATTAAATCGAATTTAAAATTGCTAAGTATCAAGCTTCAAATAGCTTGTTTACATCTTATATAAGCTTATTCAAGTCACGATAGCTCTGAATAAACATCAAACGATTCAAACAAAAGAGCATCCCGTCAACGAAAGTCAAACTGGGGAATTTTTGTTAGCGATTATGGAAATGGATTTGGGTTGATCAGAAATGGTTTTGGATTGGAATTGGTTTAAAATAGGTGGTTTGGTTATGGTATAAAATTGCGCAAATAAAATTTGGATCATTTGTAGTACTTATTCTATTTCCATAACTAATATAGCTTTACATAATCTGCTTGTGTTTGAATCTGTGGTTATTAATAGCTTAGATCAGTTTATTTAGTTGTTATTAGGTTAATATGATTCAGTTTAAGTGTTAGCATAAGTTAGTTCAGTAGTTAGATAAGTTAAATTGCAAAACAGTTAGTTAAAGGGGTGATTGGTACAATTGTCAAATCTGTGTTTAAGGTTTGTTCATTGGCTGAGATCTGTTGTTTGAGGCTTATAAAGGTTAATTGAACTCATTTCAGTCTTCAAATTTCATTTGCATACACTTAAAGTCAAAATTGCATTGAATATGCTCCTAAGTTCATTTCAGTTAGCATCAAGTTTTCAAAATCTTGCATATAGGATTAAATATAGTTTAGTTAGCTTGCATTAGATTCATTTCATCATAATTCATCATCTTCAGTTCTTAAATTGGTTTCAAATCCCAAATTAGTCAAACTCTCAAATCTGTCTTAAAAAGTCAAAAGATGGAAAAACAGTTTTTCACCAAACTTGATAGATTTTTCATAGCTTCATTTTTGGTTCAAATTAAGTGAGATTTTGGGATTTGCTAGTCAATTGGTCAAGTTTATAAAACTGGTTTTTGTCGAATTTTTGGGAACAGTTTTAAGCACTAAATCGACTCTTCAAAGAGCTTATTTGCCTCAGGTCAAGCACTCGGCATTAGGAAGTGCAAAGCAACTTTATTAGGCTTTGCACAAGCTTCATTAAAGCTTGTTTAGGTCTGAATTTGGTACAAGTGGTCTTTGGTAGGTTGGTTAGAGATCACCATTTTGGTTTTCAACTTAGCTTATTATATAAGCTTGTGCTTAAGCTTAAACATAAGAGGTGAGATTTGTTTGGATTTTAGGATTTGATTTAGTCATATCATTGTAGTTTGCAAATAATAAGTCTAGACTAGTTGATATAAGTTAGTTTCTAGTAGTTTTAGCATAAATTAGTTCTTGTCAGTTGTTGCTTTCATTTGGTGCCTTTTAGTGTTCATTTGCTTATTATTAAGTGCTTATTCATAAGCAGTTTGCACTACAGCTTCATAATCTTACACATAAGCCCTAGCTTTTATATTTTTCATAGATTTAGAATAATATTTTAGAATTTTCCTGAAATTTTCATAATTTTCATCACTTTGTTTAGTATTTTTCCTATTTTAAAAGCAGTTTTAGGACTATTTAATTAGCATTTAATCCAAATAATTCGAAAATGTTCATAAAAACACAATTTCAATTTTCCTAGTTTTAGAAAAATCAAAAGTGATAAAAAGTATTTTCCAGATTTTCTCGACAATTAGTATTTTCTAGCATTTTATTAGTTTTCAATAGTATTAAATTCATAATAAATTCATAAAAATTCAAAAAATTTGATTCGGTTTCTAAAATTCTTTTTAGTCATTTAAGATTTTGAAAAATAGTTTTGTAATTTTCTAGCTTATTTTCCTGATTTTAGTATTTTAAGTCTATTTTAAAATTTTAAAATTAGTTTTAATTCAAATTAAATCAAGAAAAATAAAAATAAAATTAGTTTTAAATTTCCAATAATTTTCTTGCATCATTAGGATTGTAAAATGTATTTTCTATATCCGTAGGTATTTTACTTCTTTATTTTCACGTTTTATTAAAACGCGTCACGTAATTTTATTTAAACGTCGTTTTAGGTTTTAAACGTTAATCGATTTTAAATATAGAATTAAAATGACTTCAAAGTCTTTATTAGATTTATTCTCCTTAGTGTAATCAATCATAACCTTATCTGCTCAATATTCACCCGATCACAAATCGTTTGTATTCAGCTTTACACCTCGTTGGGACTTAACGACGGGGATACACTAAACTCCCACAGAATTAATTGCATTTTGTTACGAGTGTTTGACTTTTATGGTTGACCATTCACAAGTGGTTGACTAATAAAAGATAGACCGTTTGGAGCGAATCAGTTTACTAGCCTCTACTTACCTCATCAACAGAATTCCCTCCAAAATCCTTCAAAACCAAAGCCCTTATGAGTTATTACACAATTCACCTCTATCACTCGACCATTTGAGAGTCATAGGCTGCTTAGCTTATGCTTATCACCATACACCAGACAAATTTAACAAAAGAGCCACTCCAACAGTTCTTATTGGCTATCCTCACAACCAAAAAGGTTACTTACTTTATGACCTTCAAACACACAAAACCATCACCAGTAGAAATGTGCTTTTTGATGAATCACAATTTCCCTTCTCCAAATCCACCTCTACAACAACCACCTCAGTACATCCATCACCTTCAACTTCTCCTTTCTACCCCAATTTTACTACACCAACACCTTCAAACAATTCTCCACCAACTACACCTTCACCAAGTTCACCTCCCTCCAACACTTCTATTTCAGACACATCAACTCCAGTTAATCAAAACACTTCTACGTCGCATCCAATACATGTCCCTACTACTTCTTCTCCACAACCTGAGAACTTATCTTCAACATCTACCCCCTCACCTCCAACACCTAATCCATCACCACCACCAATCAACTCAACCACACCAACTCACACAACTCACACCAACAACACTGATCCAACTCCTACACACACAACCACCACCAAGAGTTTCCACCATAAATAAATACACACCATCCAAACTCAAAAACTATCAATACAAACTCCCAAGATCCTCCATACACAGTCTCAAAAATCCCAAATTTCATCATTCACACTACCACAATTACTCAAATCTTTGTCACACATCACTGCATTTCATTAACAACATTGACAAAATTTCTGAACCAACAACATTTCATCAAGCCTCTAAACATAAACCATGGATTGAAGCAATGAATAAGGAAATTGTGGCATTAGAAAAGAGTAATACTTGGGAGATCACACTACTACCAGCTGGCAAGTCTGCAATTGGAAGCAAATGGGTCTACAAAATCAAATACCATGCAGATGGTTCAGTAGAAAGGTACAAGGCAAGACTGTTAGCCAAAGGGTTCAATCAAAAGGAATGGGAGGATTACAAGGAAACCTTTGCCCCAGTTGCTAAAATGGCCACAGTTAGAACTCTTCTAGCAGCTGCAGTCCATCATGATTGGATTATTGAGCAATTGGATGTCAACAATGCCTTTCTCCATGGTGATCTTCATGAAGATGTCTACATGGAAATCCCTAAAGGCTACTCTCAAACTTTTCCTCCTAACACAGTTTGCAAGCTTAAGAAATCCCTTTATGGTCTAAAACAAGCCAACAGGCAATGGTTTGAGAAACTCACCCTCTTTATTACTTCCTTGGGATTCAAGCAGAGTTATGTTGATACATCTCTTCTCACCCTCACACAAGGTCATAAGTTCACAGCTATATTGGTCTATGTGGATGATCTCTTGATAACAGGCAATGACAAAGACACCATTCTTCAGGTTAAACACAAATTAGATGAGATGTTCAGTATCAAAGACCTTGGCTCTCTTCATTACTATCTAGGGATTGAGTTTCTCAGAAACAAGACTGGGTTGGCTATGACTCAAAGAAAATATGCCATTGATCTAGTTACTCATGTTGGTCTTTTAGACACCAAGCCATATGCTACACCACTGGATCCTAATGTAAAATTAACCATGGATGGTGGAGAACCTCTTGCAGACCCCTCTTTCTACAGGACTTTAGTTGGCAAATTACTTTATCTCACCATCACCAGACCTGATTTAGCCTTTGCCGCACAAGCTCTTAGTCAGTTCTTGCAGAAGCCTACCTCCCTTCACATGGCTGCTCTAACAAGAATCATCAGATACACCAAGCTATCACTTGGTCAAAGAATTTTATTTCCCACCAATAATAGTCTACACCTCACCACTTACTGTGATAGTGACTGGGCCAGCTGTCCCTTATCTAGAAGATCTGTTTCAGGCTATGGTATCTTTCTAGGCTCCTGTCTAATCTCTTGGCAATCCAAAAAGCAACATGTGGTTTCCAGATCTTCTATAGAAGCAGAATATAGAGCCCTTGCTGATAGCACTTGTGAAGTTACTTGGTTACAATGCCTACTCAAAGAACTCCAGATCAATGTTCCAACTCCTATCCTCATGATGGTTGACAATGCATCATGCATTGCCTTAGCCTCTAACCCTGTTCAACATGCCAAAACCAAGTACATTGAGCTTGATTGTCACTTTGTTAGAGATAAAATCAAGGCTGGTCATATTCTTCCTACTTATGTCTCCACAAAACATCAACTAGCTGACATCTTGACTAAAGGCCTAAGCAAACCACTTCACTACAACTGTTTGTCCAAGTTAGGCATGTGCAATCCCTACACACTGCCAACTTGTGGGGGGATAATGGTGTACATATCACAAGCAATTCAACCAACTCAGTACAAGCAAAGATCAACAGCTATGCCAAACACTCTGTTAGCATAACCAGAGCAGATATGCCAAACACTCTACACAAGATGAAGATACTGCTGAATACAAGCTTGAATGTGTGTAATCCAATGTAAATATGTAGCATAAGATAGCTAGTTAGTTAGTCTTGAGTTATAGTTGTTAGTTGGGCTTTTCCACCAATGTATACTATTTAAATAGTTGTAAGTCCTGACTTTGTAATTACCAATTCATTAATACAATTTCATTTCACAATTCACCAAAATATGTTTTCTCTCAACTTTATGACAGGGGTTGATCATCATATAATCAATATATGATTATATGATGATTAGAGGTGTTTAGAGGTGAGCTAATGGTTAGGTGTTGAAGCAAACAGACCTTGATAGATCTTGAGCTCGTGGATCGTTATATATGCCTATGTAATCACAAGCACAATAAAAGACAATCTCTACTACTTATATTTATCAGCGGAATATAAACACAAGTAACAAACAACTAAGAACTTCTTGATCCTCTATGGATCTTTATATTAACTAAAGCGAGTTTTCAATCGGTACATAACTCATTCTAATGTGTTCCTTTTATAGACAAGGAACCCTAAACAATATCGCTAAACCGTTTCCCAAGAAACGTATAAACATAAAACTAATTAAGATATACACAATCACTTCCTAATAAAGCTCATGTATATCCACACTAAATAAACTAAACACGGAATAAACACTTCCGCAGAAACAAACTAATAACTATTATACTTGAAGAGATTATGTCTTCTAGAATCCACTCTTCTTCAATGAAACACTTCGGCATTAATTTGAAATATATCCAAACTTCACATAATTCCCAACAATCCTCCCCTTAACGGAATTTGACTTGGTTAAGTTCGGTTCACGATAGATCTGTAACAAAAATAGCTCCGAGGATTGTATCTGACGACAACAAAGAATCGAATAAGAACATCTCTATGATGAAGAAACTCGAAACTCCATATCTTTGCGACAACAAATGACAATAGATACATCAAAACAAATTAGTTTCATACTATTCTCATCACATCCGGTGTGTTAACTCCTGTGAGAGGTGAATCATTGAAAATAATGGATTTGATGTCTCTTTCAATAACCATCACTCCGGGTAGCCATATGTTTAAGTTAAGTAAACCATGGTACATCGATAACCATCGATTTATTGGCAAACCAAAGAACTATATAAACGGTTTGAAATGTCTTTACCGTAGCCGTTTGCTCAGGACTAGTCAATTCTTAGAATTGGTGAATTGATAACCAAATATGGAATGCCACCGCCTTTACCACAAGCCATATACATGTGGGCTAGTCAAGTCTTGGATTCCAAAAGGAATAAGCCATGGTGAATTGAAAACCATACAACACTTTCAACAATGAAGCATGGGTGGTTGCATACCCTATGATTTTAGCAAACCATTACAACTATCAATGATTTGATATGTCTTTACCAAAGCCGTACCCTTTGGACTAGCTAACTCTTTGACATACACAAGGTATATCTGGTGAGTCAATAACCATAAAAGTATACAACAAACACGCAAGAAAAGTTAGATAAACCATTTTTTTTTTTTTTTTTTTAAGAAATAAAGAAAACAAATATTACAAAGTAAACAAACTATTACAAACAAGATGAACCGTTATGTGATGATGATTTTTAATCAAACCAACACATTGAGAAGCATGAAGTGCATCATTGCCACCGAGGATTAGGAGGCACTTCCAACTTTGTCTCGAAGAACTGTTCCATAAAAGTAACCGATAAAGGATAGAGCTTATCGATAGCATACACAAAATCATTCCACATGTGGTGCGAACCACATGAACACAAGGCAAAGGATAAAATCTCCAACTCTCAATCTCCCACTTATGAGAATTCTTCCAAATAGAATACCCTTTACCATTTGGAGAATGAGAATCAAACATAACTGAAGATCACCCAACAAATATAAACCGAACCCGTTCTTTGAATGAAACTTATAATCTTGAATGACATGTTCATACAAAGATCTTCAAATCATGTCTAGTCACCAAATGAAGAATGTCCTTGAAAGTTGAACTCAAGAACAGATTATCCAACCTATAAACAAGTGTTAAGCTTTCCAATTTTCCAATTGACCAATACCACATGAGTTCCTTGGAAAAACTTCAGAGATCCAACGTTAATAAAGGTAGATTCATCGACCTTGAGATCTAAGCGATATTCCTTGAAGCATGTTTCCCAGCCAACTGTCGGAACTTCTTGTAACCAAGCTCACCGCCCCATACCAACAATGTTATCGGTTATCAAGTCAGAAATCATTTCCACGACTCGAGAAGATCACTTAACTCCACACTAGACAACACTTGAAGAAACCAAAGAAGATTCGTGAAAACAACCACATCGGAAGAAGGAGTAGCTGCGAAAGTTATGTCGGTAACAACCGGATAGATCACCAAAGGCAAAACAGTTTCAAAATTATCAACTATTTCAACTGTTTTCTGTCTCTTAGCCGTAGGAACATCAAACATTGAAGCAATGCTTTCAATTGAGAAGAAGAAGTAGAACCGTAAGAAGAAAACTTCATAACCATATTATCTTGTCTAATCAAAGCATCATCGGACAAAGCATAGATTTGCTTCATTGACATACCGAATTATACATAATTGAATTCTTCACAACTCTCCTCATATAATTCCGCTCGAGCAACAAATATAGGTTTTTCTCTTTTGGCTTTATTTCTTTGATCAATAAGAGTTCTTCTCTTGCGTGATTCTTGCTTCCTTTGATTACCAAGTGCCACCATTTTATCCACAAAATTCTCATCATCAAAAGGCTCCTAATATAAGTTTTGCAAGATTTGGATCGGATGCACCTTGAGAAGTATAAGCATCCCATTGATCATCGGTGATGTTAGGAAGTAATGCATCAAGCTCTAATTTCCTTTCGAGATAAATTAGAATCGGTCGATCTTGAAGAAATTTAGCCACAACACGACTCTTCCGCATATTTTCATAATCGTGAAACATCCGAGCTGAGCTTGATTTTCTTCTTGATCACTATACAGAATTAAGCATATCATCAATCACGGGGTCTGTCCTTTGTCGAAGATGTCTCGAGTGAACCAATTTCAATTAGAACCAATGTGAACTTGGAAGGAACAATCAAACCCATCGGAGGAAACAGGTTGAGACAATTCCTCAACGGTGTAGAAAATCTTGATGAAGAATTCAACTTATACATTCTCCCAAAAATAAAACCTCTTCATCATCTGCTGAAGGTGAAACATTTGGTTGTTCTTGTAGAGATGAAGTTTGACCATGATCGAAGCAACCTCCTCAACAAGAACATCAGCAGAAGCATCAACAACAGTTGACTCATTTAAAGTTTTAGCCGATACCTTATTTAAATATTGTCTTTCTTTTTGCTAGCATATATAATAGGCACCTTGCTCCTTGAAGAGTTAGCAATAGGAGAAGAAACATCGAATGTAAGAGTCGCATCGGCTAATATTCCAAGGATGTATTAATATTCTCTTAGTCTCTCTCTTGAAGAAACTAAACTTCTCTTTTACCTCTCGACTCAAGAATTCCTCCAAGTTCTCAACTTTAGTCTCCAATTCCACAATCTTATTACCAAGAATAGACTTGGTCTCTGCAAGTTCTTTCTTAATATCGACTACCTCACTGCGTACTTATTCATCGAGCATATAATGAGGTAAGTGTAACAGATCCTCATCTGCATCGGTGATTGCTCGGTTATAATTGGAACTTCATTAGGCTGCTCAGAGTAACATTAACTGATCAACATTAGAACAACCTTCACCAAATGGAATCCTAACAAGACTCGGTGTGAAATCTATCAATATCAACACGAACCTTAACAATAGAAACTTGTGTAGGTGCTTGACTAGGACATGGTCTAGGTGAAGGTATAGATGCCTCATTAACAACGAAGGACCCTCATCAACATCAATGAAAGATTTCCATCGGTAGTATTGGAAGAAGGTAAAACAACATTAACCTCATCAGTGGGCTCATTCTCCACGAGGCAACATGGCATCTAACAAAGGAAAATGTGTCCCTCAAATTTAGTTCTCATCGTGGCAAATAACTTAGAAGTCAAAACACTTATGGGATGAAAAGCTTGAGTTTGTGTAGAAACATTCAATATCATCCATAAGAACCGGGGTACATCAAAACTTACCCTTTTCCTAATTATATTTTCAATCATGTTATCAAAAATAAACTTAGAAAAATTATAAGTCAAACCCTTAGATAAACAAACAATACCACATCCCATTTGGGTTGAAAATCGATCCCATCCTCCGGACTTATTGCTTATACCTTTGGAGCGGTATGAACCAAGAACCTCCACATAGGACAAAGCTTATTTTTAACCACATATCGTCCTCGTACTTTGATATCCAATCGCCTAAGCCCTTTAAGTACCATCGCGAGAATCGAATGATAAACTCCATTTCATCATTCAAACGAAGTTGTCTCCTTATCGGTCTTCCGTGACTACATACTGCTCCGTCAACTCTTGCAACTATCTCAAGATCACTTCTTCTTTCACCGGCGCCCAAAATTGAGTAACCAAGGATTCATATATAGCATTTGGAGAATGCGTTAATGCATCTTGAATCTTTGATCTTTGTAAGAATGAAATCATTGGCCTATACAACTCATCTCCCGAGCGATTCAGAAAAGCAACCTTATTATGATCATGTTTAAATTGAAGCGCCATGAGAGATTTTGAAGATTAGGGTTACGATTTGCACAAAGGAAGTGTTTTGAATGAGAGTAATAATCAAATCACTTAATATGGAATGAATATATGCCTGGTAGAGAATAAATAGAAATTTCCCAATTTTGGTCAAAGTTGACCAATGATGACGTGGACTTCTACTTTTACTCATATTCACTTTTAACTTCGTGGAAGCGAAACCATTACAAGAATTAGAACAATCGGTGAAACAGACATTACTTATTCAAGAAGCTTGGTAAATATCTTTTCTTGTTTCACCCACACGCATTAAATCTCTTACCACTTGAAACCATCTATAAAACAATCCCAAAGCACACTTACTTCTTCATCAAAACCCCAAATATTTTTCCAAACCCTAATTCCACCAATACTCCAAAATTAGCCATCATAAATCATGAGTACCAAACACGAGATCATAGATCTCACAACAACATCCTCATCATCATCATCATCTAGTGAAGATACCAATCCATTGCTTCATTACTTTCCAAACCATATCCACGACCTAAGAAATCACCCTTTCTCCTTCATCGAAGATGAAAGTGTGGTGAATCAAGTGAATCAGATATGATTACGATGACTCCTATAAGGAGGAACATCTTACTCCCAACCCCAAGCACTTTGGCCTCAACGAAGGCCACGAGCCAAAATCCACCACTTCGAAAGATAGAGGCGGTTCTTGGTCTTTACGCATCGGGTTTTGGTGCATCATCACATATCGTATAAGGGAAGAACTTAAAGAGAGTAGATGGGTTGCATTTTGGTTGAAATACATAGATGAAGCACAAAGGACACATTGTTTTCTCCATCATCAAATGTGGTCATTGTCATCATCAACGTTTGCATCAATCCATCCTCTCCATTTTGATCCTTAGCATCTTGTTAGGGTTGGTTATGCACGTCACAAAAGCGTTGCCGATTTAGTGTGAAAGATGTGACGATCATGCATATCCAACGACTGTTAGATGTTGGAGCGGATGATATGTAATAGATTAGGATTAGTAGATCATGTAGATGCATTTAGTGTTGCTAGTACTCAGAAGTCGAAGTCAGTAAAGCTGCTTCTTAAATGAATGAATGATCAATTTGCTTCAGTACTTCTTTTGAATGAATCATATAACTTCAGTACATCATCTTCAGAAGAAACAATTGACTCATCTTTGGCACTATGAATTCAGTAGAAACAAGCTTTAGTACTTCTGACCATATCTCAACTGAACAGAACAGACACTCTGCAAAACAAACCAAACACAGAGAAACACACAAACCAACAAAGAAACATACTAAGATTACATTAGCATGTTAGAGTTAGTTAAAATCAACAAAGAAACATACTAAGATTACATAGCAAAATGCAAAGTTATACAAATCCTCCACAGAGGCATATGCCTCCCCGAGGCCTATGCCTCCCTTAAACTTTGCGTTAAGGGTTAAGCATGCCAATATGGACCACAAGATGTTGAAACCTTGGTCCTCAAAGCCTTTGTTAACAAATCGCCACATTATCATCGGTATGAATTTTGACCACATTTATCAAATTTTATCATATGCATCTCTTATAAAGTGGTGCTGATTTCAATATGTTTTGTTCAACCGTGAAAACTGGATTTTTAACAATGCATATGGTACTTTGATTATCAATAAAATTGTTGTGTTCATGAAATTGTACCCATAATCCAACAAGCGATTTTGAATCCAAAGAACACATCCTGACAATTTGCGTGACAACATACTACCTTGATAGATGAGTAGCCACAATAGTTTGTTTCTTGCATTGCCAAGAAATCAATCTCTTTCAAGGAATTGGCAACCTCCAGTGGTGGACCTCCTATCCAGTTAGCACCAAGATAGTCACTATCACTATATGCTTCCAACTTAAAGGAGACTCTTTGGGTACCAAAGACCTAGAAGAGGTTGGCCTTTGAGGTACTTAAAGATCTTCTTATGACATTGAGATGGGAAGTCGGTGGAGTAACTTAATGTCGTGAACAAACACTCACGGCAAAAGTAATATCGTGCCTTGAAGTCATTAAATACATCAAAGAGCCAATCATGGACTGTCGGATGAACATTCACGGTGGATCGCCTTCATTGTTGGTCTTTGTCTTTGAGCTTCATAAGGTGTAGTGGCGGTCCTTACACCCTCCATACCAAACTTCTTCAAGATGTCCTCACATATTTATCCCGACCGATAAAGATACCATCGTGTTTCTGAACTTGAAGACCCAAAAGAAAGTCATCTCTCCATGGCACTCATCCGAAACTCTCCTTTCATAAGCTCCTCAAACTCCACCAAGCTTCCTTTGTGGATCCAAAAATAATGTCATCCACATACACTTGCACAAGAATAATGTCGGTGGAATTCTTCTTTATGAAAAGAGTCTTATCAATTGCACCTCTTCGTAATCGTGCTTGAATAGAAATGTAGAGCCTAGCATACCGGGCTCGGGTGCTGATGTAGTCCATATAGAGCTTTGACTACCTTATAAACATAGTTAAGATGATCCGGATCTTCAAATCCTTTAGGTTGAGTGACATAAACCTCCTCTTCAATTTCACCATACAAGAAGGCTCCTTTAACATCCATTTGATAGACCATAAAACCCATATAGGATGCATAAGCTAGGAAAATCCGTGTTGCCTCAACTCTTGCCACCTGTGCAAACACTTCATCATAATCGATCCTCCTCTTGTCTCATGCCCACATGCAACTAATCGGCTTTGTTTTAATGACAACACCCCAAGCATCTCTTATTCTTCGAATCCATTTAGTCCCAATGGCATACTTACCATCGGGTAGTGGTACCAATATCCAAACTCGCCGATTTTGAAATCTGTGCATCTCATCCTGCATTGCTTCAAGCCAACTTGAGTCTTCAAGAGCACGAGTAACCTGGTTGGTTCCACTTGTGAGAGAAAACAAGCAAGCAGACAATGTTCATTATCGTGTGATTATCTCTCTGATTTGAGACATAAGAGATAAAAGCTACGACCATATTTAGAGCAGCGCCACGGTACCTCTTGTTCTAACAGTGCATTAGGATCACCAATAATATTAGGCTGTGGATGAACATTGTTGATCCTTGTAGTAGTGGTGGTGTTGACATCAATGGAGGAATCAAGATTAGTCACGAGGGTTCAAAGTCGATTATAGGAAGGTGTGTTGAAGATTCTGCTTTGGGTTGATGATGACCAAGATCGAAGGTTTTGGAAACCTTGTATAAGGTTCTCAAGGTCATTGACACTCTAGGAGAAATAGGGTAGAGTCAACATGTCTTTCGACCAAATTGGAGAGATGAGGAGAAAGCAGAATCACTTTCAGTGATTGGCATTTCCAGCGATTGCTTTATTTGAACTATCGCAACATTCCTCTCAAACTTCTAAATTAGTCGCATACTCTTGTTTCTTCGATCCGCAAGGTCCTCGGCATAATGAAATTCATCTTCACCCACATCAAGATAATCTTTAGAAGTGTCACCTACAAAATTGTTAGGGAGAAGGAAGGCACTACAATGGGTTGTTCATCATCATCGGACCCATGTCGAATGAGCATCCAAAGTTTATGCATTAGTAGTCGAAGATGCTTGAGAATCTGCATTTTTATTAGCCGGATGTCGAGAATAACCCAAGTAATCGGTCAAGTAATCAAGGTCAAATGACCAAACATGACCACGCCCTTGAACATTAGGCTTGTCTTCTAGATACCTCGATTCAATGTCTCCTCAATCTTCTTAGCGATACATTGTAGACCACAGATGCCTTACTATGAGCGAGAATACCCACAATGTAACCATCATCGCCTTTCTCATCAAATTTGCCCAATGGATCACGTGTATTCAAAATTGTCACTTGACGACCAAACGGTTTAAGGTAATGAATAACGGAACTTTCCCAAAAAAGTTCATATGGTGTTTTAATATGTGGTCTAGTAATGGACACTCTATTGAGTACATAACAAAATTGCACCAACACCTTGATTCAAAACATGGTTGGAAGTTTAGAGTCCGCCAAAGATTGATCTTGCGCCTCTATTAAGGTTCTATTTTTCTTTCTCGCCACCCCATTTTGTTGAGGGTTCTTGAGTGCTATAGTCCCTTTTGATTCCTTTTAACCTGCAGAGTTCTATCGAATTGCATTTTGAACTCGTACCATTATCACACCTAATTCCTTTCACCTTTTGTTCAAATGATTCTCAATAAGGGTAATGAAGTCTTTCAATACTTGGATGTTTCATCTTTGGTCCTTAGAAAGAATACCCAACAAAATTTGCTATAACCATCGGTGATCACCGGACAAAAATATTTATGATCAATGCTTCTCACTTTAGTTGGACCAAACAGATCCATATGAAGCGGTGAAGAGGTTCGAAATAATGCTTCTGGCATGTGAACAGAACACCTTTGTATGAGGCTCAGGTCTTTCCTTTGTTGTATGCAACACGCTTATGATCATTGGTGAATACTTTGGCAGAAGACCTTGAACTAGGCCCGCTTAGAGAGTGGTTTATGGTCTTGAAATTGACATGGGCCATCCTTACATGCCATTTGGTGGACTCATCCACGGATGCTTTAGCCACCAAACATGTTAAGTCACTGGCGGTTGGACATTAGTTAAGTTGAATGTATAAAGATTGTGATCACGAGGAACCTTGATAGAATTGAAGTTTCTTACGTGAGTTTGAAGTCTTTAGGCAAAGACAAGACATTCATCCTCTGTGAAGAGTACTTTGTTCTTAGTGTCACAGTTTGTGAGGCGAAACAAATTGAAGTGTTGAAGTTCACGACATAATAAACATTCTCAAAGTCCGGTGAGGTGTTTTGATGGTCCTTTTCGATAATCCTTCCATCACTTCCTCCAAAGGTTACATTGCCTCATCCTTCAATGGGTACAAAGTTATGCATCATGTCCTGCTTCCGACATACTTCTAGAACAACCACCGCCAACAATTCCAACATCTTTATGCTTAAGGGATGATCCTACAACAACAAAAATATACGATAATTAGTACACTATGGAGGCTCAAGTCATTCTTGACTTGAACACCTTGTGGATCATATGAGTTGTGCCATGTAGAAGTATAAGATCCACTATTGTTCTTGGGTTTCCAATGAAACTTAGGTCCCTGTTTATTCCAAGAACAACCTCTTTGAGGTCTTGACAAATAGCAGTATCCCAACCACTTTCCCATCGGTCATAGGGTTAACATATCTAGGCCAAAAACCATTTTTAAAATATTCATCGGTTGGTTGAACATATGGTTTTACAACTGGTTTCCTCAAGAAAAAGGAGTATTATAATTTGTATCTTGTGGAACATAAGGTGGTATATCATTCACATTTGTCCACATTGGTCTAGATTTCCTAAAGCACCACACCTACTCATCCTTTGCTCATGATAATCACAATCCTTAATTAAATGAGATTTACTTCACACACAAAACATTTCTTGATTAGAAGATAAACCAAAAGAAGTATTATTACAAGCGTAAGTATTCAAACCAAAACCATGAAAAGAATTGTTTTTAACAAGACTATTATGCAAAGAATTAAAATGCAAGTCTTGAGGCAACTGTCTTGGAAGTGGATTCTCGCAAAGAACTCTGTCATGCTTATTGGTAGTCTTGGAGTGCAGGCGGTGAAGACTTGGGAAGGCGACTTGGGAAGGTCGACTTGTCATTTGAATCACACTCAGACCCTTGTTGGAGGACTTGTCATCATTAACACAAGAGACAAAGTCATTAGTAGAAGTATTAGGTCCGCATGTCTCTTGACTTTTTGCCATAGGATGGTGTGATCCATCAAAGTTATCGAAATGGAAAGGTCAATGGGCATGTGCTCACCTCTAATTGGTCCACGTCTGACATGTAGGTCACCTTCTTTCACAAAATTAGCTAGGCTGTGATGTAGATTTACGTGTGTCATCCCTAGCTTCTAAGCCTACATATTTCTTAAAGCCTAAAGCCATTTGTAGAATTGGAAGCTTGACTACTATAAATTAAACCAACTAACTTATTTCCATTCATTATCCATTCTTTATGCCTAGCAATTTCCTCCTTAAGTTTCTCCTTAAGCTCTAAATTTTCCGACTCTACATCCGCCTTAACTTCTCGCACCATATTAACTCATTTTTAGCACATTCGAGATCCCTTTCTAAAACACCTATTTTCTCATCATAAGCTATTTGATTCTTCCGAAACCAAACCTTTTGTCTTTCTAGTGTTTTTAAAGCTTTGTTTATAAGCTTCTACTTCCACATAGCATTCATTATATTTAGGTTCCAAAATATCATAAGCTTGTTTGAGTTCATTATAACGTTCACTACAACCAAACAAACAGCTTTGTACACGAGAGATGCCCATCAAGGCAATCCGATCATGCCTATCCTCCGAAGTACGACTTGCAATCAACCCAACATTATCGTGACCATTATTATCATCCTCCTCATGTTGCTTCCAAATCCACATTGCTATCCGAGTGACCAAAGGTGAACCCTTGAAGTTCCCCGCCTCCTTCGACATCTGCGATAAGAAGTGTATCTTGTCTCATCACCGCTTTCCTCTTTGCATTCTCTAGAAAAGTGACCCATCTGCTGGCATGTGAAGCATTTAACCTTCCTCTTGTCAAACCTTGTCGGATCTCGTCCTTTGAATCCAAACCTTCGCGACTTTGCGCTCAAAGTTCTTGATATCCATGGAAAGCATGGCCACCGCCACCTCGCCTTCATCTCTTCCATCTCAATTGGGTCCACCGATCAAAATCCTCATAAGCCGGATCTGCCGAGGATCATAATCGACAAAGAAGGATCCTAGAACATCTTCCATAATGTTACTCGATTTAGAGTGAGAACTTGATGAAGGAGCAAGATAAGATGATGATGGATATGGGCTTGGACCATAACCGGTCTTTGGAGTAGAGGCTCCAACGAATGCGGTGTGACTAGCGTAAGAAGATGATCGAAAAGGGATTCTTACATCATGTTCAAGAGCTTTAAGTTTGTGATACTGACTCATCAAAGGTAATCATGTCCAAACCACCTTTAGCTTTTAAAGCTATGCTTACATGTAGCCGTGATGGAGGTAATGACCTCGAAATTTAGAGTTACAAATCATCATTATCCGGCTTTGCAGTGGTGATTCAACCGACTTAAAATCTTGTGAAACTTATCATAGCCCTTGTGAATTCCTTCCTCTTGAGAGATTTGAAAGTCCAAACTGTTGTCTCAAAGATGGACTTCTTCGCCTTCTAGACTCCTCATTCCCACCGAACTTCGCCTTAATTGCTAACCATATATCCTTAGCATCTTGCATAAAGTGAAAATCACTCGGTGATCCTCAGAATAGCTTGCGTAAGAATAGTTCGACCTTGGTTTCTCTCTCGAATCGCCAAAGAACTCTTCAAATAGCTTTGGGAGGAACATTCATCATCTTACCAAGAGCATCCGTGGTAGTTCTCTTCAAACTGTTCCCTTCATAACTATCTCCCATAGATTCCAATCAATGTTGGAGATCCAGCCTCGCATCTTCATTGCCCAAAGATCATATTCCTCCTTTTAAGGTAAGGAAACTTAGCATTGCTATTAGAGACTTAGTTGTTGTAGATGGGTGGAGTTTTGATTGTTGGTGATATCGATCAACATCCCAACCGGGCATGTTGATTTTGTTTTGGTTGTATGGGTGTTCGTAAAAACTTGTCCTTAGTATCGTAGAGACTCTCACGAGGCTCGATACCACTTGTTGAAGCAAATGACCTTGATAGATCTTGAGCTCGTGGATCGTTATATATGCCTATGTAATCACAAGCACAATAAAAGACAATCTCTACTACTTATATTTATCGTGAATATAAACACAAGTAACAAACAACTAAGAACTTCTTGATCCTCTATGGATCTTTATATTAACTAAAAGCGAGTTTTCCAATCGGTACATAACTCATTCTAATGTGTTCCTTTATAGACAAGGAACCCTAAACAATATCGCTAAACCGCTTTCCCAAGAAACGATAAACATAAAACTAATTAAGATATACACAATCACTTCCTAATAAAGCTCATGTATATCCACACTAAATAAACTAAACACGGAATAAACACTTCCGTGAAACAAACTAATAACTATTATACTTGAGAGATTATGTCTTCGCAAAATCCACTCTTCTTCAAGAGAAACACTTGGCATTAATTTCAAAGATAATCCAAACTTCACATAATTCCCAACATTAGGTAGACCATTGTTATAGTTATTTGGTTATGTATATTAAGTGTCTATGTTATGATAGTTTGGTTAGGATGCTAGTAAGGGAGATGACAAATGATGATGATGATGATGTTGATGATGAAGATTCTTTGATGTGATTAGCTTGGAACTAAGGTAAGTAAAATGATGATGGCATGGTGATTATATGAATTACTAACATGTATGTGTTATATGATAATGAGGTTATCTGCCAAGTAATAGGCGGCTTATATATGCTTATGTGATGTAATGAATGTGAGTCAAGTGTCGGTTTGTTAGGTGTTAAGTGAGACTTGGAGTAGTAAGCCTGTAAAGTAAGTGATGGATGTGATGCTTATATGTTGTTGAAGTATAATATTATGTTATGATCATTCTACTTACTAAGCGTTATCGCTTACGTTATAGTTAACCAACGTTTTATGGATGCTTATGCTATGAAGGAAATGATTGGACTAAGGTTTGGAGGTGCGGAAGGTTAGAAGGTAGAATGTAGGAGGTTAGTATAGAATACCGAGCTCTATGACGATATCGCACCCCCATGAGTCTTTCAATGTGTTGTATGTTATTGTCTTGAGTTAAAATGTATATTATGGTCGTTTAAGTGATTTGTATGTCAAATGGGTCGTTATAGAAGTGGTTAACGTGTTTGGGTCAAAGTTTAAGGGGTGTTTGGTTAAATGCGTATTTATACCCGTTTGGGGTTTAACCAGTTAAGGACCGTGTGAAATGTTATAGAATATGTTGTTACAATTGATATGTAAATCGGATGATGTTGGCTATGGTTATGTTATGAAAATGGTGTCAAAGTGGGGGGTTGTGTAAGTGTTGAGTATGTGTAGAGTTTTCTGCTGATGTTCTGTCTCAGTTGGTCGATATGGCGTATATGACATATTAGATACGGTGTGGCGAGGGTTTAATATGATGCGCCGTATCAATTCAGGGTGATACGGCGTATTGTCTCTCAGGTTTGATACGGCGTACCCATCATAAAGATATGACATGTCGAATGTCACAGAAGGGTTGATTGGTTGTGTTATAGTATTGTGTAAATTGATTTAAAGGGTGTTCGGTCATATGTCTTTATAAGTATTTTCAATGGTCAATTGTTACAGATTACTTGTCGATTAATGAAGTGTTTAATGTGAGTTTGTAATAGTCAAACGTTTCCGTGTCAAAAGTTTTAAATTCCGGTCAAACCGGGCACGGGGTGTAACCATTTGCGTAGGGTTATGTTAGCTGAATTGTGTGTATTGGTGATTATGCTGTAACAACCTTAACTAATTCAACTATGTATTGAGTAGTTATGTTTAGCATCTTGAAATCAACAACTTGTTTTGGTTCCACATAGTTTTGTCTAATTCTGCATTTGTTAGTCTGATTCCACTATGTCGCTGACTGATTTCGCTATGCTGTTGTTTGATTCCACTCTCCCGCTTTTTGATTCCATTATGCATATGTCTGATTCAACACAGTATTTTCTGAATCTACATATGATATTGCATGGTTGTACATCTGTTTGGTCCTGCATATGATATTGTATCGTTCTCTTTCCAATTCTACCCTAAATATGGTTCCGTTTTATTCCACCATATTTGGTTTTGCATTCGCCTGATTCTGACATCTTTCTGGTTTCATCTGCCCCTGCCTGAATGTGTTATGCACCTTATTTTGTCTGTTCTGCTCTCATTCTTCTCTTTATTTTTTGGCTCTGCTTAGCTTCTGCATTTTTTTATAGTTTTGCATCGACTTTGCTTCGTCTGTTTAGACCTGACAGATATCGCAGTGTTCATGGTATGCAGTTTGAACTGCAGTGGAACGAGACTCTATCTAGCATCGATTTTGTACTTTCGGACGCTTTGTTTTTCATTTTGTTTCCTTTCGTTTTTAAAAGTCAATGTTTACCGCCGCAAAATTATGAATTGGAGGGAAGGGGTGGGGGTGTTAGCTAGTAAAGCCAATAGGCCCGAACCGTTGTTTAGGTCCATCTAGCACTTAGGATTAGGTTTGTTAGTTTCTTATTTACTGTCATTTTAATCTAACTAGTTTGGTAAATCCTTCGAGTATAATTGTTTGTTTTCTCTCAGAGTTTTAAATGACGACCCGTCAGCTAGTGAATTCTAGCTCGAGCATTACTTTTGTTAGTATCACATAGTAAATATGACTTAAAACTCTTCTTCTACCATCCATTTTTCGGAATAGATATGAGCAGTACTCTACCGTCCATCTTTCACCGAGTACTTTGTTATATTTCGGGTTATATATCTATAACGTACTAGTTATTTTATCCAATACCGTGTACCTTTACAATCTTTCGTTCTTTACCGTTTTTCTCTATTCAAGTTTGAATTGTTAGTTGTATAAAAACAAAAGGAAAAAAGCTAAAAATACTCTATGTACTTTTCGTGATAACTCATTATGCTTTCTCAACATTTTTTATTGTCATTTTACTTAACATTGTTTCACGTCTGCTGTCATTATGCTTAATTAAATGTTTTTCTCATGCAAAAAGACTTAAATACCCTTCTTTTAATCTTCACTACCCATCTATAACAATATTTTGGGACAGGAACACATCCAAACTTGAAATTAAGCTGCTGATCAGCTTATTTATCCACTGCTATGGACAGAACCAAACATCTTTTGGGACAGGAACACATCCAAACACTCCTTTTTGACACTTTTGAGCACAACTAAGTAAAAAGAGCAGTTGAATAAGCAATACAATTAGAGAACAAGCTATATTAAACTAAAATGAGCTAAAAACAAAGGAAATAAGCTACATAAACTAAAGGAATAGCGTTGGAAAATACAAGCTATACTAGGGGATGAAAGGGAACCTAGGGGTCCTAAGGCTTCTAATAAGCACTAAATGAGCACCTAATAAGCTATTTGTTAAATCAAACATAATCTAAACAACCTACAAGCTACTAATGGATCTAAAACCGACACAGGGTTGCACTATCTGCAGCTTACAAACGAGCCAAATGGGATCTGTTTGAGCTTAATTTGAATAAGCTACGGGGTGAACTAGACCATGGGCTTCGGGAACACAAGCTCACCCACTAACTACCTTTGCCCCATGGATGGATTATGAGAATCGATTACAACTTATAAATAAGTGAGAAAAGCAGTGGGGTGCGATGCAATGAGACGAGAAACATTTAGAAACAAATAAAACACACGACAAACTGCTTGACACTTAGAAAATGATTAAAACATTTGTTGAACAAACTAACTTGCAACTAAATAGGACTATTGTCTTTTAATGTTAGAAAGAATAAGTAATTAAGCATAATGAGTCGAAAATGTAAAAAATGTGATGTATCATAATGAGTCGTAAAGCATAATGACAGCAGACGTGAAACAATGTTAAGTAAAATGACAATAAAAAAAGTTGAGAAAGCATAATGAGTTATCACGAAAAGTACATAGAGTATTTTTAGCTTTTTTCCAAAACAAAACATGATGTTTCGAGAAACTAAATACTATAATTTTGCTTTAAGAAAACACTTGAAACCAAGTTGGTTGGCTACAAGAACCAATGTTACTGGTCCAAAAACATCAACCAACTATGTTCTTTCCCTCGTTACATGTAGCCGGCCAGCCCTTTCTATTTGTCTCGTACAGCCTTAACCTCGTTAATAATCCAAGCTCACGTGAATGACCTTATTTTATCACATAAACTCTAGCTTTTGCACTCAGTTCGATAGTTTTCATGTATTAATAGACCATGTTAGAACCCGAGACTGGAGTACTACACTTGTTTAGCTTCATTTTGTTATTATATTTTGCTAGTTGATAACTTGATACAATGGCTGAATCAAACGGTAAAGACAATGGGATCAATGGCTTGAAAATTCGGTTGAAACCAAGGAACACAGTTGTTTCGACTTCCTTGGTAAGAATGATGGAAAAATCGAGCACGATGTGGTCATGGACGAGACACGAAAGGAGAACAAAGAAGACCTCACACGCTTACATAGCCAAACAAGCTCAGTAAGATTATAAACTTCTTGTTATTTCTAATATTAATATAACAGCTTTGTTACTTTGTCAAATTATATTAATTTGTTAAATCATGTAATTCTCTAGTCTAGCGATGATGAGTTTGAAGGCGAACGAAAGAAGAACAAGACGACATTAGAGGATAGCAAGAACGGAGATGATGGAAAAGATATCGAAGTGGTGGATGTTGATGAGAAGAAAAAAGGGTTTTTGGAGAACATAAAAGCACACCTTCCTGGACATCATAAGAAGACCGAAGAAGGCGTTTTGACTCCTGAAGCTACACATGAAATAAACAATGATCATTTTCAAGAAAATGAGACGAAAGAGAAGAAGGGGATTTTAGAGAAGATCAAAGAGAAGCTTCACAAAAGTGATGAGGAGAAACTTGTGGAGAAGAAGGAGAATTGATAGGGTTCATGTTTGATTTTTAGGATTTCTTTAACTTGTCATGTGTTTTTTCTTATTTTAGCTTGAGTTTGTAAGATTCTGTAGGTTTTAGACTTTTCATCGTGGTTTAAGCTAGAAAAAAACCTTTGTAACCGCCGAATATTCATATCCGATGGTGTTTTCGGATTGATGTCCACTCATGTTGAATTCAGTATTACTAGTCATGATGTGAATACATGTGTTAGTGTTACTTAAAGTAGAAGATTGTGTAATTTGTTTTATTTAACTTTCTAACACATGTTGAGTAATTATATTAGCTTTGAGATGATCTCATGATGCATGGAATTTTATCATTTGAAATTTGCTTTAGTGATCGCTCAAATTACAAAAAACAATACTTATGTGTTAGTTTGTGTTATTATTTGTTTTCTAGTTGGAGAAATAACTATTTTCATATGTATATCTGGCATTAATGTTAGATTTTTAAATACTAAAAGTTCATATAATGCAAAAGCAATAGTTATAAACAGAAAATTCTCAAAATAGCTCAATTTTGAAAGCATGATCCATTTTTTAGCTTAAAGAAAATCATTTCTTAAAATATAACAATGCAACTAACTGACCATGCGACTCCGCTAATATTTTGACAAGTGTCTAATATATTATTAATAAAATAAAAGTTATTAGTGTGATTTGTGTAAGTTATCTTTAATTGATTTGAATTTACATTATGACTATTATCCTTTTGTACGATCAAATTTAGTCTTTTTTTCAAAAAGCAAACAAAAATTGATTTTTCTTTTTTGTATTTTCTAAAAGAAACCAAATTTGGTTGCCCGAAAATACAATAGCTGTCAGTTGCAAAAAAAATCACACCAACCACTAGTACTTTTTAAATTAAAACTGATATACATGTCAAAATATTAATAAAATCACATAGTCGATTGGTAGCACAAATATATTTTCAGAAATGACTTTTTTCGGTTACAAAATGAATTATGGTTTCAAAATCAGCTCATTTGAGGATATATATATATATATATATATATATATATATATATATATATATATATATATATATATATATATATATATAGGCAATTACATCTATATCCTTACTAAAATTCAATATTACATCAATATCCTTTTAACTTTCGTAATTAGGTCAATATCTTTTTCAAACTTTTGTAATTACATCAATATCCTTTTCAACTTTTAAATTCTCGTATTATACCACAAAATCACATGTTTTTTCATTACACGAAGCTAAAAAGTATATATGAACATATAAATAAATATGAAAAATGTATTCTTTCATATATATATATCCAAACTTTTGTAATTACATCATCATGTTTTTTATCAATCGAGGCCAAAAAATATGTATGAACAATATAATTGTGATGAATATCAGAGATAAATAATAAGTTTTTAAAAATAAAATTAATATAATTATAATTTAATTGATTTATGGATATATATGAGAATTTAAAAGTACGAAAAAGATATCGAAGTAATTACAAATGTTTAAGAAGGACATTGATGTAATTATAAAAGTAGGAAAGTTATTTATGTAAATGAGAAGGATATTGACGTATTATTAAACTTTAAAAAAGATATAGATATTCTCACTTTTTTTAAAAACCTTTGTTGCTTTTGAAATAAGGTGATTTTAAAGGTACCCACCCTTCTCCTTTATCCTCCTAGTTAACATGACAAGATTGTTTTTTATCATTCTTTTTCTTTATTCTTTGTTTTGCTTCATATTTTTTGTCTTTTGATATTTTTTGTTTTGTTAAATTTTATATTTTTTGTTCAACCACTTTTAGTTCTTTAGTTTATAATAAAAATAAAATTATAAATATTAAAAAGAAATTAAAAAAATTAAAGTACAAATAAAAAAAATAAAAAATGTAACTAAAGGTATTATAACCATTTTAGAAAGGTATGTATAACTTATCTCTTGAAAATATTTAATTAAAAAAATATATAAAATATATAAAATAAAATTTTGTCAAGAGCCAAGGTTCTAATCTATTATAGGTACGGGGCAAAATGTTAATTATTATTTTTTTCTTTGAAGGAAAATTGATTTGTCACTTCTTTTAGATATCTCTTTTTTTTCGTATTTGCTTAACTTAGTCTAATTTTATTAATAACCAAAATAAAAAAACAAAATACGTCATTATATAGCTCATATGAGAACGACCCACATGATAACTGATTTTTCCTTGTTTTATGTACGTATCCTTGTCGTCGTTTCCGAACATATTATGGTATTTTTTTTATTGACAAAATATAATATGCTTTTTACATGAATATCTGTAGTTTGTTTCATAATCTCACTTCGAACCTTCTTGTATGAGTGTATCCATTTTTCAGCTTTGTTGAAGAATTGTTTCGGCTTTTATTTATATAATTACGTAATTTTTTCAAAAGAAAATGTCATTCCTCTGATAAATACAAGGGTTAATAACGCTTAAAGCTTATCTTGTCAGATTGACGGTTTTGTCAAGACTAAAAAATTCTTTTTTTAGGCATTAAAGTTGGCGTTTTGTCTTTCTTTAAGATTATGCCTATATTATAACCATTTTACCCTTTCTAAATTTTTTTCAAATACTTTTTTTTGAAATTTTTTCCAATTTTTTTTTTTTTTGATTTTTTTGAAATCCTTTTTTTTTGAAATTTAAATTTTTTTCGAATTTCTTTTTTTTTAAATATTTTTGAATGGTAAAATGGTAATTATATGGTCATAATATTTAAAGAAAGACAAAAATGTCAACTTTAATGTCTAAAAGAGTTTTTTTTTAGTTCGATTCGCAGAACTGCCATTCTTAACAAATATAGTGCTTTAAAAGCTATTACCTCTAAATACAAAGAGCAAAATCAAGATGTCATTTACAAGAGAGACTTTAATTAGCTTTAAAATGGCAAAATTCTGTCGGGGAAAGGTTTTGATTTTTTGTCCTTTTGCAAAAGCGCATAGGGGATGGGAATGGTACGCGTTTCTGGTTCGATATCTGGATTGACAATAAGCCCCTTTAGGTGATCTTCCCCCGTTTGTTTGCGCTTGAGCTAGACAAGGAGATCTTGGTTGCGGACAAAATGAAGGTTGAGTTGGATCACTCCTTTAGACGTCAAGTACGGGATGGTTCTGAACACCAACAGTTGGTAGATTTATACTCGCGTCTGGAATTGGTGTCTCTTTCTCAGTCTAATGATAGATGGGTTTGCGTCTTGTCAGGTGATGGCGAATTTCGAGTGAGAGAGGTTCGTAATTTTCTTGATAACTTATTCCTTCCTTCTTTCTCGGAACCCACGAGATGGATTAAATCTATCCCCATCAAGGTTAACGTTTTTGTTTGGCGAGCTCGTCATGATTATCTTCCAACTAGAGTTGACCTGAATCTAAGAGGAATTATCTTGGAGTCTTCTTTGTGTCCATTATGTCATTCAGAGGGGAGGATATCAATCATGTTCTTTTCAGATGTGAAGTGGCCCAGATTATTGTTCGTCGTATATGTCGATGGTGGGACTTGGATTGGCATGATATTAAGTCTTTTTCGGATTGGCTTAGCTGGTTTTCTTCGATTCGTCCTTCGACCAAGGTTAAGAATATGTTGGAAGGCGTGTTTTCTGTTGCTTTGTGGTATATTTGGGGTCTGAGAAACCGCTTTATTTTCAATAAGACGCCTCCGAGAAGATCGGTGATTTTTTACGACATTGTGTCGTATTCTTTTACTTGGTGTTCAAGTCGTTGTAATAGAATCTTTTCGTGGGATTCTTGGTTAAAAAACCCACATTTAATTTCTTTGTAATGTTTCTTCTAGCTTCTTGCTAGTTTTTATAAAATTTGCCGTTTTAAAAAATAAAAATAAAAAGATAAACAGTAATTTTTTCAGTGAATTTGTAGATCATTTCGTTTGTTTTTCTTTTTCAATATTCAATATAGTTATAATTAAAGAAGGGTAGTACTGTTGATACCCTTAACATATAAATATAAGTGATACCCTATCAGTATTGCCCACTTTATTCATAATAAATAACAATTTTTAATATATATATATATTTTTGACTTATTAAACTTTATAGTTTTTGTTTCGTACTTTTGTTAACAACTTTTTATCATTTTTTGTTTTACTACTTTTGACTTATTAAACTTTATATATTTTTTTTTATTTTTTTTTTATTTTGTAGTTTTATAATAACTTTTAAAATATCATTTTTGAACGAAGCCGAACGTTCAATATTTCTACTTTTTTATGATCGTTTATTTATTAAATGAACTTTATATCTTAAATGAACAAACATGAACAAAGTCACGTCCGCTTATTTATTTTTATTTTTATTTTTTCATTTTTTATTTATGTAGTTTTATAATAAGAAAACGAAATTAAAAAAATAAAAATAAAATAAAATAAATTTCTTAGAAAATGTGGACATGTGGCCCTGTGGTACATAAAGAATGTCGTAATGAGATTTGGCAGATCTTAGATGGGACATTTTGTTACTGAGACTGTTTTCTACTACATTATCTCTACATTTTTTTCTCCAAAAAACGAAAGAAACGTGTTACACATAAAAAACTTACAACGACATTTATTATTGTTTTCTTCTCTTTACAGAACTTTCTCTCTTAAAATAAACTCGAAATCCAAGTGTAAACATTTCTGCTCCTCAATTGATTGTAGCTTTAATTTGGTAAGTCTCGTTGGTTGAACTTACTGAAACCTCCGTCCCAAAATATAAGTTCAATTTAATTTTTTGAATCAAACTTTGATCTTAAATATTTTTTTTATTATTATATAATACTTGATGAAAAATATATAAATGGATTGTGTTTTAAACGTATTTTCATTTGGTATAACTTTCATCAAGTGTTATATAATACAAACAAAAATATTTAAGGTCAAAGTTCGAGTCAAAAAGTCAAATTAGACTTAAAATTTAGGACGGAGGGAGTAATAAACTCGCACTTCTACCTCAACTTGCGTGTCCAACTCTAAATGAGATGCATATGCAAAGTGTCGAAACTAGAAACTAAAAGACCTACTATAGTTTTTACGAGTAATTTGTTAAGTTACAAAACATATAAATAAACGCATGTACTCAGGGCTTTTTTTTACTTTTTTTTTTTTTTTGACAGGTGACTTTCCAACTTAGGTTTCACCACCCTCCCGAAAGAGGGCCCTAACCCCACATCGACCGCCTATGTTGCTTTAACCGGTCCACGCAGTGAGATATGTGGCTTCAGGTCATGAGGAAACCGTCCGCCTCCACACAAGTTTCCTTGTTGAGTAACGACCGGATGAAAACCCGACTTTCTTCAGACTAACCCTCACTGAGCTTACCATGCAAGACAAATCCTCATCAGAATATCAACAGATCACGGACCACAAGTGAGGACTTCCCGATAGGTTACCCACCCGGTACTACTCTCACTAGTAGCTCGCTTAACAACCTAAGCATTTACCACTAGGCCACATGATCGATGATAAAGCGGTTTCCTGATTGATCAATAGAATTATAATTTTAAATCTAAAACTTTTAAAAAAATGCTTATTTACTTTCAAAATGAACAAACGAGCTACTATTAAGCTGATTTTAATATCAGAATTCGTGTTGTGCATAGTTATAAACCAGTTTAGTATATAAAAGTAAAGATTTTACGAATATTAGTTTTCAAGACATTGCGAGTATCCCATGCATTCTTCCAGTGTCCATATGAATTGAGGTGACCGAAAAATGAGCTGCAAATTCAATCCCAGTCTTGAATCCAGCCCCAAAGGCCCAAACTGGAAAACTAGACCAAGTCACAGTCTCAAAGTCCAATATAGCCTAACAACATTTACAGTTCATCGACTTTGTTTAGGTTTAGCCCATCAGCGCAGAACTACTCATCACCATTAGCAAATCACAAGATTTGCTACTATTTAATGAACACAAATAAAATTAAAAACCTGTGTAGCTTTAAAAATATCTATCTATGAATATACTATACGTATACCCGCGCAAAGCGACAATGTATAATTGCAAATAGTTATTCTTGTGAACTAGTGTTTTGGTGTGAACCTTAATGCAATACTTACGGGTTTAATTTGTAATCATTGCGAAAAAAAAAAAAAAAGAGCTGTAAACAAAAGATGAAAAAAGTCTGAGGATCAAACAATATATAAACTATTATTTAGTGGTGAATGTTGTTACAATTTTTAATCAAATGTATTTTAAAAACTTGTCATTTAAACCGTGTTAATTATAATGAGTAAACCTTTTCATTCAAACTTGGTTTGTAAGGCTGGTCGCATCCCACAGGTCAACATCGGTTGGGGCACCCTTTTTTTTCACCTTCGACCGATGTTCAAATCGGTTGGCACGATTGTGGTGCCTGATTGCCACATCGGTCGTGGACCAAAGATTTGCAATATCGGTTGGATTCTCGCCCGATGTAAACGCTTTGTATTCTCCTTCCCAACGTATACATTAAAAAAAAACCTTGGGTCGCCGACCGGGCATCCGGGTTGTCTCGGTCATTGGAGAGAAAAAGACGGCGCAGGCGCAGGTTGTCTCTGCGTCATGACCGGGACCACCTAGGGTATTGTAGCATTACATGTTACTCACATTTAAATTTGGTCCCAGTCGCGACCTGGGACGACCTGCGCCACGTCACCTTTCTCTCTCCAGCGACCTGAGACAACCCGGATGCCCCAGTCGACGACCCAAGGTTTTTTTTTTAATGTATACGTTGGGAAGGAGAATACAAAGCGTTTACATCGGGCGAGAATCCAACCGATATTGCAAATCTTTGGTCCACGACCGATGTGGCAACCGGGCACCACAATCGTGCCAACCGATTTGAACATCGGTCGAAGGTGAAAAAAAAGGGTGCCCCAACCGATGTTGACCTGTGGGATGCGACCAGCCTAAGAATTTTAAGTCTAAGAAAAGTTATAGATGCATTTAAACTAGTAGAGATAAAAACTATTAGGGTGACGTAACGGTAAGAATACCAACCTTCTAAAGAGGAAGTAAATGGTTCGAATCTAAGGGAAAAATTAATCTCTTTTTAGCTATGGAAGTTCACCTGCGCCGACTCCGGGCTAGGGTAGACGCAATGAGATTAGTCGACTCGCAATGTCAAGTCAAAAAGCAAGTTAAAAAGAAAAATAAATAAATAAATAAAAATACCCTTAAGTTTAACATTAGGGTCTGTAAACGAACTGAACGTTCAGTGAACATTTCATTAACTGTTCGGTGAAAAGTTCGTTTATGTTCGTTTATTTATTTAATGAACGAACATGAACAATATTTTACGTTCGTTTAGTTAAATGAACGAACATGAACAAAAGTCTCGCCCGATCATTTATGTTCGTGAACGTCTGATTATGCGTTCGTTAACATTCGTTTATGTTCATTTATTTAATTATGTTTATATATCATATCTTTTAATTATATAATTTTAAAATTGATTTGTTTAAACAAAAAAACACTTATAAAACAATGTATTGTGCAAAATGTAATAAAGTTTATATCTGTTTGCAAATGTTTATTTATGTTCGATCGTTTATTTTTGTTTAACTTTCATTTAATGTTTTAATAAACGAACATAAACGAATATGAACAACTCATTTTTTTAATAAACGGACATGAACAAGAAAATTCACCCCGTTTAAACGTTCGTGTCCGTTTATTTATCCGATTAAAATTAAATAAATGAATATAAACAAAACTCTGTTAATGTTGATACAGTTTGTTTACAGCCCTATTTAACATTAGCATCCCTTATAGTTATAGAAGACACGTGTCTTCTATCACAATAACACATGCACAATATTATTTACTAAGAGTAAACTACACCATTCGTCCTTGTGTAATACGTTGACCATCAAGTTTCGTCCTTTGACCGAAAAAATTGCACCGTTGGTCCTTAACTGCGAAACGTTAGTCATCGTTGGTCCCTCACCCTAACTGGTTGGACTAACGGGCGTTAAGCCTTGTTAAGTGGAGGGTATTTTTGTCTTTTCACACTTCATCTTCTTTAACCCACCATCTCCCCAAATAAAACTGCCCCTACCTATTTTTTTCTCCTTCATCTGCGTACCATAACTTTCTGCTTAGGTTTTAAAAATAATAAGCACTTTCATCTTATCCAATACTTAGGTTTAAAAAAAAATATGTTAAGCTTATGAAATAAGTATGAGTCGACGACCATCACAACTTATTGCCTAGTGCTTATTTGTATGTTAAAGATTCATGAGTACCACACAAGATTAACAACAACAAAAATTTATCGACAGCATAAATCGATCGATACCAAAACAAGATTTCAAAGCAACGAGTTATTAACGAAATAACATAAATACAATTTACAACGAGTTATTAACCAAACACTCGAATCTGAACAAACACATAACCTCAAAAACCCAAAAACACTCAAATCTAAAATCAAACACACACTTAATTACCTACCACCATCCACTGCCTTCTTGCCACCACCATCAAACCACCAACCACCACCACTGTCGGCACCACGGCATGTTGTCGTCAAACCACCTGCCGGATTAGTTACACAACCTTTATATCCAAACACCCCACACCCAATTAGTTACACCACTGCCGTTGCCGGATTTTTTACAACCACCACATTCGCGGATTCTATCATCATCCACTTTTGGCGAACCACCACCTCCACCATCGAACCGCATCCACCACTTCCTCCACTCCTCGTGTGTTTGTTTGTTTTGGTTTCAGATCTGGTCTTTTTTATTTGTTTTGGTTTTCATGTTGTGTTTAAGATTGTGGCGGTTTGAAATGGGTTTGTTGAAAGGTTGTGGCTGTTTGATGAACTAAGGGAGGAGATGGTGCGCAGTGCTGATTCACGAACCAACCCAAATCAAAAACAATAGCACCTTGATCTCCTTGTCTTGTTGGAGGTGTTGCGGGTGTACCTGGATGCTGGTAAGCGGCGTTTGGGCTTTTGATCTGTGGGTTTGATGGTTCTAATTGTTAGAGATGGGTTTGTGTATATGAAATGATATAGAAAGGACAATTCATTTATCTTTAAATGGAGTGCAGGTGTTTGTGTATATGAAGATATGGGATGTAGTATTTGGATAACGATGTGATATGAAAATGAGGCTAAGCTGTTGTTGATGATCATAATGGTGGGAAAAGACAAATATACCCTCTACTTAAAAAGGCTTAACGCCCGTTACTCACGTCAGTTAGGGTGAAGGACCAACGCTGAGTAACGTTTCGCAGTTAAGGACCAACGGTGCAATTTTTTTGGTCAAAGGACGAAACTTGATGGTCAACGTATTACACAAGGACGAATGGTGTAGTTTACTCTTTTACTAATTTTTAACAATATTACTTTAACATTATTAGGGGTGTTTTGGAAATATAATATGCGTTTAGATTTGGCTATGCTGTTTGATATTACAATAATCAGATAATTAATTTTTTAAATATTTAACAAATCAGATTATTTATTGAATTAATGTGTAAAATAACGTAAGCACATTTATACATGATAAAATGTAACATATATATAATAGTAAGAGCACACACATTCATAACGCCTCAACGGCGTTAAACCCACAAATCAAGCCACATAACGCGCGTTATTGCGTTATACCCGATGGGAGTGCATCAGCGTCACGCCGTTAGTCCCTGGGCGTTAAGGGACTAACGCGCGTTAAATAATTAAAAAAAATCATTTTACCCCCCTAAACCATTTCAAATAAATTTTCACTTACACCCCCTCAACCTATTCAAATTCAAATTTAAATTGTACTGGTCAATTCTGGGCGGGATAAATTCAAATTCAAATTTGAAATTTTAAAATCAAATACGAATGCTGGATTTATTCAAACTCAAAATCAACTCGCTTATATATATAACTCTACCGAGTTGTTTAGAACACACAACACACACAAGTTACACACACAACTCACACACACAAAATGTCTCGCAAAGATTTTTCTCAAGAATTCCCAAATTTGTAAAAGTTCTTTAAACCAACTTTCCAAATCCAAATCACTTGCCGGAAATCGCCTTTCCAACTCTACCGTAACATGATGTTTACTTCACACCACCGTAAAATGTCTTTCCGGTGGGTTTTGAAAACATCCCGTACCTCCAATTGTTTCTACTCCACCGCGAATGTTTCACGGGTGGATTTTCAAACCACCCGAGCGGGTTAAGTGAGGCTTCCTCCAAAATTGGAACGAGATGAAGAAACCGTAAGGGAGATTATGGAAGAAGCGAGCACGTAAAGAGGTCGCTCGCCGTGAGCAAGAAGCACGGAAGCTCAAGACTCAAAGACAACTATTTCGACATAATGGAGAGTCGATACTTCAATGGGGAGTTTTATTCTCCGCCAACCAGTTCTGATGGTTGAGACTCAGATTATTCGTTTTTTTAAGTTTTAGTAGTTTTATTTTCGTCAGTATTTGAAATGTTTTTTTTTTTCGTTGTATTTTTTTTTTTTTAATCTCGTATTGTAATATGTTTTTAGTTTTAATGAAATGTTTGTTGTAGTTTAATAAATGAAGTGCTTGTTTTAGTTTAGGGGTTGAAATTGAAAATATGAAATATTATTGGTGTTATGGTGTTATTGGGATGTTATGGATGGGAGTGTTTTTTGGGGATGTTAATGTTAAATGTTAAAGTCGATGTGGCCGACGCGACGCGGTGTTATTGGTGTTATGGTGTTATGGATGGGAGTGCTCTAACAAATTGTAAACAACTTATTAGCGTAATACATAGGGATTAGTTCTTAGAAAACTTCTTTTTAAACTAAAAATCGTACGACGCCACAAAAAAGCTGCCAGGTGTGCAATGTAACCAAGGGCATAATAGGCATATCGTATTGTTTTAAAGGTGTTTATTTAAGATGAGGGGTGCGTTTGGTATCCCACTATGGGAATGAGACTATGACTATGAAAGTGATTAAAGGTGTTTGTTTAAGATGAGGGGTCCACCATTATGGTAATGAATGATAAATATAATCAATACTCCAAATACATCAAGTAGGCTAGGTATGATTTTTCATAAGTGAGGGACCCACCACTACTATCAAACTCATACCCATTGTTATTCACGGCATCATACCAAACGCCAAACGCACACTGTTTCTAAATTGCATCTTAATTCTACTGTATTTAAATCGCATTTTAATATTGCATCAAACTGCATCATTTATTTTCAAGCGAATCATTTTATTTTCAATACTAATAATATGGGATCATCTGCATCTTAGCATCTTCTTTGTCATTTTGTAATTTGGATCATAAGGATTATTTTCATCCATCGATCATCATCGTTATCATTATTCTCATCGTCCACCATTAACCCATATTGACGGCACCATCGGTATCATTATTATGCATCGACATTCATCATCACCATCATCCTTTGATTCCATCCTGCATCATCGTTATCCGTTAATCATCATCATCATCGTCATCGTTTCCAGCATCATCTTTATCGTCGTCCATTATGCATCATCCCATCATGTATCATCGTTATTCGTTGAACCGTTAGTCATCATCCTATTGCGACATCAAAGTCATTCATTAATCATCGTCTATTATGCATCTTCCCTTTCGGCATCATCTAATGTGGCATCGTGGTCATGGTTTGTTAGCATCACCAGAGGCGAACGTCATCATTATGAAATTTATCATCATCACGTTGTTGGGGTACCACCAAATTTAAAATGACAGTGAAAACCCGAAAAGCAAAAACAAAAACGAAAGAGACCAAAATCAAAATTAAAATGATAACCCGAGAAAAATGATCGTATGAGTTGCCAACCAGAAATTTAACACAGATTAATAATTGATTTGATAATCATTTTTTATTAGATGATTTGACCCTCTATTTTGATGGAGGAATCGACTCGGGAGGAAAAATAATATCAAGAGTTAAAAAATAAATTCCGTTATTTTTGCATAGATGAGTAGCTGACATGTATAAGGTTTAAAATTACACAAATAGCCTCCCCAGCAATATTATCTAAGCTTTGAAGCTTCCATTTATTTACGAAATTGCCACAAACATCTAGGGCCTTTGATCAAGTCTAAGGCGATGCATCCAATGGCCAATATGCTATCCTACATTTTTTATTTTAAATGAGGTCCGTTTGGTATAGAGGTGTGAGAATCAAGGTATGAGTTTGATAACATTTGTAATTATTTGGTTGATGGGTTTTGAAAAAAAGCAAATTACTTATCTAGACAAAAAATATATCCCATTTACCAATCTATACTAATTTTTCATGATTTACAAAAATGAACTTATGAAAGTGACTATTCATCCATATCCTCACACGTGTTCTCCATTTCCTCTCTCTCATCTCACAATGCAATATTACTTACCTCATCTATAAGTTAGTGACCGTGTATAGAAATCAATAAAAAAGAAAACAAAAATAAAACCCACCATCATCAACACCGAACACACACCTGCAAAAATAAAACCCACAATCATCAACTACCAAGATATCCCCCATCACATGCAAACCTCTATCCTATCTCCCTATCACCATTTTATGCACTTATAGTAACAAACTCTCGCCCAGAATTTTGCCCCAGAACAAACCAGACGGTCGCCCAGAATTTCGCCCCAGGTTCACGCCTAGGGGCACGCCCAGCTCACTGCTTGTGCTCCACGCCCACCACCCGCCCACGCCCAGTTCACGCCAGGGCACGCACAACTCACCGCTGCTCCACGCCCGCCCACCCGCCCACGCCCAGGCACGCATGCTCCTCGCCCACCACCCGGTTCCACGCCTGTGGCACGCCTCATGCCACGCCCAGGCACTCCCTCGCCCAGGACCACGCCCAGAGAATTGGTATACACGTGTACGGTTTAAAACGTATTAAGCTATCAATCTAACGTCTAATATTGAAATGTTCATTTTAGAAAATTGTATGGGCGTGGTTTATATGTGTAAAGTAATAGGGGAAAGTGTTCATTTCAAAAAATTTCTCTTTGAAAAATCATTCATGTGGACCCTACAATTGACACCCATAGATCCATACCACTTAAATTTGGTGGATTTTGTCAATCCACCATTAATTTCACTCACCCACTCTTTTCCTTCATATTTAACAAACAATATTCAAACCCAAATATATAAACCAAACAACATTTTTTAAACTATCAAACTCATTCTCATACCACCATATTATCATACCAATATTCATTGTGATTCATATAAGCAAACCAAACGAACCCTGAGTGTTTTACTTGAACTCATATCGTAGTGGATATACTAAAAATTTAGTATGCTTTTCTCTTTTTCAATGGGCCATTAAGCATAATAGAATTAGGCTTTTAGCGAACAAAATTTGTGAATAACAAAATTAGGGTATACATTTTGTTTCTTAGCCGCATTATATCAACATATTTCTTTCTTTTTAATTTCTTCTTCCTTTTTCTCTATCACTATTCATGGTTGTCTTTCACTCTCTTCAACCAACTTTTTGCAACGGAGTAAGTATCTGTACAAAAGACTATGCAACGTTTCTCATTCAACAATAAGTACATGATTTTTGGTGATAATCGTGGTTGTTTTGATATTTTTCCCCAAAAATCCAAAATCACGTTTGAAAAAAGTATGGTGAGAGTTGCTTTTACAAAACTAACTCCCAATTTTCGTTTTATAAACGAGTACAATGAAGTTTTAAAATTCCATGTTGTTGCTAACCACCAAAAGAGGGGGATGTCATTACAATGTGGAATTTTATGGGGTGTTTGACTTAGCTTATTCATTATAGAAAAAATTACATGTTTGGTCCTTGTGGTATACCCCAAATAACAACTTTAGTCCCTAAGTCGTTTTATTACACCACGATACCTATTTTGAAACCTTGCACGATTTAGTCCCTATTTTGGATAGGCGTTAGTTAAGTCCGTTAAGTATTTTGCGCCGTTAGTCCTTCGTTAATAATTTTGCACCGTTAGTCCTTATTTTTAAAATATAGTTTTCCCAATTAGTCCCTCCGTTAATAATAGTTATCGCCCGCTTTTTACGTTTTGTCCGTTTTATCCATTTTCGCTTCGTTTTATCCGCTTCCCCCCCCCCGTTTTTTCGTTTTCCGCTTTACGTTTTATCCCTTTTAAATCTGCTTTTATATGTTTCGTCCGTTTTTACGTTTTGTCCGTTTTATCCGTTTTCTCGGTTTTATCCGTTTTTGACCGCTTTTTTACGTTTTCGCCCGTATTTTTACGTTTTTGTCTGCTTTTATCCGCTCGTTCGTTGTTTTTCACAAAGAATTCCAAAAAAATTGGAATTTTTTCACAAATTTGAAAAAAAATTTGAAAAATAAATTGGGAAAAAATATTTTGAAAAAAATAAAATATTTGAATAAAAATTAAAAAAAATTGAATAAAAAATATTTTTCAAATATTTAAAAAAAATCTTATAAAAAAATTTTATGAATTTTTTTGTAAAAATTTTCAATATGTCGAAATACTTTTTTTGTTTCGAAACTTTTTTTTCAATATTTTTCGAAATTTGAACATATTGTAAAAAAATTCGAAAATATTGAAAAAACGGACATATTTTTTAAAGATTTAAAAAAATATATTTTTTATTCAAAATTTTTTGAAACTTTTATTCAATTTTTTTTTCAAATTTTTTTTCAAATTTTTTTTCGGAAATATTTTTTCCAATTTTTTTTTGAAATTTTTTCCAAATTTTTTTCTTTTGGAAAAAATTTTCAATATGTAGAAATAGTACGAAACGAACAAAAGCGAAAGAAAAGACAAAATGTAAGAAAACGGAAAAACGGATGAAAACCGATAAAAGCGTCTTTAAAACCGGACAAAACGTAAAAAGCGGACGAAAACATATAAAACAGATTAAAACGGAAAAACGAACAAAACGGACAAAACGTAAAGAACGGCGAAAAAGATTAAAACGAACGAAACGGATAAAACATACAAAACGTGAAAAACGGGCAAAACGGATAAAAACGAACGCAAAAGGAAAAAGCAGACAAAACGAAACAACAAGCGAAACGGAAAAAAAAGCGGACAAAACGTAAAAAGCGCCGAAACGAATAAACAACGAGCGGCGGATAAAACAGACAAAGCGTAAAAATGGGCGAAACGTAAAAACGGACGAGAACGGTTAAAGCGTAAAAACGGTCGAAACGGATAAAAATTGACAAAACGGATAAAACGGACAAAAGCGTAAAAAAGCGGACGAAAACATATAAAAGCAGGGCGAAAGGGATAAAACGTAAAAAGCAGACAAAACGAAAAAAATGGGAAAACGATAAAAGCGAACAAAACGGATAAAATGGACAAAAACTTAAAAATACGGGCGATAACTATTATTAACGGAGAGACTAACTTGGGAAAACTATATTTTAAAAATAAGGACTAACGGTGCAAAAATTATTAACGAAGGACTAACAAAAAAAATACTTAACGGACTTAACTAACGCCCATCCAAAATAGGGACTAAATGCGTGCAAGGTTTCAAAAATAGGTATCTGTGGTGTAATAAAAACGACTTAGGGACTAAAGTTGTTATTTGGTGTATACCATAGGGACCAAACGTGTAATTTTTTCTTCATTATAACATAAGGGTTTGTGGAGTTTGTTTGGTGGAGAGCTTTTTAAAAACTTGAGCTTTTGAAAACTTGGATTTTTTTTATAACAGATTGTATCATTTGGATAATAACAAAGATTGCTTGATTCAACATCGCATTGCTAATAATTTTTGGGCTTGGGATTGGAGTAGGCCGGTTAACACGGGTAGGACCAAACATGAGTTTGATGCTCTTATTTTTGATATTGCTACTATAGAGCCTGATGATCTTGGTGTTCATGATTCTTGCATTTGGAGTCTTTCTCATGAAGATTCTTTTTCGGTGAATGCGGTTAGGAAGCACATAGACGAGCTTACTCTTCCTACCTTATCCCCTAGCACTCGGTGGTGTAAGGCTATTCCTATAAAGGTGAATATATTTATGTGGCGGCTGTTTTTAAATAGGCTTCCAATTCGGTTAAACTTACCTTCCAAAGGTTTAGAAGTTGACTCAATTACTTTCCTGCCCCGCAACATTTCGTGAAATCGATGTTCATTCATTTTTCACCGTGACACTCGTCATTGCTTTGGCGCCTTGTGCGTGCACTGATCTGCTCTACTTTCCCATCATTTTCCTCTTGTGGTGAGTGGGATTCTTGGTTTCAGTCATGGCACACATCTAAGGAAAAGAAGGATTGCGCTTACGCCATTTTTGCAGCTTCTTGTTGGTCCATTTGGCGTTATAGAAATAATATCACATTCAACTCTCATTCTATGAGGAAATGTGATATTTTCAATTATATATGTCTTTTTTTCCTTTTCTTGGATTAAGTTTAGAGGTAATCTTTGTATTACTTGGAACGATTAGTTGCAATCGCCTTTGTAATTTTCTAGCGCCTTGCTGGTTCTTTTTAATAATATATCGTCGTTCAAAAAAATAGCTGATTTGGAGATTTTGGAATCTACAAAGAAGATTTTTAGTGTTTGGAGTTTTAGAAAATAGCTCAAGACGATAACACCCTCGAAATAATACCGGTGAAATAGCTTTAGCTCAACCTTCTACTCCTAAAAGTTGTAATTCCATCTACAAGCTCCAACTAATTTTGCTAAACACACCCTTAACATAAAAAGCCAATACTTAGGAGCTGCTGCAAAAAGGTTGTTTTTTTCTTTAAAGAACAAATAACCATTATATTACAAGTGTTTGACTTAGCTATTTTGAAAAGTTGATTTATTAAGTTTATGGTTCAACAACAACGACAACATACCCAATCCTGTCAGAGCGGGGTATAGGGGAGGCAGAATGTACACATATCCTACCTCTACCCCATGATAAATCTGAGAGTAGAGAGACTGCTTTCAGAGAGACATCCGGCAAGTGAAAAAGTGCGAGTGAGAGAGAACATACATAAGAGCAAGGAGCAAGTGGGCAAACAATTAAAAGCAATCAAAAGATAAAAGGCAAAAAAGACAAGCAAACAAAGCAGAAAAAGCAGGGAACCATCAAACAAGGAACATAATGGAAAAAAGACTTAAATATATAAAGAAAGACACCGCGGGAGCAAATAAGCATTCAAAAGACAAAAGGCCAAACAAGCAAACAAGCATACAAAGCAGAAAGACATTGAACCAGCAAAAAAACAAAAGAGATACGAGGACAAAACAAATAAAAGCAAACCCCACAGAAGAAGCATATAAAGAAACAACAAATCGCAAAGGGGGTTGGGGCAAGGCATAAACAAACAAACACAAGCAAAAACGCAAAAAAGCAAAAAAGCAAGAGGGCAAAAACACTAAAGAAAAGCAATCAAAGAAAAAAGGGGCAAAAGTTAAAAAGGATAAACTAAGAACAAAGAGAGCAACACATAAACAAAGCAGGGCAACGCAAAGGGGGCTAAAGCAAAGGCAAAGCAAAAGGAAAAAAAGTCGCCAATAGACTCCATAAAACCTAAAGGGAAAGGGCAAGAAACAAAAAAAAACCTAAAACGCAAAGAAGCAGGGCAACTAAGAGAAGTCTAAAAAGACTTAGACGCAAAGACAACCTCCTATCACCTAACCCAAACTACTCGCAAATTATAATCCTAGCTCTCCATGTATTCCTGTCTGAGGTCATGTCCTGAGACAAGTGGAAGCTCCTTCTTGTCTTGCTTAAGTTTATCCTCCCACCGAAGTTTAGGTCTACCCCTTCTTATCAAGCCGTCGACTATCAGCGTTTCGAATCTCCTTACTCGTGCTGATTATGGCCTCCTCCTGACATGATTGAACCACCGTAACCTTCCTTCTCGCATATTTGAGATTATAGTTTCAACTTCGAGTTCTGCTCTGAAAACTCCGTTCGGGATCATGTCAAGCATGGTCTTACCACAAGTCCATCATAGCATTCTTAGTTCTGCCACTTCCACCCTCTTAGCTTGAGCTTTCGTGATAGGCCAACACTCTGACCCGTACAGGATAGCTGGTCTACTTCACACCTTATAAAATTTTCCCTTTAGCTTAAAGGGCACTTTCTTATCACATAGAACTCCTGACGTTGCCTCTATTTAGCCCACCCTGCTCTAATACGGTTGGTTACGTCATCGTCTATCCTCCCTGATTTGTGTATCACCGAGCGCAAATATCTAAAAGACTCCTTTGGTTGAAGATTATGGTCGCCGATACGAACTTTCATTTCCTCGTTGTGGTTGATCTCATTACTACTGAAATCACATCTCAGGTATTATGTCTTCTCTCTGCTTACACGAAGTCCATTGTCTTTCAGTGCCTCCTTTCAGTGCTCCAGTATGTAGTTTAACCCTTTCGTCGATTCTCGCAACCAAAGACAATATCGCTCACGAATATCATGCTCTAAGGAATTCACTCTTGTATCCCTCGTGATAGCTCATCAAGAATCAAGGCGAAGAGGTAAGGGTTGATAGTTGATCATTGGTGGAGTCCAACTTCCACCGAGACAAACTCAGTGATCCTCACCGTGGACTGTACGGGGGTTTTTGCCCCCTCAATGACTCTCAAGTATCTTCGTAGGGTTCCTTTATCTAGAAGAGTCCTCCAAATCAACTCCCGTGGAACACTAGCAAATGGATTTTATAGGTCAAGGAAAGCCACATGCAAATCTCTCTGTCATGGTTGTCAATATCCCGATCTTGATCTTAGGATCTTTCGATTTTACGATACTTCAAAGAAAAAATGATCCGGATCTTACATGGAATCTTTGAAAGCTTAAGATTTTATAGGATCCCGATCTTGATCATAGGATCTTAAGATCTAATCATGTGTGATCTTACTTTTCTCGAACAACAAACTAAAAAAACTACAAATTTATGGATTGTGTTATGTAGAATTTAAAAAACATCATGTTAAGCTTCTTATACATTTAATAATCATAATTTAGGACAACATTTATATAAAATATTTATATAATTTTGTATTTATGATACATAATAATTTATTTGTGTAATATTACAAAGGCTACTACAAAAATGACATTCTGGTAGGATCTTAAGATCCCGATCTGATCTTACGATCTCGTTCTTGCAAAGAGGAAATTGATCCTAAGTAGGATCATGATCTTGAAAACCTTTCTATATTTCTTTCTCTATACTTCTCCATAAGACTTTTGAGAAGGTTGATAGCCTCGATCGAAGACCTTCCTGGCATAAAACCGAATTGGTTCTATGGCACCCTCGTCACCCTTCTTAACCTCGATCGAAGAACCTCCTAGAGCTTCAAGGTGTGACCAAGTAGCTTAATACCCATATAGTTGCTACACACTTGCGCGTTGCCATTGTTCTTGAAAATAAGGATGACTTCACTGAGTCTCCATTCTTCTGGCATCTTAGCGCTAGAGAATATCTTGTTGAAGAGACAGGTCAACCATTTAACCCCCTCATCTCCTAGGCTCCTCAAAGATTCTATCAGTATTTGATCCGGGCCTACTACTTTATTTATACCCATCTTCTGTAATGCAACCTTCACTTCTCCTTGGCTGATCCTCGAGTAGTAGCATGCGGGTAACATATGTTGGCTAGGGTTCTCACCTTTCCCAATTTCTTCGGTACTCCTTACATTGAAAATAGAGGAGAAATACTCCCCCATCGCTTCCTAATATATTATTCATTCACGACGTCAGCCTTCATCTTTGATATATTTAATGTTTCCTAAATCTCTTATTTTTCTCTCATGGGCTTTAGGCATTTTGAAGATATCGTTTGCTCCCTCTTTGGAGTCCAATTTCTTGTACAAATCTTCGTACGCATTGTCCTTCGCATGTACTACTGCCTTTTTTGCTTCTCTTTTAGCTACTTTATACCTCTCTTTTGCAGAGGCCATCCGCTTGGTGGCCCTCTCTTCTCAAAAGAAGCTCTCTGAATCGAGATTGTTTCTCCGCGACTTTGATTTAAACCTCCTCACTAAACCACCAAGATTCCCTGCTTGTGGTCTGGGATATCGCTGACCCACTGGTGACACGTAAGGAATCCTTTGTTGCGTCTTTAATGATGCAAGCAAGGGTGTTCTACATCTGATCCGCGTCCCTAATAGTCAAGTCCTCCGACCGAGTAGAAAGACCGTCCGAGATTTTCGCTCTAAATGACTCTACCACATCTCCGTTTCAATTTCTTCCACAAAATCCTCGGTATTCCTGTCGCTACTCTCCCATGTCTTCGCCTTCGAAAAAGTGCATCTAAGGCAACCAATCTGTATTAAGATGAACATGCCTTGCCAGGGAATACCCTGCAGTCCTTACATGCTCTAAGGTGAATTATGCGCACCAACAGATAGTCAATCGGGATGTTGTGACCCCACTCTGGAAGGTAATTAATTTTATGGTTCAAACGGGAGCTAAACATGTTCGAATAGAAATGTAGTTCAAGTAACTTTTAGGTTATATAGTATACTTGTCTAACAACATTTGACGGATATTTATGGTTGTCGGAGGTTGTTTGGGAATAGGGATTTGCTTATTTAAAACTACTGATATGGGTAAAATAAGTAGATAACTAGATATCATCTTAAAAATAAGCATACAAACGGCTAACAAGCAAGTCAAGTTGGATATCATTAGTTCTAGCAACTACATAAATGCATTTATCTGTGCATGGAATGGTGATGAAGGCCAATGGAGCAACACGACTCGAAATGAATACTACATATATAGAATGAAACAAATGCACATGTTAGTCTTCTTTTTCACACTACACCAAATAGAAATCTATATTTTACGTTTCAACTTTTAATCTATAAACTATAAACAATACATAAGTCAAACCCAATAAAGTAATGATATATTATTTGATCAGAAGTCCATAAAGAACATGTATAATTTGCGGCCGTCAAGCGCCGTCTTGAATACTTCGTAGAAACTAAATACATGCAAAATTATTAGCTGTTTAACGCGTACAATCATAGCAAGTTGGTAAAATAATCTCCACCGTCGATTATGTCCGGTCCCACAAAAAGAAAACACGTAAAAGAAGGTGCATGACAATAGACGGTCAGGATTAATTGTCTGAGCTGTATAAAGAATGGACACATGGGATTTCCCGTGTATCTAGTCGTCTGTAATCACGGATGGTACGCGTTAGCGTTAGTTTAGGGTTATGGATACTAGCTTGTTACGTTAAATTTCATAAAAAGAATATAGATTTGTATATGTTTATAGTTTTGTAATTTATGCTCTAGACAATTAACATTTTAATAGTACTTGGCAATATTCTATACTTCTATGTTTTGTTCATATAAACACGTTTATGATAATTATAGATAGATGTCAAGTTTTAAAACTTGATATATACAATTTTAAAGTGTGTTGCGCATTCATTACGGCTCAAATTGATGATTGATACATAACATACTTTCAATTAGGGAAATGATATTAATAATGTTTTAAAATGTTGTTTAACTTGGCAGAGTTTCCGGTTCACGATTTGACTGCTGAAAATAGACGAAAATATATAAAAACGAAGAAAAATGGACTAAACGTATAAAAACGCATGAAAATATATAAAAAACGGATGATAACGAATAAAAATGTATAAAAACGTAAAAAAACGGACGAAAACGTAAGAAAACGGATGAAAACGTATAAAAACGGATGAAAACGAAGAAAAATTGACTATTTAAAACGTATAAAACCGCATAAAAACGTATGGTAACGTAATAAAACATATAAAATGGATGAAAACGTATAAAAACTGATGAAAACATATTAAAAAACGGATGATAACGGATAAAAATGTATGAAAACGTAAGGAAACGGATGAAAACGTATAAAAACGGACGAAAACGTAACAAAAACAGACGAAAACGTATAAAAACGGATGAAAATGAAGAAAAATGGACTAAACGTATAAAAACGCATAAAACGTCTGGTAACGTAATAAAACATATAAAAATGACGAAAACGTACAAAAACGGATGAAAACATATAAAAAAAAGAATGATAACGTATAAGATTGTGTGGAAACGTAAAAAAAGGACGAAAACGTATAAAAACGGATGAAAACGTATAAAAGCGAATGAAAACGTAAGAAAAATAGACGAAAATGTATAAAAACGGATGAAAACATATAAAAATAGACCAAAACGTAGTAAAACTGACGAAAACTTATAAAAACGGACGAAAAAAAAGTTTAAGGACGGTGAACGCATTTTTCGCTAAACCACGGTACCATTTATGTAAATTACTCTAAAGAAGGTGCATGCAATTTTCACAATTTCACATAGCCAAATGATCGTTACACGTTTTCACTACCCATAAATAATTAAATAAAATAAAATAAATAAAATTATTGTACTGAAAAGTAAAAATATATATATATATATCTATATATATAGTAGGGATCCAAATGAGAAGTAAATTAAAATAAAGTGGTGAGAAGTGACCAAAACCACGCATTTAAGATCTGCAACGACTTACATTATATGCATTTCTATTCATATAGATCAACATCTTGAGTTCGAAAGTTAATTTGATGTATAGATGGTGCAAATTGATTTTCATGATTTCTGCAAGTGTAGAGGAACAAAAACAAGAGAAATCATGAAATCGATCTAATATACGATACGCATCCGATTAAAGCTAGAAACACACTATGGTGCATTATAATGCATCTAAGATTATAGGGATCGATCTAATTTAGGTCCGTAAATCCTTGATTGCGGTTGTAGTTCTTCTTATTTCTTCTTATTTTAAGAATCTTCTTATTTGATCCTAACTATATATATATATATATATATATATATATTCGCTACCTTAAAAAACAAATGATGTCAAATATAATACTTTTATAAAATATTTCCCTTTTCGATACTTACATTAAACTTACTTGTTTTATGACATACCAATTTAATTAGGTTAATGATTTGTATACTCTAAAATTTTATTTGCACACTCAAAGTACAAACAGTTAAAGTAAAATGTTTAATACTCTATAAGTATTTGATGCACAGATAAAGTGTCTTAATAAATTCTCAAAATGTGCAAATCAATTCTCATTTAATTAACGAAGGTGAATAATGGAAACTCTATTTTTTTTTATCTAAAAGAACACATGAAGATTTCCTATGTTAGTAAAATGTACCATTCTTTTTGGAATCGAAATCAATGCAAGTGATTACGTATTAGGTATAATATAAGTCGAAAAGGCACATATATGTACATGTAGTAATGCCGTATTAGTAAAGAATGAGGTTGGCTGCTGTCGAACAGTTTTAGTCAAAAAGAATACTTGGGTATGAATGTGTCATTATTGAAATATGCAAGTACATGTGAATTTTAGAAAAGAAAACTTTTGCTAGATTGAAAAGGCACAACCCTTTTTGCTACCATTGCGTACGCGAATGCCAAATGTGGTGTCTTTAAACTTAAATTATATAACAAGAGTTTATCTATATTTCTTTTTCTTTTCGAACTAGTTTCTCATCTAAGTACATAATTAGATAAATTTACATTAGGAGTTTTCTCTAGTTTAGACTAGCCAAAAGGTCTTTTCTTCTTTCTAAAATGTGTATCGCTTGACCGAATCTGAACGATTGACTAGCTATGTTTCATTTTTGTGTTCTTGAACAAAAATCCAAACCGTTCTCATACGTTTATGACGTAACTGGACTTTTTTTGTCATATGACAAAACGATATCATTATGACCGGGTTTATCTTCACGAATAAGTTGTGGATTCAAGTTTCCGCCAACAGTTTATTAGAGAGCTAGGTGTAGTAACACATCAATAATCGTTATTGGTTTGTCACATCATTATCCTATCAATAACACTCTAATAACTAAAACACACTCTCTAGCAATAACACCCAATAACTATTATTGATGCATATGAGTCTCATAACACACGGCCAAAAATACCTTAATTAAAAAAAAAAAACAAAAAAAAAACAAATAGTGCCCGCCCGTGGTTTGCACGACAAGTAGCCAAATGGCTTGCCAATTACACCACCACCAGTGCACTATAGCTATGCCATTAGTTCCAAAATATGCCAATAACATATTGTTGATGCTTTCTTAGACCAAGAATGGTATGGATGTGTGAATATTCGCATTTGCGTAAAACCATATATAACTCCGAAAATAATTAATCTGACTTGGTAGTTCAAAACCGAATTGTCTTTTAGTTCGATTATTTTTATCTTTCGACTATTTCTATATACAACGCATACCCTAACTATTGTTATTATCATGATTGATTTGAATTGATACTATATTTTAGAATTTTGGAAAAAGATTAACATAAGAAAGCGTACATGATGGTTCGATTTGCAGTTTGAACACACACATCAGGCCACAGCTAGACAAGTGGGTCCATGTGCATATAAACTCTTTAACATATACGAGTCCTATATAAACACTAATTCTTCAACTTCATGCAATATCAAACTCTCTAATCACTCTCTATCTCTTCTCATCAAATCAATTTCATCAAAATGCAAAAACCAAACGGATTATATTTGTGTGTTCTTCTTTGCCTTGTTGCGATCGTTAATGCAGAAGACCCGTATCGATATTTTACGTGGAACGTTACGTATGGAGACATATACCCTATGGGTATTCGTCAACAGGTAAAAATATTCATGATTATAAGTTTTTGACTCGATTAGTATGTATTGAGATCATAAACTCCAATGATCTTGGATGAACGTATTAATTTATGTATTTTTGTTCATGGAGATGACGTTTTTGTGTATCGTTTTGTAGGGAATTTTGATAAACGGGCAGTTTCCGGGACCTGAAATATATTCAGTAACGAACGATAATCTCATTATCAATGTCTTCAATAATCTGCCTGAGCCTTTTCTTATTTCATGGTAATTGATCTCACTAATCTGAGTTTTTTCAAGTATGAACTACAAGGTTTTTTCAAGTATGATTTAATGCATAATGTATGAGACTAGAATGCATGATCAAACACGCTAGCGAAAAATTAGCAAATACTTATTCAATGAAGTGTGAACATTAAAGAATGATGATGTGAACATTCTATTAATATTCCTTATTCCGCGTTAATTGATTATGATTTTTATTAAGAAAAAGACTGATTATGACAATCAAATATTTTAAATTAGTTTCTAATTGTTACATTTGGACTAATTCTTATTTTTGGCTCTTGGTTTTTGGTTTCCTAAGCAAGAAAAACATAGAAACAGAATCACACATTATTCGGCACAAAACACCGAGAATACTACTGATCATAACAATGTGATTTTGTTGTGTTTCTTAACATAGGAATGGAGTACAACAAAGACGGAATTCGTATCAAGACGGAGTCTACGGGACAACTTGCCCGATCCCATCTGGACAAAACTTTACGTACAAGTTACAAGTTAAAGATCAAATCGGGAGCTTTTACTATTTCCCCTCCCTCGGGTTTCAAAGTAATTGGTGGATTCGGGGCCATCAAAATCTTGAAGAGGCCTGTATCCCGTCCCCTTCTCGAACCACTGATGATTACTCTATTCTTATCGGTGACTGGTACACCACAAATCACACGGTAATTAAACGTACCTTTAGACATGTCACATTAAAATAATTTTACAACTTATCTCGACTAAAAACGTTTTTTAAATCATGTTGTGTGTTTTAGAGACTCGAGAAGATTTTGGACCTCGGATGGAGGCTTCCGTTTCCCGACGGAGTTTTGATCAATGGTCGTGGTGATGGTGGCGTGTCGTACAATGTCGAGCAAGGTACATTGTTTAGTAACGCACATCTTTAATGTGTACTTTTAACTTCTTACCAAGTATAACTAAAATACTTAACAAAACTTGACTGATTATTTCAGGTAAAACATATAGGCTAAGGATATCAAATGTTGGCCTACAAAACACATTAAATTTTAGAATCGAAGGTCACTCGATGAAACTAGTCGAAGTCGAGGGGACTCACACGGTCCAAATATCTTTATCATCGCTCGATATTCATGTTGGACAATCTTACTCGGTTTTGGTCACTGCTGATCAAACACCTCAAGATTACTACATTGCGGTTTCTTCTCGTTTTGGTAATTCAACACTAAACACCACTGGAATTCTTCGTTATACCAACTCCAAAAGAGCGGTATCTGGCACACCTCCACCCCCTCCCGACAATGACATTACTTGGTCACTAAACCAAGCTAGATCCATCAGGTAAAAAAAAAAATCATGACAAATACCATGTCGAGACAGGTTCTCGTGTCGGGTTCTGATTGTTTGTAATTTTTTCCAGGACTAACTTGACTGCTAGTGGACCGAGGCCGAACCCACAAGGGTCCTATCATTATGGACAGATTAACCTAACCCGAACAATAATAATAAATGGTGCTGCATCGATAATAGATCGAAAGCAACGATACAGTGTTAACGGTGTGTCATTTGTCGCTGCTGATACGCCTCTTAAGCTGGCAGATTACTTCAACATTAGTGGAGTTTTTAAGGTAGGGAGCATTCCTGACCAACCCTCGGGTAATGCCCCCTATCTCGACACTTCAGTTATGGGTGCCGCTTTTCGAGATTTTATCGAGATAGTGTTTGAGAATCAAGAAAATATTATCCAAAGCTGGCATCTTGATGGATACAATTTCTTTGTTGTTGGGTAAGTGTTTTTCTCACGCTTTAAATTTGCAACAAAATTTAGCTTTACGATTTTAGGCTTAGCGACGCCACTTATTTTGTCACTAAAAACTTTTTTCTTATACACAGCATGGATCAAGGCCGATGGAGCAATACGAGTCGAAATGATTACAATCTTGTAGATGCAGTCTTCCGTTCTACTGTTCAGGTTCGATTCTTTTGCAACATTTAGTAAATTATCGGGAAACTTTATTTGGTGTCACTATTAGTCCCACCAGGCTAAAGTTGTCGAATTTTCTGAATGTAGGTATATCCGAAATCATGGACAGCAATATACGTAGCCCTTGACAATGTGGGGATGTGGAACATCAGGAACGAGTTTTGGGTTCGACGGTATCTTGGGGAACAATTCTATCTTCGTGTTTATTCGCCGGTGATGTCACCAAGAGACGAGTACCCTCTACCCGAAAACGCCCTTCTTTGTGGCAAGGCTGCCGGGAAAAGATAATAACATGTCGCAATACCCATTCATTACCAAAAAATTCTTTGCAACACTTCATTTTTTTTGTACACATTTAAAGAATACGTACTTAATGTACCTCAGTGACATAATACAAGCAATTTATTTTTTAATTGTCTCAAACCCGATATAACCATTTATTTTTAAGCCAAGTTTTTCGTGTTTTTCTTTGATTTAGAGAGTATTGACTAATCAAATTTATTTATTGTTTCAAGTGTTTAAAACCAAGTTTTTCGTGTTTTTTCTTTGTAAAATTGACTATCAAATTATGCTAGAACTAGCAACATTTACTATATTGTAAGACTAATGCTAATGAGAGTCGCTCAATCAAACCCTATAAAAGCAATGCGTTGTCCCATTAACTCACCCCAAAGCGCCGCGTTGCTTGATGACCATTTCAATGTTTTGGTTAATTGAGTGACCGAAACATTTAATAAAACAACTCCAATTTTTGTTACCGTTTATATATTAACGGGGTTGCTTTTGTGGTCACCACTAACTAGTTATGGTTGGGGTGGAGTTGTGGAGAGAGAAAGTTGAGGTGATGCTGAGGTGACAGAGTTGCTTGGGTGAAAAAGTGGTCACTACTAGCATTAGTCTTAACTATTAAAAATTGGATTTGCTAAAAAATGCATATTGCACAATGCTTAATACAACAATTAGTATGAATATAAAAGGAAACTTGTACTTTGTTAAATTAAAAATACATATATTTAAGTTAATTTTTTATGTTCATTTATTATGCAAAAAATACATAATTACTTTAAATATGAATTGAGCAGACTATTTAATGTGCCTTAATCATTACCAGATTAGTATTGTTTAGCAAAACGCTTGAAAGATTTATAAAATTGTCACCTTATGGTAGGTGAAGTCAAAAGATAAAACGAAGCTCCCTGAACATCTTTATGGTCTTGATATATACGACGGAGTAGATTATTTGTTTAAAGAGAAAGAGAATTTTTTTGTTTAAAAAGAATATTTTTAATGGATGTGTTACTTTTAAATTGTTACGTGTATGTTACTTCTCAATAATCATATAAATTTAACTCAATAAATAAATGTGGTTTGTCAAATATTAAAAAAACTGATTATCTGATTATTGCAATATGAAACAGTATAATCAAATCCAAGCATTATTTTTCATAATCACGTTATGTAACAGTTGACTATATGATTATCGTTTCTAAAACGCATAATCTGTTTTTAATAAGCAATTCTTAACACTCCCTTAATAATAAACAAACCTATTCAAAATACTATACTTTTTCATACCAACGTAAATTTTAAATGATCATTCATCATTTTACACAAAAATATAGATCTCTTCATAATTCTTTAGATCTATTTTTAAACCATTGTATATATGATGAAAAAAAAATCATTAAGTATAACGTTGTGCTTTTATAAATTAATGTAGTAATATTTTCTACTTGTCACTTATCACAACAACAACAACAATAATATTTTTTTCACTTATATGCTGTAATTAATTTAACTTTGATAAAACATATTTAAGTTTTAATTTGATTTTAGTTTTGAAATAATAGAAGCTTAAATTTAAAGAAAGTGGCCCATTTATCGCAAGAACCAAAGAGGGTGTTTGGGAGAAAAGATGACTTAAAGTTCGAAGAGGTCGTGGTCAATGCTAGAGGGGCACAGTGTGGTTTGGATTAAAAGACCGTGCTAGACCAGCCAAACTAGGGTGTTCACGGACGGGTAATATCCACAATGGCAAAACCGAAACCGAACCGAACAGAAAATAATCGAACCGAATTTGTGACCGAACCGAATTGGTCAAAACCGAACCGAAACGAACTAAATATTTGGTTATCGGGTTGGATATGGTTTAGCGATGAAAACCGAAAACCGAATTCATATAAAATATATATTTTTCTATGTATATATATGAAAAATCACAAAACTCTTTTTAGTATAAATATAACATGATTTAAGCTTGAAAAAATATTTTGTGCTAAAATATATCTAATTAAATAAAAATAATTAAAATTATGTAATTCGGGTTATTCGGTTCGGTTTTCGGTTATTCGGTTCGGTTGAATCAAATTTAATTTCGGTTCGGTTCGGTTCGGTTTTCGGTTATACCCAGAAAAAAAAATTAACCGAACTAACCAAACCGAATAACCCGATAACCGAACCGATGAACACCCCTAAGCCAAACAAAGCTCTGGCCAGACTTAGCCCAAAGACCAAAATATATATTGGACCTACATTTGAAATAAAGTGTTTACTTTTAAAACCGTTTTTTTTTCTTTCGTGTTTAGTCAGGCAAAGACCCGACTTTTCTTAGGGTTTTTTCTGACTTCATGCTTAGCCTGATTGTAAAAAACTAAAAAAGGTTGAATAATTTTATCCCTTTAAAATTTTAGTTTCGATACTTATTATGAACCCAAGTAATAATAATATGTAAAAGTAGATGAAATGCAAGACAAGAAAGTAAAAAAGAATGATCAAACTAAACACAAGAGATTTATAGTGGTTCGGCAACAAAGTCCTCCTCGCCCTACTTCACTCCTCGAGTTTTCAACTTGGGAGTTACTTCACTATGTCAACAAGCTCACTTCTTGATGGAGAAAACTGTACAACGTCGCTTAAACTTTTACCGATACAAAGCTAAATATCGAGTCTTAGTCTAGATAGAACCAACCTTTCTCTCTATGTATTTTGAGGACTAAAATACTAACATAACTATCTATGTTTGATGTATGGTGATGTTTATAAACTTTGAAGTATGGTACTAAAATATGATAACACAACAAAGTTGCAAATATAAAACTAACAACTACAACACAAAATACTTGGTAATGGATCACATGAATGATTATGAAACAAGATAATGATCAAAGAAAAAAATGTATAAAATTGTAATGGATCACATGCTGGAAATATGTTTGCAAGGGGTGAGTAAAAATGAATGCATAAGGCTTGCTTAAATAGACAAAGAGGGTGGGATCAAACAGACCATGACGGATTTGTAATGACCCACGAATCCTTTTGGATCCGTCCCTCCCTGTACATGCAAAAATGCATTCATTTTTTAAAGATTAATCATGTTTTGTTTGGAATATTTTCTATCTAAGGCTAAACATAATGGGGATAAAATGATTTGGTCGGTGTACCGTGTGCCCATTTTGTTTGGTCTCCTTACTACAAAAACCAAAAAGCACACGTCCCTTCATATTTTCATTGTTTTAGTCCGGTTGTAGACGGAATGAAATGGTTTAGTTTGTGTGTGTGATTTTTGTATATATTTAAGTTTGTGGGGTATGTTTTTGGTTGTGAGTGTGGTCCCCTTATTACGAGTGTTTGGTCTTGGTTTGATCTAGGAGAAAGAAAGTTGAGGTGGCGTTTATTTGGCAATGTTGGGTTTGGTCTTGGTGTGATCTTATTACTATCAATCTAATGATGCATGAGAAAATGGCTGAAACGAGAAAGACGCTTGCCTTAATTGCAATGCTGTTAAGATCCTAAAATGGCTAATTCAAAACTATTTTAGATGCTTGCATATTGAAAAAATGGCAAATCCTTATTTTCTTGCAAGTTCTCAATTTGAATAAATCCTCAAAGAGGAAGATTCTTGATTAGTTGGTCATATATAGATCAAAATATTTTCTTAAAATAAAAGTAATCTGTCTAATAAAACTTTTGTGAAAGTTAATAAAAATATGTAAGATTTTATAAAATGATGCAAGAGTTTCATGTAATGTGTATGATAAAACTTTCTTTGATCATTATGCAAGTGTTAGAGATTCATATACATACCTTAATTGATTATTGACAAATTATAACTTAAGTGTAAAACTTGTTTACTTAAACTTTTACTTAATATGTTTTTATATTTGTCATTAATAAAACGTGAAAAATCGTTAAATGTAAATAACTTTTTTATATGATTATTTGTATTAACACCGACCAAAACTCAAATCGAATCAAACTTTGCTGACTAACATTATGAGTACACGATTTTTTTGGTTTCGGACAGGCCTTTTTTCGAACCTCATCTAGGACCGGTCCCAAAGCTTTTAGCCAATTTGTGCACTATTTTTAGGTGAGTACTGTGACAAAAAGAAAAAAGATAATAAAGAACATGCTCTTTTTGTTTTTTTTTTTGTTTTTAAATTGAGGGTGCGTTTGGTGTGTTAAGGGGGTTAGAATCATATTTGAATTTGGTATAGTTTGAAAGAAAAGTAGAAGAGAGAAAATTTAAAAATTTGTTCTTTTATACGAGTTTCATTTGATTGGAATCAAATTTTACCTTTTATATTATAAAACAAAACCCCTAGTGGGAATTTTTCATTTCAAAAAAATTCAATTCATGCATTATTTAGTAATATTTTTAAACAAAGTTATTTTTTTTTAATATTAAAAAATAATTAACATTAATTATTTCCTTATTTGTCTAAAAAATTAAGCAAAATCGTTTTTGTACTCATGTGCATAAAAAAACCGAAAATACACATGGGCCTCATTGCTATTTTTCATAATTGCAAGCCAAAAATGTAACATAAAAAAGAAAAAGGAATCCACTCATCATCCACATTTATTCACGGTTCATCTAAAATTAACCAATTTTATCACTTCCATCCACTATCACTACCATACACCCAAACCCAATCCCTAAATTCATACCCAAATTTTTTACTGAATATGTTGCTGTAATTCTTTTTCCTTCAATTTTCAATGCAGCTCAAATCAATCCATAGTTCTTTTTCTTCTCATAACCATTGATAAAAACTATAGATCTTATTCAAATCCATATATGTTACTTTGAAAATTTGTATCCTCAATAAATCTTAGTCATCAACCATTGTTGAAAGGCGGGAACATTGTGTGGCCACCAATGGTTGTCATCATGAATACATGGTTACATGAATAAGGTCTAGATAATAAGGTATATCTAAAATACATGAGATGGGCTTCTTATTATATGTTTGTTATGTCTCATGGTCTTCGTTTTGAGAATGTGTTGTAGTATGTGTTAACTATGCCAAAAACATATATGTTAGATTTCAATTAGCCTACGTTTAAAATCCTCTTAATACAAGTATATGTTGGTTTTAGATCTTTCGGTATTGGGTACCAATAATTGATTTATTTATTATTAATGTTATACCGGGTTTGGTGATGGGATTTATGCAGTTGTAGAAGAGGAAGAAAAAAGAGAAAGATGAAAGGAAGCGCAAATACAATGTCAAGTGGGATGATCAGACATATGCATTTTTTTTCATACTTTGGACCAGAATGTAATATTTTGCTAAAGTTGTAGTGGTGGGGTGAATAAGTATCTACCTCTTTGTGAGCGTGATATCTGTCCTCCAGTATTCAGCGTAGCTATTGTGGGGAAGGATGATATCAAGGGTAATCAAGACACAAGCTTCAAGAAACAATGCCAACCTTTGTATGAGCATTCATATTTATAAATGTAAGCTCAAACCTCAAAGGAACATTACCTTTCACTATTATTAATTGTATTTCCGTGTTTTTGTGAGCATGTTTAAAGATTATTTATTTACTTTTTACTTCTTTGTGTTTCAGATGTGCTATATGGAGGCTTCCAAAAAATCATATATCACGACAACATGCTCTTGAATAAATACACAATAAGGTACTTTTATGTTTGATGACATTCTTGAATGGTATAAATATTTCTTACGGGGTGTTTGGTTTGTTAACATGACCTACTATGTATATTGATATGAATATTGGTATAGGTATAGCCGTATAGGCATAGGTATAGGTATATAAAGAAGCACACAATTTGTTACAGAGATGGAAACTTTGGTCATAAATTTCCAATTTAGACCAGATGATGGTCTTTTAAGTTTATTAGTTGTTGTAAGGAGACATAGAAGCCTATAATCAATCTAGATCTTATGGTGCATAAAATTAAGAGTGACAGTCAAACTTGCTTTTGGATGGATTCTTGGTTAAGAGACAAGGCTCTCGAATCTTTTGGTGCGGATTGATGGTTTTGAAAGTGTCATTGGAGGGAGAAGGGAGCCTCATGGTCAAGTAAAAGCGGAGTTATCTCGCTCTTGATAATCTTATTAGCGCCTTACTTTAGAGGTGTTTAATGAGGACAAAGGAGACGCCCCATCTTTCTACTTGAGATCTATGCGAAATAGGTCATGAGATGAGAATATGAGACTATCTCGTAGTAATTTAATTCGATTAGGTCTTAGCATAAGGATTGACAAGTAATGTATTATACTTCGACTCTAAGGAAACAAACATACCAAAGATCTTTACCGCATAATTTAACTCATACCATAAATTTGTACGCCAATGTTGCTTAACGGATTCTCTAGAAGTGATATAACAATAAAGTGGCGAGACTTATTATCTGAAAATTGTGAAACCGAAGAAGAACCTTTGGGAATACTAGATTGATAATAAAGGAGATATAAATACTATGCTTAACAACCTTTTATGATAGCCATTCTAATCTTCACATAACAGCTTTCAGTGTTATTATGCATACGTATGTACGTAAATATATAAGTATATCTAATGAGGTTGTTCTTAAAATGTAGAAAGTTATTGGCTTTTGTACGCAGAGTGAGCATTCCATGATTTAAATAATGTTTCTCCTCTCTCTCTTTCCAACAAAATTATAGGTATAGTTTGACCTCAAAACCTTAGTTATGAAATTCTGAGATCTATAAGTGGCACAAGTTCACCTGACTTAAGTAAAGAATAAGTGTTACTCCCTTTTGTTTTCATGTAATTAAACACTTTAAACCTACCCTTATATAGGGATTCAGTTGTCTTTGCCCAAACGGTATTATTAGGAAGTGAAATTGGCATTTTTTTTTGCCAAATTTACCATCAACAGTAGTCTCCACTCAAAGTGAAGTATTTTCAGATGGCAAAAATTATAACGTATGCTCAATTGCTTCTGCACTTTGGCATGTACATATGACTCGAACACAAGAATCAGAAAGTGTACGCAACAAATTAAAGTGGTTGTTCTACGGTTTCCTAATATATGTGGAAGGAAAGGTATGGTATAATATTTATACTTTACAGAATGACACGGGTGTTTTACTTTGAAGTGATTTTGAATATGGGATATGGTTAAAGATTGGATTTTCCTAGATACTTTATGTTTCATGAGTATTTGGCTCTCTGATATAAATCTTTCTAGAATATGTTTAGATTTCTATTGTGCAAGTTGTGAACATAGTTTTAAACAGGCCATTTAAGTACAAGTCAAAACTTCTCCGGTTAGGGATGGGTTAACCGCAAACAATATTTTGTCCAACTTCTTAAATTAATAGTTGATACTTGATATGTTAATTATGATTAGGAAAACTGCATAAATAAACAAAATAAAATAGAACGCATACGTTACTCTAAATTTGACTGTGTGACACTTATTAGGCTGGAGATGTCGAGGCCTACCCAGCTGCTGTTGAGAAATTGGTTGACTGGAAAATTGGTTTCCGTATTGATATTGTAGACTATAACTGTGAACGTGAGTAGTACATATGTACTGCATTCAAGATGATAGGTGATAAGTGTTGGAGAGTTAGTGAAAAATGTCTTCAAAAATAAGGTATGTTGCTTTCTAGATTTAGTTGATCCATGTCTGTAATTTATTGATGTTTCATGTTTCATAATTAATCATCCGAGAAAAAAGGCCATAATTTATATATTTTTATTCTTATTGAAAATGGGCCAAAATGTGTCGAATACGTGGTTTTAAAAAGTTAATTAGTTTTTTCTAACTTTAGTTCTGAGCAGTCTAATAGTTTGGATATGACAGAGATGCACATATGAGAGACCTTCTAAAAGTCTACAATGTAGATGGACAGATCGATAATCGAGCTGAAATGGCATGTGAAAAAGGTCAACCCACTAGAAGAATAGGTTAGTTTAAAAGTCGGCTCAAAATCAAAAAAAAGAAAAATAACTTGGAAGTTATACAAAGGTCACGAAATGCTATAATAGGAGCTACTGATGCACTTCTTTGCATTGCAAGGTGCATTTGCTGCTGAAGATGCCGAAATGACCGAAACCCGTTTACTTGCTCAAAATTAAATAGTATTCATGATTGGAAAAGTTGCTTATTTGTTATGTTGGGTTATCTTTCGGATTATCAAAGGAAACGCATTTGAGATCAATCTATATAGATAACGTTGTACATCATATGTTTATATGATTTACGAGTGGTGTCTAATGCCAAAGTAAAACGACATGAGATTGTTATTAGACACCATAGATAGATGTGTATTTATCGTGAGTGCACATTCTCTTACTTTTTCACTTTGACTATTTGCTAATTTTCTTTCTGTGAAAATGTCTCAATGTTTCGTGGGTGGTCAAGGCACAACTTAACGACAATTCTACTCTACTTTCTAGGAACCATGTTAAATAGAAAATTGAATTGTAAATGATGATATAAAATGTGATTTGAAGGATGGAGTGGCATAATAATTTGTAACTTGCTCTGCCCAATATTTTTGTGGCTATAAATGATACTTCAAAGTCATGTGAAATTGTGAATGTAAGTGTTTCATTGTGCAACTAGCCGATTTATGTCTTGATTTTAGTTCATCAAAAAAATTCTTTGGATTTTCTTGATGCATGACCATAAGAAACTGGTATGTGCATGTAGCGGTTTCTATGTTCATCTACTTTATATTGTGGATCCTATGGTTCCTTGCACAATGAGAACAAAGATCAATTTTAATATGAGGCTTAATATATTGTTTACTTGTGTACTTGCTCTTTACCATATACATTGAAACAAATTTACAGAATCCGAAATCACTTAACTAAGTCTCAATTTAGTGACAACGGCATAAACTTTAGTTGCGCTCATCAAAGCTGATGCAAGTCTCACTTTCTTTTTATCGATTATAAGTTTGTCCAAGAATGAAGTCTTTGAAGCATGATATGTGCAATATAAGATGTGTATAAATGTGCTTATAAAAGCTAAGATGAACAAGATTAAAAAACTTAATCAATAATAATATATAATTAAAATTTTAGAAAAACCCCGTGCGTGCACGGGACTTATAACTAGTATAGTATTATAAGTAATAAAAAAGAAAAGAAAAATGATTGGTGGTGGAAGAGGGTGACCCAAATTATTATATGAAAACTGATGAAATCCAACCTATTTGATGAGTAATAACGCAATGGAATGATAACATATCTTTCACTGTACACATTAAAACCAAACAAGAATTGAGAATCATTTCATTACTTGATGCCAAGACCCTCCAAGCAAAAAAACCCTTGAATGTATAATAAATAAGATCTCAACGATCATAGTGCATACAACTGAAAGAAACTAGAGTTTCCAAATATATAAATGGCATTCCTAACTCAGTTGTTGGACATCCAAATACATTGAAGTTGCATTCTAAGTAACTTGATCATCAAAAAGAACCAATTGCGATCATAGTGCATACAACTGAAAGAAACTAGAGTTTCCAAATATATAAATGGCATTCCTAACTCAGTTGTTGGACATCCAAATACATTGAAGTTGCATTCTAAGTAACTTGATCATCAAAAAGAACCAATTGTTAACCATGAGCAAGAGGAAAGTAATTATGATGACATCCAAATACATTGAAGTTGCATCCTAAGTAACTTGATCATCAAAAAGAACCAATGGTTTAACCATTAGCAAGAGGAAAGTGATTATGATATTTGCAATAAGTGTGTGCATATTAGAAACCAATGTGTGTGATATTGGACTAGCAGGGTATTTGTGCGTTGCGTTGAGGCGGGGTACCCTGTAATTATATTTTTTGACAAACAATGTTTTTTGATAATACGTTTTTCGTGATAATAACTTTACATAAAATTAAAAGCTGATAACTACTTAGCAATTGTTGCATATCACATGAGCTTCTGACAGAAAATTAAAAGCTGGTAGGACTAAACTTGCATTCTTTCTAATACTTGAGGGACTATTTTTGTAACTTACTCAACTTTAAATAGTGTAACTTCTCAACTTTAAATAGGGACTATTTTTGTAACTTACTCAACTTTAAACAGATGCTTTTATAGGTTCAATTTTCCCCTACCAGCTATCCAAATCCTCCATCAGATAGAATTTGGTAAATGACTTTAATTCATATGAGTGGCAAGATTATTGAAGGCAGACGTGATGATAGATGCAATTTCTAAAATTAGTCACAAATAACTTCACTTGTCATATTTACTGAATATGCTGGCTGGTCAGGATACACCAAAAAAAGAAAGCAGAAATTACCTTCAACTCACCAACGCCTGGATTTTTAAACACAAAACACTGTTCTACCGAAGCACAAAAAATATTTATTTCAAGAGCTACTATTTATTAGTACTTGTTTTAGAGTACAGAGTTATCACTTTAAAGTTCAAACCACACCATACCATACCAGGTTTAAGATAACATGAAGGGGCTCCAAACCTACAATTTAGGTGTTACCTTATATGTGATGATCAACCTATACATTAAAGTGCAATATCACTCTATAAATATTTTCTCGGAGGATAGAGTACACATAGCATCTCGATTGAAGTCCTGCAGCCTACTTCTCGGGCACCTGATATATGAAGAAAAAATGTCACGTGCCAATCCATCAAAAGGGTAATGTATTTCTATATCTTACCGATGCATAAGAAAAACTGATTACATATAGGCTGACAAATCTTATTAAAGGTGCGTTCGTTATATAGGTTTTGACATATAGCCATATAGGAAAGGAATCACAACTGAACTATGTTGCTTGGTATATTAAAACGGGAACTTTTTTGCTGTAATTATTACTCCTCCAAAATTGTCAGCCACAGGTTTAACTTTTCTTCTTTCTAGTCTACTTTTTCACCATTTTATGAACAAATAATGTTCTAAATTCAATATTATAATATTAATAAATAAATTCATAAATACATTTTCTTTCAACATATATGGATTCCTAATATCATCTACAAACCAAACACACCCTAATAACCTTAAATAATACCCTAATAACCTTAAATTTAAATGGAATATACAAGGCAAAACAAAAGGTATGCAAAATTGCATATATATCCAAACCATGCATAAAAACCATTGTAATATGTGCAAAAAAAACTTGTACAAAGGATATATATGCAATTATTCACTTTGGGAGGGATATATATGCATTTTTGCCTAACATTTAAATGATCCATTTCAAGACGCCTAGAGCAGACTGACTAAAGAAGATACATAGAGGCCACAAAATTGTCAGACAAATGATGGTGTTAGTCTAGCTAGAGCTTTTAAAAGAGTATTCTTGGCTCAGAACAGGTCCGCCTTCATGATTTTCCTTCCCTAAGCAAAAAAATTATGAGCTTCCTGAATTGTGATTTAAATGCCTTATAGATTTCTTGAGAAGATGGAGAAGTTTAACGGATGATAAATATTAATGATTAGAAGAAAAAAAAAAGAATTATGTCAGAGGAACAGGTCTCCCCTGAAGATTGGTTTAGCGGACAGCCACTGCATTTAGCATTAATGCTCTCGTCATGGCTAGACAGATGAAAGATGTCACCATTGCAGAGAAGATACTATGATCCCTGATGCCGAAGTCTGATTACATAGCTTGTTCAGTTGAGGAGTCAAAAGATATAGATGCAGTATGTCATTCCAGGGAACAAGTTTTAAAGGCTTCTACAAAATACTACGAAGTAATAACCATTCTTTTAAACATGAGTATGAAGGCACAAGATGATATTAATGACAGATTTAAGGTACAATGCCTTGAATGCCATACATTTGGTTGTTCCCATTCACAAGGGTTATACCAGGCTTCCTAATAAGAAAAGGAATAGCAAGCCCTATGTGGATATAGGGAGCAGTAATCATATGTAGAGAAGTAAATTCTCTTCTTTATTTATATGAAAAAAAAACTCACTCAATATTAGCTTTTTGCTCAATGTGAAAAGAAACTTTCTAAGTGCTCATCAATTCATTGGAAAAGGTTATGTGATCATTCTTAAAGATTATAACTGTGATATTTAAAATCCTGCAAGGGGGAGTTGTTAGTATTTGATCATGTGCAGACATGTGAGACTGTTTAATCGTGTTTGTTGACTGAACGAAAAGATCCTTCTTGTTTATGGTGTTATGGATATGGCCACTTGAATTTCATTGGTTTAAAACTTCTTTCAAAAAGGAAGAATACTGTGACTGATCTTTCCCACATAATTGCCACGTCTCAAATTTGTGAAGAGTGAATTTTTGGTAAGATAGATCTCAATATCCAATAGAAATATGATTCATAGCAGATCAAGTTGTTGGTATTGGTTCACTCCAGTGCCTGAGTTGATGCCAATTAGAATGATTATTACCTTTTTTGCAGATTGTGACCCGAGAACTTAATGCAATTACAGAAACAAATTGAAAATGGCGATAAATGCAGATATTGAAGCCAACGAAAAGAATTATAACGAGGGAGCTATCTGAAAATGGTGATGTCGACAAGTGCCAGGGATGACTGGTGCCTAAGGGTTACAAAACAAATATATGGTGCAGACTACACAGAAGCAGTTACTCTGGTTGCAAGACACAGCAATATTAGATTTAGTGATTGCATTGGCAACCATTAATTGTTGGCCTATTTTTCAATTGAGCATAAAATCAGCTTAGGTGGTATTTGTTGATCATCTTGATGCCTATGTTAGTATTAGAAATGAGCATAATGCTCTTTACGGACTAAAACAAGCCCATTAAGATTGATATTGTATTCAGACCTACTTTTTAAAAATGGGGCTTTCAAAGATGTCCATGTGAGCACATACGAAGTTTAGAAAAAAAGAGATAAACGAAATGTTCATAGTGTGCTTATGACAGCCTGATATTCACTGGAAATAGATATCTTATTTGATGAGTTTGGGAAATCCCAGATGAATAAACTCAAGATGCCCGATCTTGATAAGATGCATTATTTGAAAGTTTCATCACGTCGATCACCACACCACACATAAAGTCCATTTGCTTGCACACACACTTGCCGGAGGTCTTTCTGGAAGCAGTTACTTTGCCCTCGAGTAGGGGTGTGACTATCTACATCTCACCTCCCCCATACCTCACTCCGGCAGGATTGGGTATTGTTGTTGTTGTTGCTGTGGGGAGAGGGAGGAAAAAAGGTCAATCACGTTGTGGGGAGATTAGAATATTATAGCCATCGATTAGAAACATCTATTAGAAATTTTCGTTTCCTGCATTATCTATTATATCTTTATCACTTTATCTCTATAATTTAGTTTTTAGGATTAGTTTAATGAGTAATTACTATATATACTAAATGTGGGGGAAGAAAACAGTAACAAGCAAAGGCATTAAATGCAAACTTTAGTAACTTGGCAAAAATAGCCCCTGAGGTTTAAGTGTCGTTGCAAAGCAAGTCCTTTAGCATTAATTGCTATCTATAGCAATTTGGCAAAAATAGTCCCTAAGGTTTAAGTGTCGTTGCAAAGTAAGTCCTGTAGAATTAATAACTATCTATAGCAATTTGGCAAAAATAGTCCTTAAGGTTTAAGTGTCGTTACAAAGTAAGTCCTTTGTAGCCATGAAAATAGTCCCTAAGGTTTTAATTGTATTTGCAAAGTCGGTCCTTCAAGGATTAACCAAATAAATATCCAAACAAATTTTCCGGTCATTCATCAGTTCCAAATTCACGTCTACAAAAGCAATCCCGCTGCATCGCGCGGGTTTCCACACTCGTATAATACTAAAGAGAGAGTGTTTAGTAGTTCTGTATCATTGTTGTTTTAGAATCTTTTCTCCATTTGAGGATTCATAGTGATGTATTTAGGGCTCGTTTGGTTTGTTGCCAGGAATGACAATGGGTATCGGATTTGGAATGAGGTGGAATGATAATGGGTATGAAAAAATGTATCATTACGATTGTTTATGTTTGGTTGATAAAATATGGTATGAAAAAGTGTATAGATATTTTAATTTTGTAGTGGAAAAAAGAGGGGTCCACGGGAATGGATTTCATAGACACCAAATTGATGTGTAATGAATCTATGACTATGATATACCCATTTCATTACCGGGCCCACAAAACAAAATAAAACAAACACCGACTATGACTTTGAAAGTCATAGTCTCATTCCCATTAATGCAAACCAAACGGGCCCTTATTCTATCAATTTTGGTATTAAGTGTTTTCATGTTTTTTTCTATTAAATACGACTTTTGTTGTCCTGCTCCAGGACTCCAGGAGAAAGGAAGATTCCAATAAATAGTTGATGAATTTTAACGTCTTTTTAGTAGTTTAGTCATTGCACTTGGAAAATTAATAGCAATGAGGTACTGAAGTAGTTAAATAGGTTAGTGGGGAGGTAGTAATCTGCAAGTCTATGTGTGCATTTGGCACACAAGCTTATAGAAGCTTAAGCTAAATTCTTTTCTAAAAATATCCTCTTGTTAAAAATAAGCTTCGTTTGGTTGACAAAGCTTATGAGAGCAGAGCTTTTCAAAAAAAATAGTCTCCTAAATCAAAAGCTACTTCAAATAGCTTTTTTAAATAAGCTCAAGCATCCTGCTAGTTTTGCTAATCATACACTATCTAGTCCTTTATGGCATAAATTTAATAAACCATGTATATAACTCAGTGTCTATACAAAATGTCACAAGTATTGGTACGATTTGTGCTATCACCATCTATTCTACTAGTTTCAGATGCGTTTTTTGGGTCTTCTTTTTGTTAATATTTAACATTAAAAAAGCAAATTTAGTGCAAGAGGCTACTCCTCATGTTAATAGTCATTAGATATTTAGATATTATGACCAAGGAAAGTTGTTCATAGAGAAAGCTGGCCAAACTTTGAGAAATGCTAGTAGAACGAGTAAGAGACACGGAAGCTAAAAGACTTGAAGGCAAAAAACTTTATCTTTTAAGCTTTCCTGCGCAAAAAACTTTATCTTTTAAGCTTTCCTGCCTGGAAACTATTCTATGCAAAGAAGCTTCCACATGATATATTGACCACCAAAAAGAAGTATCAGGGTTCTGCTATTGAGAGAACGGCACCCTCAAGCCTTGAGTAGGGCTTTCATGACTCCAGCAAAATTAACTAATACACTAGTAAGTGCTACTGTAAATGCACCACTAAAAAACAGACAGAATTAATCACCTATAAATTGTAACTATATTTGCAGTAAATTGGCTATCCTAGATGCATCATTCATGCATTCTCATAAGTAGAATAAGCAATCTACTAAACAAAATAAAAATGGAAGACAAAAATCCATCATATTACCTGGTTAAGTGGATTATCTGGTGACTTTTTCCATATCTTCCAGATCATGTCCTTATACTGTGTATGAGTGAGGCCAGGCTTCTCAGCTTTCAGCTTCGGAAGCTCAGCTTCTTCGAAAGCCTGCAATAAACAGCTCAACAATTAAACAAGAGCAAACAGCATATTGATGTCACAGTCCAGGGTCCAGTGAGCTGCGAGTTTAACTCATAACTAATGTAAATTAATGATGTTTAAGGTTTGCAGAAGCTGGTTGTGTTTTAACAGCCTTACGTTCGAAACATACGCAAGGAACTTCAAATGATATTTAATGGTAAGGTATTTCTTTAGCTTTATAACTGGCCTCCATGATCAAGCTCCTCTAATTGGTTTTTATGTGACAAATAGTGTGATAGGTTGAAAGTGCTTCATTCATATATTTCTCCTCATCTCCTTTCATTAACCTATTTTTGCTTTTATAGCTTTGCCCAACTACTACTGAGCATGGGTATCGAGAATCACACCTCTTTAACCCACAACCCAAACTCTACGATAAAACACAAAGATTCAAGTCCAAATGCTATAAACAGGAAGGTCTATACAACACCGATAATCGGATAAAGTGTAAAAAAACCTTTTTTTGTGCTACTAAAGCACTCAACCAAAGTGACAACAGTTCTAGACAGAAACAAGTATCACATGGACAAAAGTATTATATATTCATACAATCTGAATAAAGCAAAAAAGGTGTAATTATCCACATTCCAGTTACCAACAACCAGATATGATTAACGTCGGCAAAGGACAAACCTCAAGATAGTACACTTAAGAACTCGGGAATAGAGTCACAAAGACCACAAAAAGCCATAAGAGTACTTCACATACATGAAAGAATAAAGAATGGATGGCTCAGATTCAAACTATCTCATACACATTGAATAAAGAATGGATAGCTACAAAAACAGTTATTCTTGGATGACAAGGAACCTTCAGGCCGATATACACTATCTAGTACGAGTGTTTAAGAATTGAGTTAATCCAGTATCCTACCCAGTTCATTTCATATTCAATTTTTAAGTTCCAATTACTCGTGCTTGGCTCAGATTTTTAGTTTCAACAGAGCATGTAATTTACTTCGAAAGTGCAATATAAGTTCACCTTAAATTGATTTCAAACTTGTCCAAAACCCAAACAAACATCATTACATATAAACAAGAATATCCCACATCAATAAGTAAAACCATATTTGGTATTTGTTTCAAGTGCACATTTCTAACATATTTCAAAATTTTCTTTTATTTACACAAGCATAACTTTCTTGATAAAAAATAAATCATGCTTCCTATGATAACTAATTTATATTTTAGTAGCTAATGGTCATAAGCTGAACATAACATTATAAAAATACTAATTCATTAAACATCATATATAGTTATATACAGATCAACGTGACAACGTTTACAATTAAAAACCCTCATTCCGAAATTGTAATTGAGGTTTTCATTGTAGAGTTAGCACCTTTTCAAACAATCACACATCCAATTTGTAATACGATAACAATCAAAACTATAATCTCTAGAAACGTTCCATCATCAGTAATCATTAAACAGCTTATGGGCATTTGCTTTCCCACAACAAACCATTTGCTTCTAGCATTTAGCAATTCTACTCATTTATATCAAACAAACATCAAATATATAAGTCAGCAATTATAATTGCAAACCCCAATTCCTAATTAAGCTTATCATAACAAACAATCACACGTTTGCTAATTAGCACATCCAAACCCTCACCTTGAAAAAGTAATGTGGTAAGAGCTTCAGCCGAATACAATTTATCAAGGTTTTAGGTTACATACTATCATAACAGAACAATATTAGTTCCAACTTACAATAGCGATGTCCCAACATACATATTTTGCCCCCCAAACACGCGGTTACGCAAAAAGGCAGTTTGTTTAATCCAATCTCTCAAAACTTCGTATCCACTTATAATTAAGCCGGTAAGCAGATAAAATAATCAACCCCAAACACCCAATATCCTCAATAAATATAATATCATTGAGATTAATCAATATTTAGAGTTTAACCAATAAATTGCAAACGATGTAGCTTCACTTTTTATTTGAAATTCACTCTCTACTCGAAGTAGAGTTTAACCAATATTTAGAGTGTAAACTCATTTATTTCTAACTTCGTTTATTGGACGTGAGCTTGGAGTCCCCGAGTATATAACATACTACAAATAACAATTGCACAGCTCGCTAGTATACGACTCAAGTCAGTAACATTCTAAGACCCTAATCTCTAAAAACACTCAACCATCACTAATCAATTAACCTTTTTATAGATTCACGATACCTTAAACATTTGTTAATCAAAATAACTATACCAAAGGTAGGGAGACTGCTTACACGAAGACCTTACATCATCACTAATCAATTAAAAAGTCGAATTTTTATAAAAGCAGGATACCTTAAAACTTAAAAGACACAAGCTTTACATACAGTCACTAGTCACACATCCAAATAACTATACGAGGAAACACAAACATTCAAGTACCATAGCTATAAACTGAAACGAAGCACTACTATACATCAGTACACCACATATATCGGGCATTTTGGTATGTCCTGAAAATAATTCAGCATTTATAAAAGGTAAAGACACTAGTATTATTTTACGCGATAACAATTGCACCGGCAGTTATGTACCTTAAAAGAAGCTTTAAGCCTCTTTTCAGGATGCTTATCAACAGGCAAAGCATCCGCAGCAATCGACATCTGCGCAATCGCCTCCTCAACCGACCTCGCCTCGATAAACGAATCATCTCTATTCCTATTCTCCACATTCACCATTTTCTCATACTCCTCTTCTTTCGAAACACGGCTCATTCGCTTCTTTTCCTCCTCCGCTTTTATCGCCCTCTCCTTCTCCTCCTCCTCTTTTCGCCTAACCAATTCGGCTTCCGTTACTTTCGGAACTGGAATCGAAACCCTATTCGCTTTCTTATCCGCTTTTTTTAACGATTTTTCGAGTTCTTTTTCCTCGAGTTCGGCTAAGCGGCGAGCCTCGGCTTTACGCGCTGCGGCTTCGGCTTTCTTTTCGGACTCTTCTTCGCGTTTCTTGGCGGCGCGTGACTTGGCGCCTTCGGCTTGTTGCCAGTATTGGTCGTCTTTCTCACGCGCTTGTTGTTCTTTGCGTTCTGATTCTGATTGGGATTTGCGTGCACGCGCTGCTTCTGCTTTGCTGTTTACTCCCATCTTTTTCGGTGCCATGGTTGATGGGTTTTTTTTTTCCGATTGTGTGTGTTTTGTGGTGTTTTAGTGTGTGTTGGTAGGAGTTGTAAGTTTGTTGATGTTTGCGTTGGAGTTTAAGGTCGGTTAACTTACAAGCCCAACCAATGTGTCCAATATGTGTTCTCTAGTTCTTTTAGTGAAAAAAATAATAATAAATAAATAAAGAAAAAAAAAATGAGAAGAAAAATAAAAAAGAAATTTGGGCTAAAACTTTCCACATTAAAAATGATAGAAAATAGAGGTTTTTACATGTGTGATAAAACAAACCTATGTTTCATAATTTAAAGTTCTTGTAAAACACCATCTTAAACAACAAAAGGTAAGACATCATAAAATGATGCCACGTGTACAGGCTTCTAAAGGTAAAATAGATATATTAAAAAAATGTGTTTGATTGCATTGACTGTTAAGGTTTGCATCTTCCTACCGTTCTTTTCAAAAAAACTTTGTTCATTTATTTTTTGCAGCCTATTTTTTTCATTCTATTTAATCATTACTATATCATAACAAATTAACAGTATATAAAAATTAATTCTGCAACGTGACTTTTTTGCATCCTACGTAATTCACATAACTTATGAACGAGCATATTCGTATTTAAATTAATGTTTGCATTAAATTGTATTTACGCATCAAAATGTTCGTGATGATTAGGCATTCTCAAACTGCATTTTCTTCATGTGTGCATCTAAGATGATGTTTTTTGCATCATAAAAAATCATGCAACAACAAAATATAGAAATAACAACTATTCTACATCGTCTTCAGTATCATCCTAATCTATCGTTATCTTTTGGCATCATCATCATCATCATCTTCATCATCATCATCATCATCGATCATGATCATCATCGCATCGTTTTCAAAGATCATCATGATTGACTTTTAACATCTCCATCATCGATTATAGCATCATCATTATCATCGAACATCATCGTTAATTTTAGCATCATCACGACCGAACATCATTATCGTCAAATTCACTTTCATTTCAAAATTAGTATCAACAATTACAATATCATGCATCGATCATCTTCCTCAAAATCATCCTTTTCGAAACTTAAACCAATGATGGTAACGGAATAATAAGCTTCAAAAAAGTCAACAAGAAAAATGAAATTGATAAGAAAAAACTTAAAAGAGATCGATCAAGAACTGCACTTGAGAAAAAAGATGGATGCATTTAATATCTTAAATGTTAGGATTCGAAAAATCCATAGTGAAGTGTCGATTACTCGATGCTGCTTCAACCGTCAAGTTTTCTCACCCAAGTGACACCACTCGTGAATGGCCAACCGTAAGAAACTTAAAACAGTTCGAGACACAAATGCAATGAAGATCGAGAGTATAGTGTTTCCTGGTCGTTATGTCCAATGAATATGCGATAAATCACCAAACGAATAGTGATCGAGAGATTTGAATCGGATAAGAGTTTGAATTATTATAACTACAAATAAAGTCTATAAATTACAAAGGCTTAAATGCAAATTAAAGAGAATTAAAAAGATAAAAATATTAAATAAACGCTATCACTATTTGCAAAATGATGTTTTGATTTTTTCTTTTATAAAGCGAATTAAAACTACGACGTCTGAATGAAAATATGAAACTTAAACAATATTAATCCTAAAAATATGAAAATGATATTTTACAAACCTAATGATAAAGAAAATTTTAGAAAAGAAAATTATTTTTAAAACTATTTATCTAATTATTATTAATTAAAAACTATTTTTAACTATTAAATAATAACCTAAAATACAAGAAAATATGAAATAAAGCTAGAAAAATAAAATTTTGACTTGGAAAAATCTAAAATAACAAAAGAGAATTTTCAAAACTGTTTTTCTATTTTTCTGATTATTTTTGTATTTTCTATGAATTAAAAACTATTTAAAACTACTTAAATTGCTTAAAAATACAAATTTAACTAAGAAAAATCTGGAAAAATATTTTTTTGACTTTTTATATTTATCTTAACCTAAGAAAAATGAAAAATTATTTTTTTGAAACTTTTCTTAATTAATTGCAATAAAAGCTAATTAAAATGACTTAAAAACTGTTTTAAATTAAGAAAAATAGCAAACTGACCTAGAAAAATCTGAAAAATTCAAGATAAGCCTAAAATAATATTATGAATCTAGGAAAAATATAAAAACAGGGGGTTGTGTGCAAGAAAATGAAACTGCAATCACAAGTGCTTATAAATAAGCACTTATAATAAGCAAATGAAAACCAAAGACCTCCTACTGATTACAGAAGCTATATTATGCTCAAAATACCCAAATGCAGCTAATTTCCACAAGCCTTGACCTCTGATTAACAAGCTCAATGATTTGAATGATTGAGCTTATGTAAAAACAGTTTTGTGGTCTACTTTGAGCTTAAGCACAAGCTACCAAACTAATCGAAAATGAAAAGCAGTGGGAACCTACACTAGACCTGGCCAAGTGCTTGTAAACCAAAAACCAAACTTGGACAAGCTCTTATGAGCTCTGTGCAAGCTCTGCACAAAACCTGTGCACACTCGATTAATCGAGTTTGTGCATGAGAAATGAACCACATTCACAAGCCTTTTTGAGGCTTATAAAAAATTGACAAAATTCTACAAAAATGATAATAAGCAAGTAGACCAACTGAAGTTTTAAAACCCTAAGTTTCACTTAGTTTGAACCAAGAATGAATCAATGAAAAATCAACTCAGTTGGGTGAAAACAGGTTTTTTCAACTTTTGACTTTTGAGCAGTTTTGTATATTTTGACTTTTGTGAGATTTGAAGCCAATTTTTGGACTGAAATTGATGTAATATGATGAAATGAAACTAATGCAATCTATATCTATGTTTTCTTAACACAAAACAGGTTTTTGCTTTTCAAAATCTCTAACAGTTAAGCAGTTAAGACAGTTCTTATGTGATTTTGACTTATCTGGTTCTAAGGTGCAAATGTATGAACAAAATGACTCTAATAGTCCTAATAGAAACTACTGCAATAGAGTTCAGCCTTAAACAAATCCTCAAACTTCAGTTAGAAGCGAGATCCAAACACTATTTATAATGTCTAAAAGGAAATTTTAACTAACAATTATTAAATTTAAATCAATAATGACCTAAACTATAATCTAACAACTATATTACCACCGACTAATGTACCATTAACACTTCTAATACGAAAATAAGCTAATCTAATTATTCACTCAACAGTTAATGAAACAGTTTGATATTAGTTATGAATTAGTACTCACATGAAGTCCAAATTAAGCGACAACCCGAACCAAATAACTACTAATCTAATCAATATCAATCCCAATGCACTCTGATCAACCCAACTCCATATCCAAACCCATTATAAGCTTCGGTTTGACTTTCGTTGACCAAGATCCAAAATTACTTGAAACTTAAATGCAAGCTTACAAAAGCTATAATAAACTTATATAAGCTTGTTTGAGCTTAAGAATAAGCTATTTGAAACTTGGACATAAGAATTAAACTAAATTTTGCTGAAAGAACATGAAACATGAATTCTTAACATAAACTTGAATTGATACTTGAAAAGAGTTTTAATAAATCAAACTACTAAGTTTGATACAAATAAACTTGATATTACAATTGAGAAACTATTTAAGACATGAAAAGCTTAAAACGACATACATTTGAAAAAATAAACTAAGTGCTCCTTTTCTCTTGCCTCTTCTTCCTCTTTTATACACCAATATGTCTTATCTCTCTCCTCTGATCACTTCCCAGCAATAATATGGACCATAGGATTGGTTGGTATCATTTTTGGCCGTTTGATGAAATTTGGCGCCAAAACACATATATGCCAGTTGGGGTTGAGTGTTAGGTTGAAGATGCATTGAATGCATCTTGGCTTGGGGTGAGGTGGAGGGTAGGAGTAGGGTGATGATGAGAGGGAAAGTGGGTTGAGTTGCAGGCAGGCGTGCAGGGGATGATGATGGAGGGAAAGGGAACCCGTGAGGGGGTTTGACTTCATTTGACCGGTGTTTAATATTATAAAGGGAAGGGGTCAAAATGGCAGGGTCCAAATGGTTTGGCAGGGGGTCACTTGGGGTTGACAAGGTCCAAAGGGTGTTAAAGTTTTAATAATAACAAGGACTTGTTTGTAATTTCTGAAAAATCAGGGACCAAGGCCGCAATCTGCAAAGTTGTTCCAAGGGACCAAGAGTGACAAGCTCCAATAGTACAAGGACCAAACTTGACATTTTCAAATTTCCAAGGACCATTTTGCCAATTTTAAACTCAAGGACCAAACTTGTAATTTCTCAAAACTTTGATATTTTTCACCAAAGGACTAATTTTGACAAGTTATGATTTTAAAAGGACCTTTGGTGATTTTTCTTTTGAAATAAGTGCTCGGGACTATTTCGACAACTTTTGAAACTTGGGGACCAAAACGCCAATTATGCAAACTTAGCTCATTTTTCATCCGATTTTAAACATTTTGCATCCGAAACATATAAAATGCAACTTTGAGATATTTTCAGATTTTGATGCATTTCGAGCATTTTAAACGTTTTGCGATTCAGATTAACCAAAATGATGAGTATTTACACACTCATCACACCCCAACTATTATCTAGCATAAGTTAGCTCGTAGACATATCGTTATTTACGTGTTTATTAGTGTAGTTTAGTTTAGAGTAACACCGTGGAGGAAGGACGGTCTTTACCCATCAGATGCTCGATCCACGGCCGTCGGAGGCGTTTAGTTTGTAGATAAATACCCCTTCCATCCTTGGAAGGGTGGCACTCTCAATCTAATCTTTCTTTTTGTTGAACTTTCTCTCTAGTTTCATCCTCTCATCTCTTCATCTCTAAAACTATGGCTTTCTTGTATCATCACCATCCAAGACCACCGAATCATCATAACACAATATATGTAAGATCCTACAAATGGTACCGAGCCAAGGTTATTGTGTTGTGTTGAATTTTGTGGTTTTCGTGTTATGTTTTGTTTTTTTTACCCATGTTTTTGGATCCGAAAATTTTGTGGTTTTGATACTTGTTTTAAACCGGTTTGTGTATTTTATGTTGTCGAATATCTTTTATTGGCGGAATATTTGTGTTTTCCGATTACTTTGGGCAAACAGTTTTTTTACATGTTTTTGTATCCTTTTTCTTTGGTCAAAATATGTCTTGGTCCCTTCAAAGTTTAAAGTTTATATCTGTTTTGTGTCTATTTTGGTCCAAACAGCATATATCATCCTTTTTAGACATATTTTGGTTACCAATAATATCTGTGAAAACAAGTGGTCTTATGCTCAGTTTCTATGGTCAAAATGGGTCTAAAAGGAAGTTTCTTTATGGTATTTTTCTGGGTTTGTATGAAGATGAACGGAAAAAGTGGTCGGAAAACTCATCGGAAAAAGTCAACGAGGGTCAAAACCCTAATCTTACGCCTAAGGAGCATCTTCAGTGATATATACGCATAACTGTGAAGTTATGCGTAAGGAATGGTTACTTGTAAAAGTCAATGGGTCAAAACCCTATTCTTACGCATAAGGAGCATCTACAGAGTTAAAGCTTACGAGTAAACTGGCTTTACGCCTAAGCAAGGTTACGCGTAAAAATCTTACGCATATGCCTTGACTTACGCATAACTCCAGGTTACGCATAAGAAATGAGTGTTACGCGTAGTTTTACGCATAAGGGTGATAAAAGAGTTACGCGTAAAAATGACCATTGACCCCAAGAGCTTGGACCACGAGAGCTTAGACCACGAATACCAAATACCATTTACCAAAACAGCCTCTTTCGACTTCAGAATTATATCATCCATCATCAGTCCATGTCTTTATGTGAAGAGACCGAGATCAAAGCACTCACAACTGATCCGAAACAAAATAATCCCACTCTTTCATAACTTATCCCACAACTCCAATCCCATATCAAACTATATCTAGACTCGTCTTAACTCAAAACAAATACAACGAATCTCATATTTGATTCAACTTTTCCCAATCTTGTAAAGATTATTTTTGTTGACTCACTATCATCACAGACCCTTTAGAAGCTTAGCTTCATTTAATATTCGAATTCTTAAAGAACAATTGATAACAACTTTGTTACAATCCTTCTTTTAATTCGTTCAGACTTAATAACTCGAAACTAAAAGGAAACAAATCGAATCACTACAACTTGTACCTACCCGAGACCCATCCTAGGATCTTGAAGCCTTCGTTGGATCATTCTTCATTGGTTATTTATAACCATGATATCAAAAGGGTATGCTTGTTATGCTTAACGAAGTAAGATGATGGTTGATTGAGATGAGATTAGTTTTGATTGAGATTCAAAGTAGATTGAGATGAAGGATGATTGATGCACTTAGTTATATTGCTTGGATCCGATTTGGTGAGAGAGATGTAGGAGTTAAAAGTTTGGCGATGGAGCGCTTTGTGTGGTAGGCGGACATATCGTGTGAGAGTTTATTAGGGTTAGGTTTAGAGTGTTTGACTTATATAACCGGTTCATGTGTTGGAATGGATCGGGTTTGTTTACTTTGACCGGATCGGGTCTTGCAATTAGTTTTATTATCACAATGGATCGGGTGGCATATTGGTTTTATTATCACAATATGTCTTGCAGTGTATCTCGTTTGCAATTAGGCCCTAAGACACATCCGAATATGATTGGACTGGGCTGAAGGATTGATTACATTTAATAGTTTAAACTTGACATGGGCTGACTCAATTTGGTTGGTAATTTGATATCCGTATATTATAACTATGATGGTTTTATTTGTGGTATTATTGGTATGGTATATTATTCACGGAAGGATACAAATTCACGGCTTGAGCGAAAAAGTGAAAAATGACTACGGGGTTTGTGTACGGTATTATTGAAGTGACGTTTTCTTCATATGTGGTCATCACTATTAGCCGATGAACCGATGCATGTTCCCTAAAATGATATTCACCGAAACCAAAGTTGTCTTAACACATTCAAGCCGACATTGTTTACGCTTTGTCTTGATTTTGTAAAATCCCGCTAAAGAAATTATTTCTGTTTAAATCATAGACTTGTAAAATCCCGTAACAATGGAAACATCCTGGTTAAAGTAATGAGCATTTCGGATCTATCTTGCGGTTTATTCTTGGTTTTGTAAAATCCTGAAGAAACTATTTCTCGGTTTAAACCATAGAACCAGAAATCTCAGATTGATGGACCATCCCGAGAAAGGAAGGTGTATTTCGGATCTTATCGATCTCGGTACTACGGTTTCTACTTGAAGAAGCGGATAAAAAGGTGTACTTCATGAATTGGATGTGTGTTTGGATATTCGCCATGGCGCTTGGTTATTACATGGTTTTACGGGCTATGTGCTTCTTACCATGGTCGGATGAAACCATTATCATAGTTCACTTAAATCGTCAAAGGAGGCTAGATTTGAACTTTAATCGGAAGATGTGACAACGGCGTTATTTCAAGATTATTTATTTGAGGTTGAAGTGAACTATCACGGCGAGTGTACTTAGTATCCAAGGTATCGGGGATGGTTGGATGAAGATTCTTGAGATCCTTGTTCGAGCTTTTTCAAAAACGAAGACTTGGAAATCTAGTTATTGTTGGGTGTCTTTACCTTTCTTTTTACCACTGGGAATTGGGCTCATACCACCACAAAATAACTATCACTTTAAGGAGTTACGTTGTAGTGCTCAATGTCACATTCAATTGTGGATTTTCAAGAGGTAATGTACGCCTTATACTTGATGGTTGGTTGGTTGAACAAAGATAGAGTACATAGAGTACTTAGAGATGCTAATGGAAATCGCACCGCCTTTGTTACATATGTGCAAGTTTAAGTCACGAGTTCGGGTTAGTTTACTTGAGGTCAAATTCATCATATTGGGTTTTCCATCACCGTCACGACAAAGAGCCCACTTGAATGATAATGGGGTTGATTACAAGTTTTGCCAAAGAGAGTTGAAAAGAGAGATTATGACGTATGAACACAACAGCTCATGCCTCGCTCCTCAAAGAAAAGAAATGTACGCTTCAAGGTGCATTATCTTCAAGAAGAAAATCTTCTTATTATGACCATTCTCATCAACATGCTTCATGCTTTTCCATGCGCTTGACCATCAAGTGAACCGGCTACTATTGATTGTTTTCTTATTCCACTTGCTCAACTATAAAGACGATGGTGACATCATGTGCTAATTTTATGGGAGAAGTGTGAATAGACTACACTGGATGATTTCATTTATTTAATCAAGAATGGCATCTCCATATGCAATTCTTGAGGGGAGAAGAAGTATGATAATTCTACATGTTGTGTTATATCTGAGAATATATGGTCATACGGCTCCTAACTCATGTAAGAACCGAGCTTCTTCTTATCGGGTCATCTTTACATGGTGTTTCTTCTATGAGCCGCTGGTTGACATCTTTACACGGGCTGAGATGAGTTTAATGACAAAGTGCTTCCGGTTAATGCTTCACGTGCACATCAACATGATGATTCCGAACAACTCTCTGTTCTTGTTTGATGTGATTGGTAGTTTGGTGTTACCATCTTGTGTGTTCGTTGCGGCTCGATTCTTGATTTCCTTGATGAACATCTTTCTGTTCTTGTTTGATTGGGAGGATCTTAGTTAAAGGGATTTGCAAGATGTAAGTTAATTGGGATGCTTTTTGGTGATGTTCTTGTTTTGGTGAGTTGAAGATGTTAACTATCTATTCCCCAACCGGAAAATCTTGAAGAAGGTCGAGTCTGATCATTCTACATTTTCTCGCTACATGATAGAAGACTAAAGATGAGTTGCAATTTAACGATCTAAAGACTTCTTCTTAATCTGGCATTTATCAAACAGATTGTCGGTTTAGGGAGAGCACTAATTGGGGAAAGTGATATGTCCGATTTAATCCCCAATTAGACTTGCTCATATTCTTCAAAGAAGTTGATTCTCACAAAGACTTCAAGCGATCTTCTCAATGATTTCAAGTACTTGGGCTTATAATATGTTGCCGATTCAAGTATCAAAACCAAAGAGGGGAAGGAGACACGCATCTAAACGCGAGTAAACTTGATGAACTTAATACTTCTAAAGTAATTGAAGATATCCCGGAAGACAAATGTTATTACCGAGAGAAACTCAAGGTTTGACTCATGGCGAGTAAACTTGATGAACTTAATTCTTCTAAGTGATTGAAGACATCCCGGAAAACAAATGTCATGACCGCAGAGAAACTCAAGGTTTTACTCATCAAGGCGTTTAGTGTTATTATTCCAACTATGTGGGGAAGTGATGTTAGTGAAAGTTTCAAGATAAATGAGGTACACAAGTACGACATATTCGTGGAAGATAAATGTGTAACATGAGGAGGTGTTATCGCTATTCTCTCGTTGGGAATGTGTGTGCTTTGGATTCTTGAGCTTCATACACATTCATCGTGGACGAAAGATGTGAACATAGTGGAGGTGTTCTTCATTACCCTCATGATGTGTATTCGGAGAGTTCTTGGATATTGGTGTACTTGAGTTCTTGAGCTTCATACACATTCATCGTGACGAAAGATGTGAACATAGGGAGGTGTTCTTCATTACCCTCATGATGTGTATTCGGAGAGTTCTTGAGCATTATACAAAGAGACCGACGCATCAATTCAACTACTCGGGAAGTGGTCTCTTGACACCTTTTGGAATGGATTGCTTGAGACTTCAGTGGAAAAGGAATTTGAGAAGATTATTTAATTGTGGGATGATACGTTGTTGTTGTTCTATTTGATGATATAACCTCGAACGAAGAATCACGGTGATTATTCTTAAAAGGAGCAGGCGGATTTATGATAATGGTGTGCTTATCTGCACACGCTAAGGAAAGCTTGAAATAGAGCTTCAATCGCTCATCTAATGGATTTTCTGTTTGGGGGAAGTCGCAAAGTCTGTGTTTCTCAAAGGCTCATGTTCTACCTTCTATTCGGAGCCTCTAAGCTTTGGTGGTGAATGTTTAAGAGATGATGAATTCTATCTTCTACAACGGGTCAGCTCGATATCCTTATCTCAGATCTGTATCATCATCTTCTTAATCTATATCATCTTATCTATCTCAGATATAGTTATCAAAACCAAATACAAAAATATAAAACCGGAAAAAGAAAATATAAAAATATAAAACCTTCAAAACCCATAAAAATCGAAAATTTGAAAAATACCAAAATATGTTTTCTCAAGACATGTCTTCCGTATCGATAACATCTGCGGTCTTAGAAATGTCATTCAATAATGGCGCGGGACTTTAGATGAAGTTCGAGCAGAAGGTGTAAATATTTTTTTTTCTAAACATGTCACAAAACTATGGCTTGTAGTTACTTCAGACTGTGACCCGCGCTAAAACTATGGTTTGCTATTATTTCAGATAGCAACCCATTTTTCAAAGAAGGAAAGTGCTACGCTTAAACGATTTTCAAATATTTCGTGCACTTATCCTAAAACAAAACAAGGAAAGCATGTCGTCAAAAGGACAGTTGTTCCTACACAAATGTTTTTCCGTCTAAAATTCTTCAGGAAAATATTTGTTGTTTTTCAAAAATGGTGGTAAATGAGTTGCTATTAAATCAATCAGTTTCAGAGTTGTTTTAAAAATTGAAAACTCAATCAATGACTTCCGCGCTTTTAAACCTTTTATAAAATGAGTCATTGATTGAGGGGGAGAATGTTTTCAAATCTATATCATCTAACGGGCTTTCTTAATTATCCTAATATGCTTAATTAAAAATGATGTTAACCTATGTTGAAGGACTAGGTGCCTAGGATAAGATTGTTAAGTTTAGATGATTAGAGTTTGATGAACACATTATTCCCATGTCATATATGATCTGTTTGATATGTTGAATTGATTTTTATTAGTCGATTGCTGTTTGGGTGAGGTCGACCACCATATATCTGTGTGTGTGTTCACTAACGTATGCAGGTATATTGGTATATAATAATGTTCCCGATCCGGATCCCACATAATATGATGATTGGATGCCGAAAGGAAAGGGTAACTATATCTTGGTTGAAAAATGAAGAAACGGAGCTTAATTGGACTTCAATGGAGAGTTGGCATAAATGCAACGTAAGAGGTCTCACTACATCAGCAGATGGTTTTCTTCTAAGTGATTGAAGAAACGGAGCTTAATTTTACCTCAGTTGGCATTCAAAATGCAACGTAAGAAGAAGTCTCACTGCATCTGCAGACGGTTTTCTTCCAAGCCCTACAACAACAACGGAAGCTTCTCAACCACCTAACGTATCTTTGTGCAGGATACAATTTTTAAACAATTTTGAATAATTTGATTAAATTGTTTTGAAAATGGAAAATATTGTTTTAAAAATTAATTGGACTTAATTTTGAAAATCACCGGACTTCATTTTATCAAAACTTAAGTCACTCAATCATCGACTACGGTCATCGATTGAGGGGGAGAGTGATTTAAATTAAAATATTTTCAAACGATATTTCTTCATAAAAGGTCCGTTTGTGCAATAATAAGTGGTGATCTAAAGATTTAATGTTATGTCATGGTATGATTTTCTTTAAAACTCAAAGATCATCAAAATGAAATTTTTCTCGTTTTGTTTGATTGTGAAATTGTTTTATTTTACTAAAAGATCTCTTAAAACAATCATACCGACACTAACAATCTTTAATGTCTTAAAATGGTCCTTATCATCATTTTCAAAATCAAATCTTGCCACGTCTTTCCCCAAAATTTTTAAATGATTTAAATCAATCGGGATCCAAAATATTAATTGGTTTGAAATTTTGATCGGGAGAGATCGTGATTTAAATCTTAAATCTGTTTAAATGGAATTGGTTTTAGTCCTTTAAAGGCACTCCTGTCTCCATGTGACAAATGACTTCAAATATACAATGCACATGTTGAGGAGGAGGATTTATCCAAAAACAAGATGAGTTTTTAAATCAGGCACATTTTCTCCCATGTTTTCCAAACCTGATTAAATCACTTGAGATCCAAAATCTCAAAGGGTTTGATATTTTTGATCGGGGGAGAATTTGTGATTTAATAATGAAATTTGATAAAAGGATGATCAATTTGACTCAAAAGTGCAAGTTCTCTCTAATATGTGCTAAACTCTTTCGTTTATCGAGGCACATATTAAGGGGGAGCAAAGGGTTTTCTAAATGGCTTTTGTAATCGTGGATGTGCTTCAAAAGAACTCTTGTCTCTATGTGATAAAATGATTTCATATATCCTATGCACATATTGAGGGGGAGAATTTACCAAAGAAAATCAAATGGCTTTTTCTATGAAAATTGTGATCAAAGAAAATATTTCAAAGTCCTCTTGCCTCCATGTGCTAAACAATTTCTAAATCATATGCACATGTTGAGGGGGAGGTTTTCTAAATGATCAAAACTATTAAGGTACAAAATGCTTTGATCTCGTATCACAAGTACCTTGATTGTTTTTCCAAATGATTTCTCAATTGGTTTCTAGAAAGAATGAACTATACCAAAAGACCGACCATTTTACTTTATGCATGGAGTTATAAGGATGGTTAGGTTAGGTATTTGTTCCCACGATCCGCCAGTAATCCGAGGGATCTACCTGTGGATAATCCACTAGATAGTGTAGAGTCCTTAGGTATGATGAAAAAGGAGAAAATGAGAAATGGGAAGAGTGCGGATGAGATAGAGCTAGAACTGGAATAAACCCAACAAGGTTCTAGTTATGAAGTCTTGTAAGCATCAAGGGTTGAAGAATGAAAAGAACTGAATGTGAAAAGGGTGAAAAGAAATAGCTCTCCATCAATTCAACCTTAGGCGTAATCCGGGTTCAATACATATGCTACCGGTGGTTACTAAGGTAACACCGTATTGAAGACAAGACGTCATGGACCCAAAGGACGACCGCACTAAACTTCCCAAGCTACTCAAGTTTCTCTAAAAGGGCTTGTTTCATTCTCACGGGAACCGACATTATCTATCGACTTTCTCTGAGATTGTTGATATTGAAGAAGAGACCTCTCCTAGTCTCCCAGATAGGAACCAAATGTGCACTATTGAGTCTAGAGCCAAGAGATCATCCACAAATATCTCGTTAGGACACATTATTCTTGAAGACTTGTTTGTTTCACAATGTGGAAAGTAAGAATATATTAAAAGTCCTTCGCATTATCCTTGTGGTATTGCGGAACATCCGAGTGATATGTTAAAATATTCACGATGAAGATGGAAATCCTCTAGAGCCAACATCAAACAAGCTCTTGGTGGGTGACATGTGAGATCTTGCAAAAGATCAAGCTTGTGACAATGGATAGAAACGATGGGGCGATTCATTCTTGAATCAACCTTGGTCCAGAAATGAATCGACGGATACCTTTGAAAAACCGGTCGTTGTGCTTAAAAGTTCTTTTCCATAGCACATCGACGCGTATTAATGTTTCAAAATTAAAGGGTATTTATGATTGATAAGTGATTTTCAATAAAACCTTCGTTGTATTGCAAAACTCTTTATATTAAATCGTGATTGTTTTCAATTCATTTTATCAATCGGTGAATCTCAATTCATCGTTCACTCACTTCCGTGTTGTCTTCTTTGAGATGTTCCGGTTTGAGAACAACTAGTGCAAATGCGAAACCTTGTCAAGGAGATTCCTCGGGAATTATACCGATCACAAAAGACTTGTCTTGATCAGCGAGGAACCGTGGGTCGTGCGCACTCAATTCAACAAAAGTGATCAAAGACACTTTGCGCGCTTTATTGCTAATCTGTTTTATGCAGAACACCCGACGGTTGCGGTGATCGAATTGAAGAGTCAATCCAAAGCCGCATGCTCACAAAGATCCACACTTAATTAAAGAAATCATGACAAGTGCTTATCTACGTAACACGGCTCGATATTTTCATACTATGCTTCCCTACTGCCGCAAAATATCATGAACCAAAGAAGCTTCCGCCACTCTCGATGAAAAGATGTCATGATCCGAGAAATGTGAGCATGTCGGTCCGAAAGTCACTACATCACATGATGGCAACACAACAAAGGGTGATCCAGAGATTTAATGTGGTGATGATCTCGATGAAAGCTCAAGATCATCATGATGTGGATCGATTCAAAGACCTCCACCGAAAGTACAAAACTATGGGACTATGAAGAGTCATTGCTAAAGCACAAAGATTACTAAGTGAAGAATAGAAGTCTACGAGCTTGGAAATAAAGACAAAGATAGAATGCTATGATGCAAAATGTATTTCATGGGGTGACCTCCCTTAGGGGGAGATTGTTAGGATTCAGAAAATCCATAGTGAAGTGTCGGTCACCCCAACTATTATCTAGCATAAGTTAGCTCGTAGACATATCGTTATTTACGTGTTTATTAGTGTAGTTTAGTTTAGAGTAACACCGTGGAGGAAGGACGGGTCTTTACCCATCGTATGGTCGATCCACGCCCGTCGGGAGGCGTTTAGTTTGTAGTATAAATACCCTTCCATCCTTGGAAGGGTGGCACTCTCAATCTAATCTTTCTTTTTTGTTGAACTTTCTCTCTCTAGTTTCATCCTCTCATCTCTTCATCTCTCTAAAACTATGGCTTTCTTGTATCATCACCATCCAAGACCACCAGAATCATCATAACACAATATATGTAAGATCCTACATTAAAAGAGAGAAAGAGATAATATATGAAGAGGAGAAATAAAATCCTGTTTTTCTTGCTGCACAAAATTGAAAAACTACCCACATTTATTAATGCATTAAGAGACTAAGTTACCGAACTAACCCTCAATCCATATTTTCAAGAGTTTAATACTTCACATTATTTACGAAATTGCCATGTAAGTTTTGGGCCTTAGATTAACTCAAAGTCAGTTGATCTAACGGTTATCATCTTATCCTACCTTTTTTTAGTTTAAAAGGTTTTTTTTACTGGAAATCTTGCCTTGGTGGGTATTGCATGTGTTGAGACATCTGTCATGTGGATATAATTGTGGAATTGTGTTTGGCACATGTGGGTGCAGACCATCTTGAATCTCTTCTCAATTTTCCCGATCATCACTCCAGGTAGGGTGCCATTGCCGGCGTGACTTGCATGGTACATGTTCATTCTTTTTGTGGTAGCCTAGAGGACGAGTGTGCAATGGATGAAGTTGTGAAATTGTCAATTAATGGTGTTTGTATTGAGGCAATTACAATAATTAATTGAGGGCTTTCTAGAAATGAAAGCATGTTTAGCACACCAACTTCCATTGTTGTTGGCTATAAGATGATGTGATGGTTGTTTTGGGATAAGGTTGCCCGACCTTCCTACGTGTGATTGGTGTCAACCGTGCTTATGGACCAAAGATGTTGGACAAGTGGTGATGGTGGTGGTAGTTTCGTTGATCAGCCATTTTCGTAAAACGGAAATTTTCAGTTATGATAAGAAGATGAGATGAAAAGTTTTGTTCGTGTTTGTAACAAAAAGAATGAGATTTTTGGGTTTTTCGGCATCGAAAAAATGGAAATCGGTGGCTTTGTTTATGTCATGGGTCTCACGGATGGTGCAATATTTACATATAATACGTAAAGCAATGATTGGTATAAGTGGTAAAAACCCCGAGATAAGAGTGTTTATATATAGATGGGTAACACTCACATACAACTAGGGTTTAGTATGTGTAAATGTGGAGAAAATGATCTTGGTTCCTCTCGTGAAATGCATGTGTATTTATAGGGATGCATTTAGGTTGTGTGTAATCCGTGGATGTGGTCCGGCGGCTTTAGATGACCGACGTGGAGGTCATCCTATGGAGGAGGCAATAATGACATGTGGTGTGACATCCTTGACTCTTGATGATACGAGAATATTCGTATGAGACAGATCTGCATGTCATAATGAAATACCCGCAACACTACCTCTACACCAATGAGTTAGTTGCACGTAGCAGTCCGCCATAACGGTCTTCTGGAGGACAAATCGCTATGCTACTTGTTGCATGTAAGTTGAATTTCCAGGCAAGAGATGTTATGCTTTCGGTTGATATTTGCTTGGGGAGTTGGTTCTCCAGGTAAAATGTATTAGGCATTTAGCTTTGTGGGTCGGCTATGGCCGTATGAGCTAAAACTCCTATACGCTATCAATTTTGTTGTTTTTATTTAAGTTTTTCTATTTGTTTGTATTATGAAAGAAAGGTCATCTTGTATGAGCCCAAAATTATTTAAGCATCTACGACCTTACTAAAAACAATTTTTTTTCACATAATGGCTCGTTCAATAGAGATGTAGAATCTAACTATTTATATTTCATTGCATACACTTTCCATAAATTTACATGTACATCTATATAATAATAACTTATGAGGTAAACACGGAGCATCAATATATTGAGAGCCTCGAGCGATCGCTCACCTCATCCACTTATAAAACAACATGCTATGTATTAGTCTTCATATTAGCGAGAGTCTAGGGTGGTTAAGTGTTGGGTTCAGTAAATACCCAAACCCCTTAATCTAGGATTTGAATAGAAAATAGCCCGTGTTTAGTCCGTTAACACTAACAGGTCATCGAGTGCATAGTCTCTCGTGAGTCATCTTCGAGGATACTCGGTATGAGGCGAAGAAGTCTCTCCACCCGCAAGTGGAACTTAAAGGGTGAGACCCAGTCAAGAAGAAGATGATGGATTCGGTGAGTGATGACAATAACTCACCAATCCCTAAGACTCCTCAACTACTTACATGAAGACAAATGAAGTAGAAGGCAAGGATGTAAAGATCAAGAAAGAGGGACATGGCGGGATAAGTTTGAATCGGATAAGGCAAGTACTTATCAACCAAAGTCAACTTTCACTGAATAGCAAAGATCGGGCTCGGTGTCATCACCGAACTTGGGAAAGTAGTCTTGTCTCTTACCTAGAATAGTCTTTATAAATGAGACAAAATACATCGGTATTTTGTCTTATGTATGATGTCGGTTTGTCACTTAGGAAAGAGTCAAATATCATACATGTATAAATAGCATAAGAGATGGAGTGAAAAGATTAAGCTTATGAATTTTATAAACACACACACGCAAGTCCCTTTTTCACTCCTCCAATACAACTTATCCACGAGATAGCTCGGTGGGTTCTAAGAGTTGTGCTCGGACTTAGGCCGAGCTTAGAGGAGTCACCAATCTTTGTCATTTCAATCACAAGTGCTATTCCGAGTACTTGGGTAACGTATTCTTCTGATTCATTTCTAATAAGAATATGATGTTGAAAATTATCTAGTGTGTTTTACTTACGTTAATTTGGGTCATTGTTCACTACTAACTTGTTTTTATATTTCAAAACTGCTTTTAAACGATAGTGAGCGGGGAACAACAAGTGGTATCGAGCAAGGCTAATTATAAAACTCGTTTTAGGCCGCTCTAAAAGTTTTAAATTAGGATCCTAAATGGCTGATTTTGATGTACCCCAACTAGTCGACAAAAGGGTGGAGCTTATCACTAATGCCCTCGACTTGAAGTTGGCAAATTCAACAAATGGAAAAGCGAATGCTTTGCTATTTATTGGAATGGAACCTTACTACACAAAATATATTAATGAAGGTCCATTCGTCCCAAAAATAGTGAAGGTTTACCTAAACACGAAGCTCGATGACTCGGATGAAAGAAGAGTGGTCAACCAGACCAAAGACTCAAGAGTATCATCATATCTTGTCTCACGATGATACCATGGAGTCGGTTATTAATAATAGTGACTAAGCAAACCAGGAAGACACGGTCCATAGTCATGAAGGTCCATCGATACCAAGGAAAAGCAGGATAATGGACACGAAACTTGAGTATAATACCTTGAGGCTAAGGACTGGAAACTCGTCTCAAACTTACACCCGTACAAAACTTTGTTAAATGAACTTTCAAATGATGGTGTAAAATTGTCCAAACATGAAATCAATGTTGGTTTTGTAAATAGTCTTCACGAGAAATGGTTGAATTTCTCTCGGGGACTAAGGAATGCTAACCACATTCGAATCTTGAGCTTCACGAAATTTATGGAAAATTTGTCTATGAGGAAAACCTCATCATCAGACGATACCGACTTGAAAAGTCCGGGAAGTCAAAGTCACGACAACCATTTCCAATCCGATGTCAATGCCTTTTATTCTAACAATATGATTCAAGATTTTCGGAAAACTCGATGATGAGGCGATGAGGAGGACAAGCGAGGAGTACACGAAGGATTTAAATATTGAGTTTCGGAAAGAGCACTCCTCGCTAACTCAAAAGGTTTATTCGAAGAAACAAAAGTTTTTCAAACGCTAAAGCTAATGAAGACCTTTGAATGTTTTAAGTGTTACAAAAGGGTCATTTTCAAAAGACGTTTTCAAAACAATATCTGAACCCTCTTACAAACCATCGAGGTCAAACCGGTCTTGAGGCTTTAGCAAATTTCAACCAAAAATATTTGATCCTCATCAAAATTTTCAAAACAAATCAGTCAAAACAAAGGCATTGATTATAAACCAAGTATAAGAAAGCAAAAGCTAAGCTTGCATTGCTTGAGGCTAGTCCTCGAAACAACCGGTGTTAAATGCATGCGGGGTAAAACAAAGGCCTCGTTCTTTGAAACCTTTGGCCGAGATGAAGAGCCGTATCATCGATGATGAAATGGTGCATGTCGATTACTGCGATGGCCCTCTCGAGAGAGGACAAGCTAGGCTGTTGGGAAGAATCATGCGAAGCAGGAATGGGTCAACATCACAATGAAAAGGTAAACATCTTACTTTCTATGGATGATGACTACGATTGGCGATCTTATATGAATTATCTTAATGTTGACCTTAAGTTTGTAGAAGAGCAACGATTAAATCTTTTTCAAAATACAACAAGCTAAGTTTTGAATTAAAAAGTGTGAGATGAACTCTTATTTTAAAACAAGCCAAGCTTGAAACGTCACTTTGCAAATTCAAAACACTGAACTAGTTAAAAGAAATCAAGCTCTTCAAGATGAACTTAAAAGGTACAAGATATTCTTGATAGTTGGAATGCTAAGAATCCCAGGTCTTTGATGTTGTGGGTGCCCCGGTAGCAAAAAGAGTCATAGGTGAAGATCGGCTCACGACTCTCACAACAAAGACCAAAGTTTTAAACCTTTTGTGTCGGTGGCATGATTACCAATATGCTAACAACTCCAAATTCTAGTGATTGGATTGAGCGGGTTAATCACGAGTAAGCTTCAAATTTCAATTGGAAGGTTCTTGAGCACGAGAGCCAAGCTCTTAAGAGCATGCTAGGACTCACGATGTGCCCGGTGAGTCTTGAACACATCTCGAGTGCAGCGGAATCTCAAACACCGCTTCCACCCAGAAACCTCTTGGTCTTTGATCAAGCTCAGAGCTTACTCCTCTAAATTCAATCCTCACTCACCAAAAGAAAGGTGCGGACTTGGTAGAACCATCCTGCAAAGACAAACAAAACAAATCCACAAGAGTCTACTCCCTTGAGACTTCAACATCCTCTGTCCCCTAAGCGACCAAATTCGGCAACTTCTGCGAGCTTGTGAGGAAGTCGCGAAAAGATGGAATCCATCGAAAAAGCCCCGATTCAATCAAGGAAACTAAGTCGACCTCATCTAGCTCATCAAAATCAAAATCCACCAACAAACCCAGCGAAGTGTGGTGTGTCATTACACTAGTCATACCACCGACAATCGCTATAGAATCCTTTATTGTATGATGCGCAATAAGGATGATCGCGTAGCTCGAGACCACTTTGGTATGTAAGCTCACATAGAAGAAAACTATACCAAAGTTGGTCATCGGTATGCTTCATCCTCAAAGCGACTCTCAAGAATAGAGCAAAACCTTTTCCTCTTTGCCCTCACCTGTGGGTTTAATGATCATCATCGGGATAGTATCTCATGAACACATCTTTGTGATATATGTGGAAATCCGACTCATGAGACATCCCAACATGACAACATCGTTCATGCAAGGAGAAGTGCAAAACAACCCAAAATCACCGAGTCTTCCTCGGTCTCTAAATGCAAAACTGTGGTAGCACAATGCACTCAACCACCGACCATGAGTCGATTGAAAATTCAAAGAGACCTTGAGACCCAAGCCCACTGCAAGTGGGTCACTAAGAAACTAATTAGGTTTACTACTTGTGCGAGAGACAGCCAGAGCCTATTTGGCATCTAGGCAATGGATGCTCAAGAAGCATGACCGTGTGAAGGAGTATCGCACAAGTATGTAAAGGAACCGGGACCCAGGTAGTATTTGGTGATAACTCATCATGTCCCTTGAAGGTTATGGTTCGATGGCGCAATGGAATAGTTTTCTTTAGTATTGCTTATGTCAATGGTCTCAAATACAATCTCATCGATGTCGATCAACTATGTGATGCTAAGTACATTGTGCAATTCAATGACAAACAAGGCACCATTTTCAATGCCAATAAAGAAGTTGTTTTGATAGCTCTTAGAAGAGATGATGTTTATGTCTTAGACATGTCTACTCTTTCTCGAAGATGGAACTGTCTCTTTGCCAAAGCCATTGAATCTATCGGTGGTTGTGCACAAGAGACTCTCTCACTTAAACTTCAAAATATCAACAACACCGCAAAACAAAACAAGGTTCTTGGCTTACCATCAATGTTTTTGCAAAAGACAAACCATGCTCGTTTGTGAAAAGGTAAACACCAGAGCATCTTTCAAACCAAACAAAATTTCTCCATCAAAGTTGCCTTCACCTCTCACACATGGATCTCTTTAGACTGCGGTCCCAGATCAATCCAGATGAGAAGTATACACTTGTCATTGTTGATGAATTTTCAAGATACACTTGGGTATACTTTCTTTCCAAAAGAGTCGGCGGTGATACAATAATGTCATTCATCGAAAAATTGAAAACCGAATGACATTCTCACAAACAAATCAGGCCCGACAATGGTATTGAGTTCGAAATCAAGAGCTTGAAAGCTTCGTGATGAAAAGGAATTTCTCAAAATTTCTCATCTCCTTATACCCTGAACAAAATGGGGTTCTTTGAAGGAAAAAAGAACTCTCATTGAGGCGACAAGAACCATGTTAAATGGCTCACCCTCTCAAAGCATTTTGGACTAAAGTAGTCAAAGCGCATGTTACACTTAAAACAGGTCAATCATTGTCAAAGACATAATAAAACCTCATATGAGACTTTCAAAGGTAGACTTCCGACATCACCTACTTTCATGTGTTTGGGTGTCTGTGTTTATTCATAACCACAAGGATCACCTAGGCAAATTTGATGCAAAAGGCGATGATGGATATTTCTTAGGCTACTCAACGATCTCCAAAGCCTTGAGGTGTTTAACACAAGAATACAACATGTTGAGGAAAACTTTCATGTCACCTTTGATGAAAGTTCGAGAAAGCATCGAGTTCACCAATACCTCGATGGAGGAAATAGGAATTGATGACTCATCAAGATATCCTCGATGAGTTCAACACCAAATCAATTCCTCGTATCAAGGATCTTGACATCTCATATTATGTCTTACCTCACAACCTACTCCAACCAACTATCGGTGAATTCATTGATAATCAATCGGGTCCTATTGAGATAGGCAACATCGATCCAAATGATCGGTACTTGTGATTCATGAAACCCAACTGAACAAGACATCTCAACAGATGTTCTTAATGATTCTGCTAATGCACCGAACTCACCCTGAGTCTCCAGTGACCTCCTCAGTTCGGATCCTAGACCACAAAGTAAGTGGACAAGATCTCGGGACATTGAGCTTGTAAACATCATTGGTGAACCCAGCGAGGGCATGCTCACTAGAAGCATAGCTTCTAATTTAACCGCAATTGACCAATGAATGTCTATATGTTGATTGCCTATCGGATATAGAACCCAAAAGTGTCCTTTGAGGCTCTAAAAAACCAATTTGGGTTCAAAGCATGCAAGAAGAACTACTAGCAGTTTGATAAAACAAGGTCATGACCTTGATCAAATGTCCTCGGGATGTAGTAGTCATAGGAATGAAGTGGGTTTTCATAAACAAAGCGGTGAAAACGGCCTTTGTCATTAAAAACAAGGCCATACTTGTAGCCAAAGGTTCTGATCAACAAGAAGGCATTGGCTATGATGAGACATTTGCTCTGTTGCAAGAATGGAAGCCATCTGGATCTTCCTTGCATATGCAACATACATGAACTTGTGGTCTACCAAATGGATGTTAAAAGTGCATTCTTAAATGGTGATCTCAAGGAAGATGTGTATGTTCAAGACCTCAGGGCTTTGAGAGTAGTGAATTCGACTATGTCTCCAAGCTTGAAAAGCCCTTTATGGACTTAAACAAGCTCCTGTGGCATGGTATGAAACTCTCTCTCACCCTTCGATACAAAATAAGTTTGTCGAGGAGGAAGATAGACAATACATCGCTTGTCTATAGAACACAACAGGATGTGATACTAGTCAAGTGTTTGTTGATGACATCATCTTTGGCTCGACAAACTACAAACTTTGCAAGCAGTTTGAAAACTGATGACAAAGAAGTTTGAAATGAGCATGATGGGTGAACTCACATACTTCCTTGGACTACAAATCGAGGCAAGCGATAAAGGAATATCCATCGGTCGAGAGAAATACACCGTAAATCTCTTGAAGAAATATAAGATATATGATCGTGCCTCAATGAAGACTCCAATGGTCCCACTAACAACCTTGGACCCGATCTCACCGGCAAATCGTTAATCAAACTCCTTTCGGAGGATTGTAGGCTCACTGATGTATCTAATCGCTTCTAGACCGTACATCTAATTCTCGATCGTATAATAGCAAGATATCGGTTTAATCCTAAAGAATCCCATCTCACCGCAGCTAAGAGAATTCTCGGATACCGAAGGGAACTTCAAGCCTTGGACTTTACTATCCAAAGTGCTCGGGGTTTGATCTCAAAGGTTACTCGATTCGATTATCTTGGTGAAACATGGACGGAAAAGTACCTCGTGGTCTGTCAATTTCTTGGAGGAAAACGGTTTCTTTGGAGTGCTAAAAGCAACAATCGGTGGCTATGTCTTGATTGAGGTGAGTATGTAGCTGCAGCAGGATGTTGTGCCAATGTATTATGGATGAAAAGTCAACTCGGTGACTATGACATCCATTACAAAATGGTACCCATCTTACGTGATAACACCGAGCTATTGCAATCTCCAACAACCTTGTCCTCCACCAAAGAACCAAACACATTGATATCGATATCACTTCATCGGGGATCACATAATGAAAGGAGACATAGAACTTCATTTCATCCCTACGAATATCAACTTGCGATATCTTCATTAAACCCTTGGATGAACCTACCTTGAAGACCGAAGTCAATTGGGAATGCTTGACATTGAAAGGCGGGCATCGAAAACCAATCTCGATGAAGTTCTGCGAAATAGTTCCTCCTCCCAACGAAACCCACAAACATCCTCTCACCGAATGAGTAAGACTCATTCGGGGACCCCGACGATTGATATTGAACATTGAATGAGTAACTAAATGATCCAAGTATCGTTACTTAAATGTCCTAGGTTGGTAACTATGCCAATTTAATATAGGAATATATGTCTTAGTGTCGGGGTCTCTCACTTACCTCATCCTACTTGGCATTAAATGCCTTCTCACATAAAATATCCTATGGATATTTTATTCTTTACAAAGTGCACTTTTACCTTGCCACCGCAATTGCTCTTGAAATCGGAATTTTCTTTGCGGGTAGTGGTGGGTGGCATTAAATGTGGAATTTCAAGCGTTTTCAAAACCATCTTTACATATCCACGTTATTGCAAAACCACCCTCTCACCACTCTATAAATACCCTCTCATAAATATTAAAACACACACAATTGATTTACGCAAACAAAACTACGTCAAAATATCTTTCAAACCGAAATCATTGTGTTCTTTAAACCTCTTTCTAAAAACCTTCATTGTAAACATTTACAAAGTTTTCATCACAACTTAAGAGATACAAAACTTTTGATTGTTCTTGTCAAGATATTTTCTTCAAAACCCTAAAACCTTTTTAATGGAAATGGCAAGAACACAATCTCTTGATTTGCTTCACGATTGGTGGCGATCTTAGCAATGTTGAATTTAAAACAAATAATGTCACGAAATTTTGAATATCCTCCAATTGTCGACCTATAAAGACATTATGAAATTTTGTATAACTTCCACCGAAACGCCTTTATTCGGTGTCCTACAGATTATACCAAAACCTCCTCGGGGAGTTTTGGGCAGCAATAAGGCCTTTGACCCGACACCTCTCGATGAGAACAACCTTAGACCTCTCGGGAATATCTCATCGAGTTCGGTCTTAACGGGGCAACAATTCACCTTGGATTATAAAACATTTTGCACCTCAACGAGGTTAGATTACAACAAAGGTGTTTATGTAGCCCATCCCGAACCCTCCACAATGAAGGATGGGTTAAAACAAATTGTTTTAGATCAACGTTTTTGGGCGGGACCCAGTCCACAAAGAGTTCATTTCCGTGACTTGAAGGATCCTATTCACATTTGTGATTCGGGTCCTCGTGGGAATCACTCATCAATGAACAAGTTAACTCTATTCGATTGATGATGGCATCTTGCGATGAATGGGGTCATTTGTCGACATAGGGAGATCATTTACCGTGATCTCGTAACCAAGCTACTGAGCAAAACTAGGACGAAATCGTTTACGTATCCTAGGTTTGTCTCTTGTGCTACAAGTGTTCTTGGGTACAAATTATCCGCAGGAAGAAAAATTTGGTGCTTTACCGGCATCTGAGCCAATCAAATTTTCAAAAGGACCCATCCCTTGTCACAAACATTGAATTGACGGCCCATATGGTTCTTGTAAACAACGAGAGGAATCAATGTCTCCTAACCCTGCTCCTACAAAGAGAAGGGAAGTCTCGGGCGGGACTAAAGCCAAACCCAATCTCGGGGCCTTGAGGCTTGAGAGCCTGACCTAAAGGAAAAGAAAGCCCAAGGCGATTTTCCACTAGTTGGAGACCTAGCAACATCCACCGGTGACAACGGGACACCGATAAATTACAATCGGTGCCTTTGGTCCCAACTATTACTCCCAAGATCCAGAGGAAACAAATAACCCGATTGGTAGGGGAGCCTCTACATCGCCCGGTGATGATATTAGAAAATCGAGCCTTTATGCGAGGTACACCGATCGATCCCAAAGACTCGGAGGAACCATACAACCCGATATGGATATCACTCATCACTTGACTACGCTAAAGGCACTAGAAAATACCCATCGGTGTCTCGGGGGCCTAAAGGGGACAAAGACTCGGGAGGAAAGAAACAACCCGCCGATATGGAACCCAAAACCAATCTCGACTCCGAGAGAGGCCTTGGAAACTCCCACCATGTCGAGGGGTCAAGGGGACAAAGACTCGGAGGATTAATACCACCACGATATGGAACCCATCACCAACCCCCATTAACAGATTCTTGATGTTCTTTGGAATCTTGTTCTCTGAAGATGAGCTTCGCGTCACGATGATGAAATTCTATCGATTGGGGAAGAAGTGGGCCGAGGTTCAATCGAACAAGAGCCTCGGCTGATCGAATGAGCAAACCGAATCACCATTCCGACTGAAAATGATGACTCCTCTTCCTCCAGCGATGAATTTGCAAGATTTGATAATGTTCTCCCACTTCGAAAGGCGGCTCGTTCGGTGGATCACCAAAGCTTCAAGGAAATTATACTCTGGGGTCATTTGAAACACCTGGAACAACATAATCTTGAAAGTGGTGCAAGTTATCTTGATCGAAGGTGAGGTCCAAGCCTTTGATGAAAACATTCATGAGCGTGGATTTGATGTATGACAACATTCGCGGCATCGGATGAAAATTTTGCTAAATTCCTCGAGACACCTTCGGTGTGGCGCAAGGTAGATGAAATCGGGGAATCACAAAGACGACTCGGCACTCAACTCTAAAGTCTTTGGAGGCTACTGAGGCATACTTGAAACAATCCTCGACCTCGCTAAAGCGATCTAAATGCTCAAATCGGCAAATGCTCGGGGTCTTCATTCTTGATCCAATCCCTTAAAACTACATTGAGCTCTGTGAACACTCAAATGGCTCGTTGGCTCGAGCATCTACTTCCTTGGCACGGAATCTTGGGCCACGATGACCGCTTTGGAAGTATCTCGGTTAATTTGGAAGCTAAGGTCACGGCATTCAAGCAGATACTTGATATCAAGGCCATGATCACTGGAATTTATCAGGCTTTCAAGGTCAGCGACTCAGTCCCCATCAAGCACCAACACCAACTCTTGCCCTCGACGGCCTCCCAGAATATCGAGGGAGAATATCTTGAAGAAACTCCTCTTCACACCGAGGGGAGCCAACACCACCGGTCTCGGCAATACCCATCTCATCACTTCCACCACAAACATCAACAACAACAACAACACCGACAATCACAACACCTATAATGACAACAACACCACCTTGGTTGCATCATCTTCCTCGGGCCGGGACAAAGGAAAAGGCAAAATGACAATTCTTGAGCACGAGAAGATTCCTACAAAATCGGTGACACTAAATACCTTCTCACACCTCAGCGGTAACCAAATATCTTGCTAAAGAAGAAAGGAGATTAAAACAAGGCGAGGGCGATAAGAAGACTAAAGAAGCACCGATTCAAGTGATTCTTAGAAGAAGGCGAGAATGTGGGAATTGATTCAAAGAAGCTTGAAAAGGGTCGAGGCGGACGAGAGGTTCAAGGATGCTCGAGCGGCAAAAATGGTGAAATGAAAAAAGCAGTTGGATGAAAAGAACAAAAGCTGCGACCATCGGAAAGCAAGAATTGACCATTATAATTGGACAATGACAAGCGAAGGCTGCTGAGAAGATCACTAATGTCAAAATCATCCCGTGTCTAAACCACTGGCAATGAGCGTCTGAGGGGGATGATAAAGGCATTCGAGGTTCATGATCCCAAAATTCACCGACTTTGGGATCGTGAACTCGATGAACTCGATCAATTATTGAAAAGAAGCAAAATGCAGCGATTAAGGAGCGATGAAGATGCTCGATAAGAGGTATGAAAGGCGAGAGATACACGGCTGGCGGGAATACAACACGCCTTAACCGCACCTCAAGGATCTCAACCACAATCATCCAGGCTAAAGGAAAAGGGTCGAGTTCGACTGAGATAAAAGTGCATGGATTCGAATGCAGCAGGCTGCCGCGGAAGGTGTTAAGTTAGTGAGCTGTTTAGTGATTGAAAAGCACGAAGAGGGCTATTCCACATTGATGTCTATGGAAACCAGAGATTTCAAAGATGGAGTGATATTGATCGGTGGTGTAGGCGCAATCTTGAGCTACATACCGGTGGCCTCTCATATCCAAACACCGGCAAACATCGAGGTTACGTCAAGACACGAATGCCAAGATAAGAGACCATCCCGACGGGAAACACTCATCACCAAGAAATTCAAGCTTGAAGCATTGGGAATCCATCTTGGTGACATCATTTTGATTTATCTTTTGTACTAGTGATAGGAACCTTGTAATTTGATCAATAAGCGATGTATGTTTTGTTAAAATATTGATGTTCCTTATTGTATTCATTAGTACATTCGATGTAAGAAGAAGCCATTTCTTGACTTACACCGATCAAACACTTAGGCTATTTGTATATCGAATAGGGAGATGATTGGGTTCGATAAATACCCAAACCCCTTAATCTAGGATTTGAATAGAAAATAGCCCGTGTTTAGTCCGTTAACACTAACAGTCCTTTGAGTGCATAGTCTCTCGTGAGTCATCTTCAGGATACTCGGTATGAGGCGAAGAAGAAGTCTCTCCACTCGATGAGGCGAAACTTAAAGGGTGAAGACGGGTCGAGAAGAAGATGATGGATTCGGTGGTGATGACAATAACTCACCGAATCCCTAAGACTCTCTCCAACTACTTACGAAGACAAATGAAGTAGAAGGCGAAGGATGTAAGGCGAAAGAAAGAGCCGACATGGCGGGATAAGTTTGAATCGAGATAAGGCGAGTACTTATCAACCAAAGTCGACTTTCCCTGAATAGCAAAGATCGTGGCTCGGTGTCATCACCGAACTTGGGAAAGTAGTCTTGTCTCTTACCTAGAATAGTCTTTGTAAGCGAGACAAAATACATCGATATTTAATCTTACGTATGATGTCGGTTTGTCACTTAGGAAAGAGTCAAATATCATACATGTATAAATAGCATAAGAGATGGAGTGAAAAGATTAAACTTGGTGTAAAACACACACACACGCAAGCCTTTTTCACTCCTCCAATCAACTTTATCCACGAGATAGCTCGGTGGGTTCTAGAGTTGTGCTCGGACTTAGCTTTGAGCTTAGAGAGTCACCAATCTTTTCATTTCAATCCCAGTGTTATTCATGAAGTACTTGGGTAACCTATTCTTTACGATTCATTTCTAATAAGAATATGATGTTGAAAATTATCTAGTGTGTTTTACTTTCGTTAATTTACCATTTTCACTACTAACTTGTTTTTATATTTCAAAACTGTTTTAAATGATAGTGAATGGGGAACAACATTAAGTGTTAAGTTTACTATGTTATTAGTCGAATAGAGTTAGGATAGCATAAAGGGTCGTTGGGTTGGCTTGTGTCCTAAGCCCAACCCGTTTTCTTTCTTGCTTGTTATCACAATCGACCTTGTGTCCATGTACAAGTTGGTTTCTCTTCCCCTCATCTCTATAAAAGGAGGTGAGGGGGGAAGGGTCATGTCATGCATTCTTTCTTTACTAATTAAGGTTTGATTAGGGTTACTTACTTGTGCGTTGTTCTCTTTTTTCTGTCGACATTAAAGTAAGCTACATGTGTGTGTTTTTCTTCTTGATTGTGTTTAATCCGCTCTAGTAACTCGGTTGTTAGAGCACTTCCATTGTTAACGCCGAAACGGCGTTATACCCCCAAATAACGGCGTTGGCCCGTTATTACCCTTGGAAGTGTGTTTGTGTCACGGCGTTGGTCCCCTTGCGTTACCCCCTTAACGCGTTAGAGGCGAGAAAAAAAATCAAAAAATTTCATATCTAGTCCTACATCGACTACTAGCCGTTAACTTTAAAAAATTTCAAAAACACCTAAACGGCTAGAATTAAAAAAAAAAATTCAAAACCTTTTTTACCACTATAAATACACAATTAAAACACCATTTTATTCACACTTCCACTTCTAAATCCTCTCAATACTCTTAATCTTTCAACTTCAATTAGCGCAAAAAAAAAACAATGTCGGGAGGCAACGGCGATACTTTCTTCAATCTTCTCAATGATGGGTGGAATCTACCAAACCGGGTTCATCATCTAACCAACGGTTCATCTTCAAACCCTAACCCACTGGGCTTATCAAGCCAAGAAATGTAACAACAACAACATTCTTGTTTGGCAACAACAAAACCAACAAAGCACCTAAACTCCAACTTTCAAAACCTACAATTCACACATGATCAACAATCACAAATCTGAAACACAAGATGTTCTTTGAGACACCCACATCTCCACCAAAAAGGAAAAGGTCGATAGCGAAAATCCAAAAATCCAAGACCCCGAGCCCAAACCAATTGATTACATGAGGAGGTTGTCGTTACCAATCGTTGGAATTCAAAGAGAGGAAGCATTACTTGCAAGGTTTTACATAGTCTGTTTGGAGGATCCAAAGTTGGAAAGTGCCAACCTAGAGATACGTTTTGGTATCGGGTCGAGAAATGAGTTCAATAGACTCGACTTTCAGCGGCGCACCAAGGACATGATGTCAAGCAAATGGACATCGTTGAGCGAGATATGCACAAAGTTCACTCTTGTTACATACGTGCTTAACGGGATCAACGAAGCGGTGAAAGTGAGGTGGATGTGATGAAGCGGGCAAAGCAATGGTATCGTGAGGAAAGCAGGAGCACTTGTTTGGTCTCGATGGCGCTTGGGATGTTTTGCGTCATTATAAAGAAATGGGAGACGCCGGGCCAGGTTGATTTATCCGTGAAGTCCAAGCCAAACAAACGAGGCTTTGTTTGGTAATGATGAACAACCACGCCCGTGGGAAAGAAGCGTGCTACCAAGAAAGCACGATCAGAGACTACAACAAGTCTTGGGGAACAAGCCTTTGGAGGAACGAGCTCGTCGACATTTCACGTAAACTATGGCAAGCGAGTTTCGTATGAAACGAGAAGTCTCCGGCGTGTCGGGCCCGGCCCAGGAAAGAGATCTCACATTAACAAGGTTGGAAGAGATCAAGTTTTGATGGCGCTCTTGATGGGCAAGATCGATGGTCGTGCGGTGGATCAATGACGAAAAAGATCGAATCATTGCAAAATATAACTTGAAACCTCGTCGAGATCGTATTTCCTTTAATTTATTGTAACGTTTTATTTGAAGTGTGTTTTTTTTTCGTTGTAATTTTTTTTTTTTTTTTTTTAATCTCGTATTGTAATATATTTTAGTTTTAATGAAATGTTTGTTTTAGTTTAATAAATGAAGTGTTTGTTTTAGTTTAGGGTTGAAATTGAAAATATGAAATATTATTGGTGTTATGGTGTTATTGGGATGTTATGGATGGAAGTGTTTTTGGGGATGTTAATGTTAAATGTTAAAGGCGATGCTACCGCGTGGACGGTGTTATTGATGTTATGGTGTTATGGATGGGAGTCCTCTTAGCGATCGTATCTTGCACGAGTTGAGATCAATGTAGAACTGAATTTGTCGTAGACCAATTAACCAATCGCGTTCATCCATTTTTATTTTCACTGTTTTTAAAACAACATATCTTATGAACGGTAAATCTTCAAACTACAAAAATACACCATCGTGACGAAATTAAATTATCTTTCATAGATATGCGTTGTTATATCTTCGACGAACTTTTTTTAAAAGTTAGTCAAAAATCACATATGATTTGTAAAATCACGTGTGATTTTAAAAATCACATGTGATTCGTAAAATCAAATCACATATGATTTTGAAATCACGTGTGATTCTTACAAATCGCGTGTGATTTTTCAGACGAAATTTTTTAAAAAGTTCGTCAATTTTAATAAGAATCATGTGATTTTTAAAAATCGCGTGTGATTAAGTAAAAATCAAATCACATATGATTTTAAGAAATCACGTGTGATTCTACAATCACGTGTGATTTTCTGAATCGCGTGTGATTTTACGGACGAAATTTTTTAAAAAAGTTCGTGAAAGTATATAACAATGCATATCATGAAAGATAATTTAATTCTCGTCGATGATATAATTTTTGACGTAACGATTAACGGTTTGTGAGATATTTAATTTTCAAAAAGGGTGAATATATTTTAATAAAAAAGCTGAGTGGTACATGATTGGTTGATTGGTTTTATAAGCGAATATGGTTTTATAATGAACTTTTCTCATGCTAACACAACATTATGCGGTTGGCTCCACCCATCTCCTTCCTCCCACCTCTCACACCCATAATCTTCACTATATTCTTTTTCTTTTTGGTTCACTAACCACAACACATCATTAACAAGAAGATCAACACAACAATGACAACAACAAACAACACAACACAACAACAACCCATGTAAAAGTCGCAAGATATAAATTATAAAACATCATACCTTCCGGCATTTTTATATCTCACAAGGTCTTAGCGAGTCTTGGAAAAGAATAGGTATTTTGGATTTTGTTGCTGAAAAATGGGTATTTTGAGAAAATATATAGTTCAAAAATAAGTATTTATGTCATTTTTTCCTTTTATCGTGGGCCTGGGTTGTTTTGCTCTTAAATGTAATTAGTAACAAAAGTCTTTCAAGTTAATTGGTTGTAATTAATCAGTCAAAATTAACCAATATCTATAGCTAAGATATAGATGTAGCTTTCATATTTTGAAACTTTAGGTAACTCTAGAACATGTTGAAAAAGCCAAGTGCATGTACTTTGTTAAATGAGAGAAGATCAGGAACTATTTATTATTAGAGATCTTTTTGTGTCATCGACTAGATTGTATACAACTAGAATTTATATCAAGCAAATTTTATTTGTTAAATGAGAGATGATCAAGAACTAGAATAGTTTTTTGCGCCCTAATTATAGAGTTTTGTATCCGCAACATACATAATATAGTCAGAATTACTTTGAAATAGCTACCATTCTTGTTGACGAGTTATGAGGGAATCCTCTAAATCTCATTGTGGTTTAAAGAACTTAAGGTCAACACCGGAGTCGATAATACTATATAGCCCTCCTATGACCACAAGAACACTTAACCCCATTCGAAAACACCTAGTCCCCAATTTAACCACCATTCAAGACTATAAACTCGTGGTTTCTTGATTTTAGCCACATGAAACATGGATACGCCAATGTCACAGGCAAAGCAATTCCTCCTACTAAACCTGCCACTGCGTCCAAGAAAGGAAAGGCAACTGCAAATAAGAAGCTCACGAACCCAAATGAGCCTCGAATGACCACCCTGAGCCACCATGGACACGGCTTCTAAACCGTACTACATAAATTGACTCCATCACATCAAAAGTTGGCATCGCATATATTTGAAATGAAGTAAGACTGTTGATGATTACAAGTAAGCATGCTAGCCCTTTGATAGACTTGGATAGATCTTTTGCGTGGAACATGAGCAATGCGGTCAACATCCCCGTTGAAGGAATCTATGAAATGCAAATGATTATACTTTTAAAACTTATATTATGTAAAAAAGAATATGTATAGTTATGAACTTACTAGATTGCCATAAGCCCAAAAGCCGCCGATAGAAAGGGGAAACACACACATAGCTATAAGAGTATAAGAAGCTCTAACACCCTTCCACATTGGAATTGTCGATGGATGCTTCTCATTCGAGGGCATTGTCGCCTGCATTTACAAATATATGTCTCCAATTTATATCAGGTAACGAACTCTATGAAAGCAGACTAGCAATAAAACAGAAGCATCCTAAACAAAAATTCATTTACCTGTATTTCAAGTATAAGATTGTGACCTTTAAATGTGAAAACAATAATACCAAGGGCATTGAAATTGTTGAAAACCTTAGAAACATGTGATTTAGCCTTTATTGGGTCATAGGATACATTCGACAATCTATCCTCAGCCACAGATGCGATCCATATTGTTGTGCAATACCCAACAGCTGTAATTGCGCCCACCAAAGAGATCCCAGCTATCGAGTTCATGTTGGGTAATTGAGAAAGGAGGACTATTGCACATGTGAACACTAAGTACCACTCCGTTGCTGTCAATGTATCTGCTTTGCATGATGAATCACAAACAATCTGGAAGAAGACCCTCGACGTTGATCCACCAGTTATTATTAGAGCTATGCAAGTGCCCGCAGATAGATACATTATTGGAAATTTGGTTAAAAATTTCCCCAATCTTTCTCCTGAGATACATTGTTAATTAACATGATCATTAGTCTTGTTATGAAGAAATAAAACATAATTCAGGAGAAAACAATGCTTTTAGAAAAGGTTAACATAAAACATTTTTCTACAATTTAAGTTGACCATTGATTTGCTTAAGTCAAGAGTGTAACATAGCTTACCAAAGGCTGCATTTGCTAATTGCATATATCTGCTGTACCGGATGCCAGTTTCGGTTGATTCATGGAGATTTATTAGCAAGAACAAGGTGTAGAATTGCCATATGAATGCACAAACCAACGATATGATACCCCATGCCCTATAACAAAGATGTATAGTTTTATTAGCTTTTCATGTATGTTATGAATATATGTTATACATACAACCTGCATACTTAAATAACTTCGAGTTAATTCGATTTAACCTCAAAGAATATGTTATGGACATAAATGGATATTGCATGACAGCAAAAGAATCATATGGTTTGAGGGTAGATCTTAATTACTGTAGATTTAATCTTTGTGAATCTAGTCCATGTTTTATTAACAAGGTATGTATTGGTTCAACACATGATGTTGGTGATTTTACATCACCGATATTATTTATGTGTAATTGATTGACTTAGTTGACCAATGTGTAATTGTGATAAATGTTCAACAAGCCGGGGTTGTGCGGAGTGCACACTTGTATGACGTTATTATGATTATCATTCGGGCGAAGACCGAATGACGGGGGTCCGGGCGCGCCGCATGTAGTCAGTCGGCAGGCGGCCACTGCAGGTCAGGGGCTATGTTAAACAAGCCGGGGTTGTCGGAGTGCACACTTGTATGCGTTATTATGATTATCATTCGGGGCGAAGACCGAATGACGGGGATCGGGGCAACGCCCACAGTAGTGGTCAAGGGCGGCGGCCTGCAGTCACTTGGAAAAAATTTATTTGGTATAAAGTGCTATGTTAAAAAAGCACTAGAAAATAAAATTTCCGATATTTTACCCCTTAAATTTAACTGTTTTTTGTGGCTATTATAACTGCAATGGCAGTTACAACCACCGTTGGTTAATTGGTCATATATTCGTTTTTGATTCTGTTTCATAACATAAAAAAAAACATATTCACGTTCTAAATCTGAGTTTTATCCTATTTAAGATTTCGGTAGAACCACCGAAATATTTCAATCTCAAAGTGTTTACACGACTCTCAGATTACTGTGATCCAAATTTCCTAACACATGAGGCTTGATCTTACGAAATAAATATGATCGAAAACGCAAGTGTAAAACTACAGAGTAAACTGTATTTTCTCATCCAAAATATATTTTATAAAATCAGATGTAAGTTTTCTTCCATGAATTTTCTTACTCTGCTTGTAATGTACAGAGGCTAACTGACGATGCAATTTGGGTGTGAAGATATCTAGCTAGTCTATGTTTTTAGTGTGTATCATGTATGTAAATCACTTTAAAGTTAGCACTATCCTGTTAATCAAATTTTGCCATAAAAAAATTGAATTTTTAGCTCGGCTACTGCTTACCAACCAAGAAAAATGAATGCGACTGGGAGAATAAGTGCTTCAAATCCAATTCCAGAGCAAAGAGTGTGGAAGGCTGCATAGAAAGCATTTCCATTTCTTGATTCTGTAATAGGTAGCCAAGCATCATGTGGATCTAGCTTGGTGAGCCTTAAGGCCTTTCTAAGAGGGCTAGCTAAAGGTGTCAAGAATTTTGGAGTTAGATTCCTAGACCTAATATAACCAAGTGGTGTTCGGGCTCCACTAGCTGGCATGGTGACGGGACGGTCTGGTGTCCCAAGAAAAGGTGACCTAGACATTGATGGTGAGTGCAGTTGTGACACTGGAGCAGAAAACACTTGTGGAGTGTGTGAATATGTTTTCTCGTGTCTAGTTATAGTTTTGGTGGTGGAGCGTGGGTGTTGAGGTGTTTGAAAGAATGGTGATCGAGATAAGGAGGGTGACTGGAGTTGAGAAGGAGGCGCCGATAGTGCTGGTGATGACAAGTAAGAAGCTGACGGCGGTTTTGGGGATGCCGGGACAGAGGCAACTTGATCATCTGACTCACTCATGCTAGAACTTTGCCTTTTCTTCAGTTTGGTGTTTTTCTTATGTGCCTTTTCGTTTATTTAACGGCGAAGAAGATAGATATCATTAGAGATCAAACATAGACACGTACATAACGAGATGCTAGAAGTACAAAGCATACAAAGTAGTGAGATTTGTATGTCTTTTGATGGTATATAACAACAGCATAGAAAAAATATAGCTTGACAATTAGTCATACACATAGGTTTAGAGCGTTTTTATTGACCATAAACGTTGGTTCCGAGACATTAATACACAAGCTAGCTGAGAAACCATATATTGACACACATACATATAACATTGGTGTGTTAACCTCTAGTTTGAGATATTCGACTATCTTGAATTCTATTCGTTGAAACTTATTGCACAACTTAAACTCCTTTTAAGTCAAAATAATATCACTAATCTTTACCTGAACAAGACTATTTTTTATGATAATTAGTTGGCTGATAAGTAGATCCATGGTTATTAACATATGAGCATATTATATTATAGTGAACCAAAGTGAACGTGCGATTTAAGCTAATGAAGGCCAAATGCTATAGTTTTCCATCCAGTTTTGAGAGTATTCATTTTTGGCTAGTGTTGAAGCTCTGTAACAAAGTATTTATGTATGAAGGTAATATATAACTGATATTCTATATAAGTTTGGAAAATCTGTATGTTTTCAGATTACTATATTTCTTTTATGCACATACTCGATCACTAATCAAGTTACAAACGCTGTTATCACAAACATGTTCAATTCGTTCATTAATCGGCCTAGCGAAGGCAGGGACATAAATGAGCGTACGAATAGGAATTAAAGGTGGGCATATGAAGCATGATGTGGTAACCCTTTGTTGAATTATGGTGGCGAGTAAATTAAGGAGCACATTAGCTTGGTCCTTTATTTTATATATGTAGCCTAAACTTCTTGACGACAGACACAAGAAGGACATTGTTATATCTATTTCTGACACAAGAAGTATACAATTGAAAATCAAGACAAAATTTGAAATGTAAAACTTTTTTTGAACGGCAATAATTAGAAACTAGCAAGAAAATAGGAGATTAATTGCAAGGAAAAGAAAGAGCATTGCGAGGATTACAAAGCCATTCTAACCAAGTCATAGAGACTTTTTTCATCTGCTGGAAATCCCAGTGAAATTAAGTTGCTTGACGTAGTTGAGGGTAAGATCTTTGCTAGACTTTTTTGTCCCGAACGTGGACTCATTTCTAAAACACCAAAGAATCCAAAGGGTTGATAGAACAACAGTAAACACAATTTTGACCTTGGATGATAAGTTAGCACCGTTCGCTACAAAAAGCAAGTCTTGAAGAATATCGATTTCGATGTTTCCAATGTTCCACCATTTGAGGACCTCCCTCCATGTATGATTAGCAACCACACAATTGACAAAAATGTGCTCTTTCGTCTCTAGGTCTTCATCACAAACTAGGCAACGAACCGAGTGTAAGTCAGTTTCCGGATAATCTAAGTTCATTCTAGTGGGCTTCTTACTTTCTTTCATTTTCATTCTCCAAGATGCGATATTGACTTTTCTTGGTGCAAGCCTGGGTATATAAGAAACTAAGAAAGTAAGGGACAATGTAACAAATTTGTTTTCTCATTAGGTACTTTAGACTAATATGACTCAAAACAAATGGAAAGAATCAAAGAAATAGTCTAAGATAGGATTCTTCAGTTGTGTTCAACACTTCAATATTTGATTTGCTGCCTAAGTCAGTACGTCTCTATTTCCATCACACCGGCCACTACAGATCGAGATTTCTCGTGGTAAACATTCAAAGATACAAGGTCACACACACTGTTAAGGAAAAACCTAAACATAGAAAAACCTCATCCGTTTTACCCAACAAGCCTTGCATCATATAACCATCCCTGCAGAAAACTCAAGGAACATTTTCATAATCAAGTATTTATAAACGTAAAAAGATGATGGGCTTGATCAACCAGATCGATTTTGCAACTTACAGTCTTTTCCCAACCCATGAACCTTATCTGCACTAAGAGATATATTTTACTATTGCCTAGTAGGATCGATCCCTTGTTTATCAACTTATCTTTTAAATTCAGTTTCTGCTATATAATACACACTAACAGATTTTCTTTATCAACTTATATTCTAAAAAGTAAAGACTAGCCATAATAGTCAAATCTATCTCTCAAGCCAATATCGATTCCATGAAATGATGTTCATAAAAGTCAAAGTAAGGGAAGTATTTACTTATTAGTCGTGCCATTTAAGTGCTTTTATATTTATCGCAAATTTAATTCACAATAAATTCAAATTTAACAAAAGTAAAAATCGGTATTGATTAAGTATGAGATTATTATTTCAACAAGCAAAAATCCAGTGGTTGTGCGAAGGGAATAAGAATACTAAGTTCTTTCATAATGTACTTAAAGGCAGAATTAACAAAAGTAAGATTCACAACATCTATGATAATGAGGGGTGCTACATGTAGGGGATAAAGTTGCTACTCAGTTTGTGAAGCATTTTGAGAAATTTTTGGGTCAAGAACATCAAGTGGAGGAATTAGATGTTGTGGGCCTGTTTAGTAATAAATTGGGGACTGATGATGCTATGAGTATGATAAGAGAAGTTACTGAGGTTGAGATTAAGAAAGCTATGTTTGATATTGATGATGGAAAGGCACCTGGACCAGATGGGTTTACTTCCACTTTTTTCAAGAAAGCTTGGGGGATAATTGGTCATGATGTTTGAAGTGCAGTAAAGGAGTTTTTGATAAAGGACAAATGCTTAAGGAGCTTAATGCAACACTGATTTCTTTAATCCCAAAAGTCCAAACTCCAAGTAAGGTTACTGATTTCAGACCCATTGCTTGTTGTAATGTCCTCTACAAATGTATAAGTAAGGTTCTAACCAATAGAATTAAGCATGTTCTTACTAAATTGGTCAGCAACAATCAAAGTGCTTTTATACCTGGTAGACAGATTTAAGATAATATATTAATTACACAGGAGATAATGAAGGGTTATAATAGAAAGAATGGTCCTAAAAGGGTTTCTCTTAAAATTGATATTCAAAAGGCCTATGATACTGTGAATTGGGAGTTCTTAAGGAAGATTTTGCTTGAGTTTGGGTTTCATATCAAGATGGTTAATTGGATAATGCAATGTGTGACCACAACATCATTTACTATTAATGTTAATGGTGAGAGAATTGGGTACTTCAAGGGGGCTAGAGGTCTGAGACAGGAGATCCCATGTCTCCATACTTATTCACTTTGATAATGGAGATTTTCACATTGGTCCTAAGAAGAAAGATCAATAGAAGCAGAGAGTTTCATTACCACTTTGGATGTAAAGACATGAAGCTAACCCATGTGTGTTTTGCAGATGACTTACTTGTCATGTGTCATGGTGATGCTGCATCAATTGGTGTTATTAAAGAGGCTATTGAGGAATTCAGTTCATACTCGGCTCTTATACCTAATCTTTCTAAAAGTACCATTTTTTTTGGGAGTATGCAGGAGGAAGATAAAAAAGCCATTCTTAATATTCTTCCTTTTGTGACTGGAAAACTTCCTGTCAAGTATTTGGGAGTACCACTCTTGGCTAAAAGATTGAGTGTGAAGGATTGTGGAAGTCTCATTGATAAAATTAAAAAAAGGATCAGTGATTGGAAAAACAGAAGTCTTTCATATGCTGGTAGATTGCAACTCATTGCTGCCATTTTAGAGTCAATTCATGTTTTCTGGGCATCTGTCTTTCTTCTTCCAATGGCTGTTATTAATGATATTAATAAGCTTTTAAAGGAATGTCTCTGGAATAATGGTAGCTCCTCTAAAGGAAAATGCAAAGTCTCTTGGAAATCAGTTTGTAGACCTAAGGATCATGGTGGATTGGGTCTTAAAGATCTTTACTGCTGGAATGAAGCTCTTATTGCAAAGCATGTATGGAATCTTGCAACTAAAAGGACTCATTATGGGTTAAGTGGATTCATACAGTGAAGCTAAGGGGGAAGAATTTTTGGGAAGTTGATGCTGATAACAATGACAGTTGGGGATGGAAGAACATTTTGAAGGTTAGAGACAAAATCAAGGAGAGAATTGTATGTAAAATTGGAAATGGGAGATCAATATCAATGTGGTATGATAATTGGTATTAGTTAGGGCCTTTATACAAATACATCACTCATAGAGATCTGTATGATGCTAGGTTGGATGCTGGTTTAAAAGTATTTGATATGATCAGCAATGGTGTTTGGAACTGGCCTTCAGAATGGATCAATAAGTTTAATATCCTAACTGAAATTGATGTGCCAAATTTGATTCCTACTAAGTGTGATGGGACTGTATGGGTAAACTGCAATGGTATGGAGATGGAGTTTGCTGTCAAAAATGTATGCAGGGATTTGAGCAATAATGGTCCAAAAGTTATATGGTGGAAGCTGGTGTGGTTCTCTCAGTGTGTTCCTAAACATGCTTTTATCTTATGGCTAGCTATGAATAACAGATTATCTACTCTTGATAGACTGCAAAGATGGGGGAATTATGTAGTGAACAGATGCTGCTTGTGCAAGCATGAATGTGAGGATTTGGAGCATTTGTTTTTTAAATGTGAGTTCTCTAGGAGGGTTTGGAACAAAACAAAATGTATGGCTAATGTTCATAATGAGCTGATGGAATGGAATGATATCATTCAAAGGTTTGTTAATGAGCATAATGGGAATAATATTGATAGTGTGGTTAAAAGATTAATTCTAGCCGCTAGTGTATACTGTCTATGGAATGAGAGAAATAGCAGAATCTTCAAAGATAATAGTAAGAGTGCAGATGAGGTGGCAGATAGAATTATTGAAATTGTCAAAATTAAGCTAATGAGCCTAATAGTTAAAGATAGTCATCTTTGTTAAAAGGGTGGAAAGGCCGTGGTCTATTGTATTCAAAAGGAGGAAAGTGGTAAGTTGAGTATCTGTAAAGGATGTTCGGTTTCTTTGTTTTGACTATTATAAGGGTGCTTGGTATAAGTGATTGACTTGTCTTAAGAGCTATTCGAGATTTGATTTTCATATGCAAGCCACTCAGATGCTAATACCTTGTACCTTGGAGTTTCCACGATATGGTATGCCTTGTTAGTAACCTTAAACCGTGATTGGCCTTGGGAGGAATTTGGTGGGTTTGAGGGAAAAGAAGGAGGTCTAAATTGGGAGATGTACCATAATGAAGGGTTAGATATCTTGTAGGAGTAAGTGGTTTGGGCGGGTGATGCATGATGAGAGGAATAGAGAGGTGTGCAAGATGAACCTTCTTGGTCCTCTCAATGCATTCACCATAGGAGGTGAAGTGGTGGTCATCATGGTGGGTGTGTTTCCATTCAAATGAAGCCTTTCATTGATAAGGAAATGTAGGTGAATTGGAAGAGCCCCAACATGGATGGGTTATGGTTCCTAGTGAGGCCACACATCATCCCTATCTTAGCTATTGTGGGTGATGGTTGAATGGCTTTGATGGGGAGATGATGTGGAAATGTAGCTAGATGGTTTGTGCTATAAGGTGAATCAAAGTGAGAAGCTGGCATGGATGTAGCTTTCTGATCTATGGAATTATCAGCAAAGTATTATGGAAAAGTTGTACAGTATGTTTCACTGTTGATAGTTTCAAATAGTTGATAATGAAAGAATGTAGTATGATAGTATTGTTGATTTGTATTTCCTTTTGAATGAGGCATGTCTCATTTCAGTTTGAGGAATATTATCTTGTAATTTGTGGTTTTGGAGATTAATATAATTGATTCACCTTTGCACCAAAAAAATAAGTATGAGATTATTCAACTTGAACTTGAACTTTTAATGAGTTTTGTATTCTTTTTCAAGATAGTTTGTTAGACAATAAAAATGGTGGACAAACAATCAAATGCTACATTACAATATACTAGTCAAATGTCCGTGCTATGCAGTGGCACGAAAAGAAACGGAGATCACATTGATTGTTGATGACGAAAAAAATGATAAGATATTGATAGTTGTTTGGTTTTAAAAACCCACAACCGTATAGATAGAACAATACCCTTACCATTAAAATAAACATCTCCTCATGGAGAATTCTCCATGAAAGACTCCCCAACTCGATCCAACGTTGATCGGAGAGGGGTTGGCCTTCACTCCACTTGTTGCCCCGTGTGCGACAATAACATTGAGACAAGAGAACATCTCTTTATTTTTTGTGATGTGGCCAAAGAAGTTTGGGCAAAAGTTTCCGGTTGGTGGAAAATCCGAGATACTTCCATGAAATCACGTTAGAAGTTGTCCCCATCTAGCAAGTAGATTAGGTTATCAAGATCACGATCTTATTTAGGATTGTTTTTGTTTTCACAAGATCGAGATCGTAAAATCAAATCGTGATCTTAAGATCCAATAAGATGTCAAATATTATCATAGGATTTGTATTGTTATATAGTTCTACGCAATATTCAATATTTATAAAAAAAATTAGATGAAAAATTCATATTTCAAACAGCATGGCAATAGAAATAGTAAAATACATATATATACTTCATGTTTCAATCGTCTATAAACAATTTAGGTATAAAGAAATACGGCATCATTAGCTCTTCGAGATCATAAACTTTTTTATTTCTCTTTTTAAAATCATAATTTAATACTAAGCATTAGGCGTGGTGGCATGCCGTTTCGCCAAATCAGCATTTCACTTTCACATTCATGCACAAAAAATACTCCTTCTATAGTGGCTCAAGCCGTTTACATGTCGTTTGCTAGTTCTTGGGTCCCACCGTACCCAATTAAAAACATAAACTCAACAACAAAACCTAATTAAAAAATAAAATAAAGAAAAAGAACACATACACACGCACAAAAGTGAGAATGTCGTTGAACCAGTTGACTCCCTTTGCAAATGGCACAAGGGGGAGCGGTGTGGTAACATGAGAAATGGCATGCCATTTTGGTTGCCACACAGGAAATGGCAAGCCATTTGAGTGACCATACCCAACCCTCTAAGGGTCACGCATAAGAGTTACATTGGACTGAAGTTTGAAAATTAGGACTAACAAAAAAATTAAAGTTGTTCAACAACAAAAAATTGAGTTTACATATAGTAAGATTGGGAAACATTTGGCAATTATCATCCCTATGTAAGTAAAAGTTAACCACATTCCATCCCAATGGAATAACGATGTACTTTTTCTGTTAACTTCGTTATCTACTAAAAATTAAACACTCCTTTAGAAAATCACTCCCAAACACCCCATATCCAGCCACCGCAGGTTCAACCACCATGTTAGTTTGTGGAGGTGGAGTTGCAGATGGTGGTGGAGATATCTAATGGTGGTGGTCACATATTCGGCCACAAGCGATCTGTCAGATGATAGTGATTACAAGTCTGACTACCACAAATCTGAATGATGCTGTTGGTGGAGGTGGTGGATGGTGTTGGTGGTGGTGAGAAGATGATGATGGATTTATGTATTTTCTTGATGGTTAGAAGTGATTTTATTATATATTTTAGATATTTTATGATGGGTTTTGGTATTTTATGGCAGTCGTATAGATGTGGTGAGAAGAAGATAAGGATGACAGGTAGTGAATGATAAGAAGAATCCGAAATGAATAATGAGGTGTTCGGGAATGGTCTTATCATGATGGGTGTTTGACATTTATTACATAACAGAGATAATGAAGAAAAAATTACATCGTTGGTCCATAGGAACGTAATGTGTCTAACTTTTACTAACATAGGGATGGCGATTGCCAAAGGTTTTTGACATGAATGTTTAGTACGAATTCGGACAAACTACAGGGATGTATTTTGCAGTTTACTCTTAGTTTTATAACTCCCCTAATTATTAACTCAAATTCGATATCTTAAGTAGATGCTAATATGATGATTTTAAGTGTTTTACAATACGTATAATAACAAGGCTACATAATATAATATTAAAAATAATACTTTGTTTTCTAATAAGTAAGTATAATGATAAATTATTTACACATTGTAACTAGTTAAGGGTTTTTTTTATAATTTGCTATACAAAAAAATTAAAGGAAAAATATCTCTAATACTTTTTCATTCTTTCCAGATTTGCGATACCACCACCACTGACCACTAGCCGCCGTTGGTGGATTGCTGTTATTGATGATGATTTTTTGTTATTTTCGAATTTTTGTGGGTTTGTCTTTGTGGGCGTGTTTATGTTTGTTTATTTGTGTGTTTTATTTTATTTTGTTTGGGTTTGTTTGTTAATGAATTGGGTGGGATAAAGATGATTTTATTACAAAAAGAAATTAGTATATGTTATTAACAAGAATTTACCGCGCATTGTTGCGGGGTGTTTGCATACAATCGTATTGTATAAGTAGAAACTGTAGGTCCAAAAGTTTATAGATCTAAGTAGCCTTGAATAACTTATAATAAACTTGAATAAATCCAAATTTATTATGTGAAGAACTCTTAACAATATCTTGATGTGTTAATGCAGAATCTTAACACACAAAGTATGAAGAACACATGAATAACTAACTTCGTATTTTCTATTACTTTGCTCAAAGATTAAAGCTTACAACTCGTACTTTAACCTAATACCTTAGGGATCCTTTTATACACTAAGGAAACCCTAATTGACTACAAGACTTGTAGAAGGGTAAAGATATCTCTTACTAAGATATCTCTACATGTACATATCTATTCCTAATATATCTCTAACAAACTATTCTGTTTTTATCACAAACAGACTTAACTACCTACTATTAGTTCTGCCAGACTTAACTCCATTAGTACTGGCAGACTTAACTATCAACAGACTTAATTTTGGCTTACCAGACTTAACTTCTAACACTACCAGAATTAACACTTAACAGACTTAAACATACTTAAATATGTTTAACAAAATATAATTGCCTACAATCCTCCCCTAACTTGATCTTTACTTGTGAACTTCAAGTTCTTTTGTCTTTCTTGAGGATCTTGGAATTATCCTTGAGCTGCATCTTCAAAATTTCATCCTTATGTGTTCTGTGCAGCATTGTATCAGCAATTCATCAGCACTCCAAGGTCTTTTCTGCAACTGTGACTGTATGTACATCAAATCATAAAAGTTTCATACTATTCTCATCACATCCAGGTGTGTTAACTCCTATGAGAGGTGAATCATAGAAAATTAATGGATTTGATGTCTCTTTACCTATTAGCCATTACAATTGGAGTAGCCAATGTTTTGTGTATTAGACCATGGTACATTGATAACCATATGATTTTTTTGCAAATCAGCAGCTATCAACAGATTTGATTAGTCTTTACCAAAAGATGTACCCTTTTAGGCAAGTCATGGTTTTCCACTGCCTTTACCACAATCCATGAACTTGTGGGCTAGCCAACTCTTCATCTACACGGATATGGTGAGTTGTGCACCATACAATTTTTGGAAAATTGTCAGCCATAAACGGATTTGAGATATCTTTACCAGAGCCGTTTGCTCATGGATTAGTTAGTTCTTGTGTGGGTTAGACATGGTGAACTGATAACCATTTGTTGTGACAGTACAAAGTACTTTCACCAAATGAAACCCCTCTAAATCCATTTATTACATTTTTCAACTTACAAACATTATACTCAACAGCTTAAGAAAATTCTTTCAAACACATTTAAAATTTATTGCTGTTGAGCTTTTGATTCAATTGGCTTCAAACGCTGAAAACATGCATTATCTTTTACTTCACCTAAAAGCTTCTTATCAAGCATGTCCCTGCAAGTCTTACTTGAAAGTGGATAATCCACTTCAGTTAGCATATAAACAATTAAATTATCCAATTTCAAGCACTGAACCTGACATGTGTGAAAGTATCTCCATCTAAGTACTTGCTCCTCATTAGCCTGCTTCCACAACCCATTATATGCATCAGGTGGCTCAAACATTGTCTTTAGATCTCCCAAGAGGACTCTTTCAAAATCCTCCTCAGGTGCTTGACTACCATGCTTTTTCGCCATTAAAGTATACAAAGACTTCAAATCATCCCTAGACATATCACACAACAAGGCAGGAAAGTTAACATACACAGTGCTAGTATAGTCTTCCCTCACCACCTGATAAAATTCCTTGCTTCCAGTTTTGATGATCTTGATATTTGCTATCTTTGCTGCTACTGGACCTTCAGGGATAGTACCCATAGTAAACTCCTCATATGGAGGCTCTTCAACCTTGTACTCCATATAAGTCTCCACCTCCTTCTTTAATTCAGACTTATCTTTCTTGGAAGGTTTCTTTCCCTTAGTCTTCTTTCTAGTCCATTTAATGATGGGTTTTGGAGCTTCAGTTTTCTCTTCCTGCTTTACTATGCTAGGCTTATCAATGCTAGGCTTATCATCAACCTTTTCTGTCCAGCTTCTTCTTCTATTTTCTGATTTTTAGCTTCTTCAGATTGAAGATTAAACACCTTTCTTTTGACCTTTGAAGCCACCAGTTCAGAGTCCATGGGAACAAACCTTTTGACTTGATTCATTACCATTTCAAACTCTGTTTTAAGCTCATCAAATGTCAACTTCCTTAGTTGAGTAATTTTCCAGCTAGGATGACCCTGACTCTTGATAAAGTTGATCATGTACTCTCTCTGTTCTCCTTTGGTCAGAGGCCTATTTCTACTTTCCCTTTGCCTTTGTTCTCTTAGCTGCTTTTTTCTTTTCATTAATCATTTCTGCCATCTTTCTTGCGAAATCTTCAGCTCCAATGTCTGGTAGAATGTCCTTGTTTACCTCAAGCTTGGCTATGATGGTATCCCAGTCTTCATCAGTGTAATATTTAGCAGACTCCAAAACATCGATCATCTTTTCTTCATTCTCTCGCTTAACTCGGGGTTCTGCAAGTTTCTAGCTAAGAACTCATCATCAATATGTTGCCTTGCAAGCTTGGTCACTCTGACTTCCTCCTCGACTTTAATTCGCAATTTCGCCATACTTACTTCATCTTCTCGATTTGTTTCTTAGTCCTCTTGGGCTGATAAGACTCTTCCATTACTCCCTTGGCTTCCCTTTGAGAGTATTCCTCACCAGACTTAACAAATGCACTGGCAGACTTAACTTCAGGAACACTGCCAGACTTAACTTCAATATTACCACCAGACTTATCTGCAGAATCACCGGCAAACTTAACCTCAAAACTTGTAGCCTCCTTTTGTGATTTCCTCTTCTTCTGGCTTAAACTCTTGGCCAAGATCTCAGCTGCTTCACGACCTTGAGGACTGATTTTCTCCTCAGAAGATTTCTTTGTGGGTGTTCTGAAATATGATCCACCCTCTTCCTCCATATTCCTCCCCTGTTTGGGATAATTTTCTTCCCCTTCTGAGTCAATAATCTATATACCCTTAGCTTTGAATTTTCATTCTAACTTTTTGACTCTCTGAACCAGTCTGATCATAGTGTCAGCTTGAGCCTTTGTTGACCTCTGTAGATCTTTTTCCAATCTCTCTATCCTGGTTAGAAGTTGGGGAACTAGACTGATGAGCTCTTCATGAGATAGATTAGTTGGATCTGATGCAGTGGTGGGTGTTGGAGGTTTTGAGTGAGGAATTTTAGGAGATTCTTCCTCATACACTGGTGGAGAAGGTGTATGTGGAGTAGGTGTTCTTTGTGGTGATGTTGGTGTGGATGTCCTTTGTGGTGATGGAGTGGGTGTCCTCTGTGCAGGTTCTTCTGAGTGCTCTTGTGCCTCAGATAGCAGCAGATGTACCTACAGGGTTAGTAACACCAGCCAATATAGCAGGCAACAGAGGCCTGTGAATCCCTTCAAATCCCCTTTTCATATTTGCAAAAATCTTTTTGGTGAAAGGGACAACTATGTATTGTTGCTTATTTGCAGTTTTTGAATTTATAATCATTTGCAGAAACCTAGGGTACATCAAAAAATTCTTCTCTTTATTACCATTAGCAACCATAGCATCAAAAATCATTTTAGAAAAATTAAAGAGTCTACCAGTGGATAGACAGACCAATGCAGAAGCAATAGTGCTTCCAAATTGATCCCATCCACCACTTTTGAAGATAACTTCTGACTGATTCCTCAGTGACAGAATACTCTAAAGTATCAATGGTTGCAGTTAATTCTAAGCTCCCATCAGCAAGAGTTCTAGTAGTAGCAGTCTGCCAGAACTGTTTGACTAGGGAGATATAGATAGTGGGATTATGAATGAGAGCATACCTAATATGGGTACCTTTTAGGAATTCCATTATCTGTTCGAAGCCAGTGCTTTCATTTGGCTTCTTGAGGAAGCCTACTTGGTTATGCTTGTCATTAAACTTTAATTGAACCATGAATGTGGTGAATTGTAAGTACTGGTAGTGCAACGCAAGTTAGGGTTAATGCTGGTGAACAGACTTTATCGAGAGAAAGGATTTGAACTTTTAAATATTTTAAAGAAAGTAGATAATGGATAAATATAGATTTTATTAAAAATTATCCATATATATACTTCTTACCACCTAAAAATAGGTAACGGTACTATTTATACAGTAAAAACGGATTTTCCCTTGACCAGCACTAACGGTAATATTTTTGCACTACCAGACTTAAAATAGTCAAACAGACTTAAGTGTGATATCACCAGATTTAACTCTGAAAAGTAGCACTTCCATCAGCATAGCTTCCATACCTCCCCTATCTTTGATAGATATTGCATTTCCTTGAAAAATTAGTCTAAAACCAAGAGAAATACAATATGTAGGTCTTAAAAGCAGAATTAACTCAAAACCACCAGAATTAATTCATAGAGAAACCAAAGGAAATTGTTCAAGCATACCAAAGGTATTGTAGCAAACACAGAAATCAAAAGATGTTCACAAAACCACCAAATCATACCAACAAAAAGATGTTCATAAAATTTCCATAAAAGTCTAACTATGCATAGGTTAGCCTATCCTGACTCCAAAGGTAACAGAAACTCCTTGGACTTCCTCAAACTCCTACAAGTGATCCTTGTTACCAGTCACATGCCCAGAGCATCCACTATCAACAATTCCTCTGCTTCCTAACTTCTGGTGTGGATGTTCCTGCATAACAAAAAAGAGAAATTGGTTTCTCTTGGGCACCCAGGCTTGTAGAGGCTTGGGTCTACCTTGTGGACCTTGAGGATTCAAGGTATAAGCTGAAAATGGTCCACTATTATTATTGGAGTCTGTCTCCAAGCATAACTCACGAGAGGCTTAACAGTGAGCTCCCAATTACCCTTGCAAGATAAGATTGAAACAGTTTATTGCATTCGATCTATGGGTATTCTTACAGTGGTGAGAACCATAATGAAGTCTTTGATTAAATTGGTTCACCCGTGATTTTCTAAACATGGACCTGGGTGAAAGACCTGTAGGTTTTGATTTAACATTTATATACCCGTAATTAACTTTAGCCCGACTAGACTTAACATGACCAAGATTAACTCTAAACATATTACCAGATTAATGTTTTGCCTACGTAATTAATTTGTACACCAAGACCACCCTGGCCTAACAGATTAATAAGTACTACCAAGATAATGTGTCTTGGTCTTGTGACAAACCGATTTGCATGGTTAATTCTATTTGTATTATTCCACACCGGTCTAACTACCCTATTCCGTGTTTACAGCCATTTTCTTTCTCAACTCAGCCTCCTTAGCCATTCTTTTCTCATGATAGTCACAGTCTCTTATCAAATGACTTAGGCTTCCACACACAAAACAAATCTTCTTAGTGAAAGAGTATCCATCCCCAAATTCTCTTTGCATCAACCCATTCCGGTTCTTTCTGTCAACTTTAGGTGTCTCAGTTTTGACTTGTTGCCTAGGGGTTTGGACACAACTAGGTTTAACACTTTCTGGTTTAGACACAAAATTTTTGACAGACTCAGCTTGCTTTGGCACATAAGTCTCATTGTTTAAAACATGTTTAGAAATCCTTATGGGTTCAGACTTAAGTTCTAAAGAACATTCAGAGATAGTTTCAGTGGGTCCTTCACCGTCATTAGATTGTGTTAGGAATTATAAATTCCGTGTATTAAAGAGTCGGTCACCTCAAGTATATGTAATCGTTAGAAAGCTCGTAGTCGTAGTTATTTTAAGTTAAGTAGTATTTAGTTAAGTAACACCGTGGAGGACTGACGGGTCTTTACCCATCAGATGCCCGATCCACACCCGTTGTGTGGCGCTTTATTGTAAGACTATAAATACTCTACCTTCCAAGGTAGAGTTGGAGCTCATAATAATATCTTTCACTTTCTCTCACTAAGTTCCCTAAACCTCTAACTTTCTCTCTCTAGAATTCCATTTATACACCACTTTGTGTTATGGTTTGATGTGCATGTGAAAACTAATATCTTACAATTGGTATCAAGAGCCATGGTTAGATCATATCTTGCACATCTTTGGATTTTTAGTGGTTTTTAGGTGGTTTTTTGAGTTTGAAAAAGTTTAGTGGTTTGTGCATCATTTGGTTGATTTCTTGTGTTAAAGCTTGGATTTTGTTAGTACTTTTATGTTTAGAATCATCACAAGTGTTTAGGTTTTCATTTGGTAAGCTTGAATCATCTTGGTTGGGTTGTTTTTGGATTGAAAAGTGATGTTTATGTGGTTTTTCTTGCTAGCGACTTGATATACTGGATCTCTTTCTTCGTAGCGACTTGCTTCACAATTTTGTAGCGAGTTACGCTTTAGAGCTAGCGACTTAGACCTAGCGATTAACAAGACAAGTAGTGGACTCTCCACCACGGGTAGCGACTGGTGGTAGCGACTTGGTCCAGAGCGAGTTGCTCTTTAGCGACTTGACTTAAGTATTCTCGCCAAAATTTTGCTAGCGACTTGAGGCTTAGCGAGTTACTACTAGCGACTTGCATTTGTCTAGCGACTTGGGACTTTAGCGACTTGGGGTGTAGCGAATTAGGTGTTAGCGACTTGGTGCATTATCTTCTAGCGACTTGGGTGATTGTTTACGGTTTTCTTGATTTAGTAAAATCCGTGAAAGAATCTATTTCCGGTTTAATCATAGAGTTATAAAATCCGTATAATCGTTAACATGTCTACCAACGTTCCTACTATCATCTCCACCGCCGAGGATGTTCAAGCAACCGGTTCGGATACTGCCCACCCATGCTTGATGAATCGACTACGATTCTTGGGCTCAACGAATCGATTGTATCGCCTTGGAAAGGAAAATGGTGTCAACATTCTCAAATCCATTGATGAAGGACCGTATCGAGTTGAGACGACTAGAGATATACTTGATACTAATGAAGATGGAACTCCTATTTACGGAATGGATGGACCTAAAATGTATGATGAGCTTGATGATAAGGAGAAAAAGAGATTCGATGCGATATCGTGGCTTCTAACATTGTTCTTCAAGGTCTTCCTAAAGACATCTACAAGTCGATCAATCACAACACCAAGCAAAGGCGGATGGGATAATGTCAAGATGCTTCTCTCGTGTTCGAATTAACTATGGAAGACAGAGAATCACAACTCTATGACGAATTTGAACACTTCAAGATGAAACCGATGAGAGTGTCTATGAGTACTATGTGAGATTTCATAAGTTGGTGAATGATATGAGGAACATCGAATGACTATGCCTAACATTCAAACCGAACTCAAAATTTGTGAACAACATGAATCCCGAATGGCACAAGTTTGTCACCTCCGTGAAGCTCACTAAAGGATTGAAGAATACAAACTATGAGCAACTCTATGCCTTCCTCCTTCGTAATGAGAGACATGCTATGTTTGAAAAATGATTCTTAATCGCTTTAAAACCAACCGTGGAGAGTCAAGCTCGCCTAATGACTCAACCGCCTTCTACTCAAACATCGGAATCACAACCAAAGCCTCACAAGTCATACCCTTGGGTAATGGTAATCACAAACTCATTCCCGATCCTATGTTCAAACAAGTCGATGCCGATGCACACGTGGGCAACTTCATTAATCAACTAGCTCTTCCGATTAGTCAAAACATGAATTCTCTCCCACAAACCAACAACAACCTCGTAACAAGATCTAACCCACACAATCAAGCTACCGTTAAAGATGGGAGGATCGTGGTGCAACCATTCAGAAAGACAAGATGATCGGGGAAGAGGTGGAGCTGGTAGAGGTTATGTTGGTAATCGAATCGAGGAAGGAATGGTAATCAAGGTCAAGCTAAGCCGATCAAATGTTATAACCGTGATGGTGAGGACACATTGCAAGGAACGCACATCTCCAAAGCGCCCATGAATCGCCGATTACTTGAGATAAGATGTCGCTTGTACAAGCTCGGGATAATGGTGCCGCTTTGATGAAGAGAATTGTTGTTTCTAGGCGAGGCAATGCCAAGACCTATGATGCGAGATGTGGATGAGCAACCTATTCAGAGATAGGTCACAATCATCGAATGCCTTTCAAGTCGCCGATTGTGATGCATACGACTGATGTGGATGATGGACCCATCGCACACACGCTTTTATGGCTAGCATTTCTCCAATGGTTTCTCCCAAGGTCTCTTCTTCACCACAAGTGGGCCCATCCAAAGACAAATTCATCTCGAGGTATTAAAACTATACGATGATGTCGATGTGCAACAGATGCATGACAAAGTACAATCAATCGAAACTATTGAATCAAATGTTGAAAATATGGGTAATATCGATATTGTCCCATATGATCAATATGTGAAACAAAGTGAAAGTGAAGTTGTACCAAGTGATGCATCTTCTTCCAACAATGACTATGTTTTGATGAATACACCGCATGTGCCCCGATGATTCGTAATTTCGAACTAAATGCCTATAAAGAACATGTTGCTATTTATGAACAACGTGCAAAATTTTAGTTGACCACTGTGAGCGTGAAATGGATGACCAAGTGCGACAAATCATTAGAAAAGTAATTTTAGAGAAGAAGTATTGAAACAAGAATTAAATTCCTTGCAAGAAAAGCTTTCTAAAACAAATAAGCAAAACAAGAACTTCAAGAAAATGTGAAAATGCTTAAGCAAGAATTTAATGCAAAGGAATCAAAACTCTTGAGAGACTTTTCTAATCTGAAAACTTTGAAAACAAACTTGAAAACAAGTTGTACATACAAGGAAACACCATTCGATCGCTCACATGATCACTAAGCATAGAGTTCTAAGCGATAAGCATAGTGTTCCCATTATAGATAAACCCAACCCTAAGTACGGAAAGATAGCAAAAGCGACTCAAAGTGTGATCTATGATGGCAATGAGATTCTTAAACCTAGACAAAACCTAGTTGCGTTGAGTGCACCGAGAATGATAAGAAATTAGATGAAATCACTAGGAGAAGATGAATAAGAAACTAAATGATCCTAAATGCAAAGAGAAAAAGTTATTATCACTCCCCATGACTACAAGAAGGAAAACCGGATTTCTTTGAACAAGTTTAAGCCTCGACATTGTTGACTCCTAACAAGTCTTCGGAAAATGGATTTAGATAAGCGTAAAGTCGAAAATATTGTTGAAACAAACCTCCCTTTGGAAAATGCCTAGAGCGATCGTGTATCCTCCTAATACACCAATGCATCTTGTTCCGAGAACAATTGCCACTAAAAGCAAGACCTTAATTAGCCAATATGTTATATTTCAACTATTTGTTGATTTTGAGAAAACTTGCAAGAAAAGGATCACACCCATCGGTATAATCAAGGAGAAAGGGTTTTGAGCAAATGAAAGAATGTTATTTAATCGAGTCATGCCTTTCTTTAAACTTCTAAAAGATCACTTTGAGAGTCTTAAAAGGGGATAGAAACCGATATTAAGGAATGGAAAAGGAATTTGATGCAATGATAGTTGAAGTTAGTGACTATGAGCGCACTAAAATATAATGAGATTGAGAGGAAGAACTTGCATACATTAAATGAGACTCTTATCATCGAATGTGTTGCTCAAGATATGTTTTTCACCGCTCAAATTGCTCTATTAATGCTTCCCAATTTCATGAACTATCTGTTGCCTGAAAGTCTCCCATGATCGTGTCATTGAGCTTGAAAAACTAATTCTAAACTAAACGAGAAAATTGAACTGGATGATCACGACAATTTGGTTAAACATTTTCTAAACTAGAAGTTGAGCATTTTAATTTACAACTAAAATATCAACATCTTAAAGAAAATGTCAAAACTTCAAATATCAAGACATCCTCGATGCTCCGAGTTTGATGCGCTTTTTCAAATTAACAAACGTGATGAATGATTCAAGCTCATTGCAACACGATCGTAAAGTTGAAAGCCCAAATCTCTCAATTAAAGGGTCAAACGAACAATATGAAAGGCTCCCAAATGCCTCCTCCTTTAGACTCTCGATTTCTCAAACGTTTCATCTTCAAAACCTAGTAAATGCATTACAAAAGAAAATGAAAGTTTTCTAGAAGAAAATGAAAAGGTTAAACGTCATTTCAATGAGTTATTTGAATCAATAAAGGTCACTCAGAAAAAAATAACGAACAAATAGCTTCATTGCAAAAGGAAATTGAGAATCAAGAGTCGTAAAAGGGAAAATGCCTATGACCAATGGGGAGAATGGTGTATCAAAGGTTCACTCTTGTAATAAATATGCTTTGTCTCAGTGAAATATGTCCTCCTCATCTCGTGAACAACAAACTTGTTGCTCAAACATACTTCTCATCCCTTAAGGATTGCCTAGAATGTCTCGTGAGATTGTTGAAGAGGATAAGTTAGAGAAACCTCATGATAATGCAATTGGACATGCATGCTTATATGCCAAACGATCTCAAGAAATCTTAGAATGCTTGATCACAATATGCCCAAAGTCATTAGGTGAGAGAGTTAATCCTTTGATTCCATGCTCAATGCCTAATGCCAAGTATGATATTCATTCGATTCCCAATGTTTTGAATGTGAACCGTAGTGTGCCTTTAAGTAGTTCGATTCCAGATCCGCAATGCTAAGAAAGAGAACTCAAGTGTGCCTTCTAGGAGTACAAATCTCAAGATTTAGTTTTAAGAAAGTGAACCTTAGTGTGCTGCATGTAGTTCGATCCCAAGACATCTAAACAGTGATGCAAAGAGTAGTTAAACCAACTAATGTTCCCATTCCTCTACAGAGAGTAATCGGTGACATTAAAGGGAGCAGTCAAAGTCTCAAGATAATACAAGGAATGATAGGACCTCGCAAGCTAAGAATGCACCGGAAAAGAGTAAAGAACAATCTAGGAACTTTAAGTTTGAACCGAATAAAACGAATCGTGTTGATTCTAGTATTAGCCATAGGCGCATCGTAATTAATTCAATTCGATACTATTTGCAAACCTTGTATTGATGTCTCGCTTGAATTCGCTTCTAATCATGAATGTGGTGTTAATGTTCGCCTAATGATGTTAATTGTCCAGCTTAATATTGTTAATGCTAAAATTCATGCTAAGAAGGCTAAAAGGCAAAACTAAAGAAAGTTAGAAAACAATGGAAACCCACAGGGAAGAACATTCAAGAAAATAGGCTATTATTGATACACATTGGTCATAAGACTAATCGATAATGCCCACTAGAAAATGGATGCCTACCGGTAGAACTATTCCTTAAGAAGTGAGCACACCGTGAACAGGGCTAATACAGACACTAGTATCGCATCTATTCACAATGATTCCATTGCCTCATTTTCCGATATGAATGCTTCTATTTCGATGTGGGTGTTCCAACCATTGTTACTAACCAAATGGAACCCATTCTTGCATGGGGATCCCAATTATCCGCTTATCCATTCTTGTCTCGTGTTCAACCGCAGATCGCTCAAATCGCTCGTGGTACCGGACTCAGTCGCTCCAAGCATATGATCATGCGACCGGTCACGGCTCATGAACTTCGTGAGCAAATTCATCGGACCGTTAGATTCGGAATGATCATTTTGGTGCTATTATGGGTTATGGAGACTATGTTGTTGGCAAAAGTGTTATCTCCGAGTTTACTATGTAGAAGGTCTTGGTCACAACTTGTTCTCTGTTGGTCAATTCTCGCGATTCGGATCTAGAAGTAGCCTTCGAAAAACATAACCGCTTCGTTAGAGAACTTGATGGTAAGGAACTTTTAAGAGGCTCACGTGGTTCAAATCTATACACCATCTCCATCGAAGATATGATGAAGTCTTCTCCAATTTGCTTGTCATCAAAGGCTTCTAAAACAAAGTCATGGTTATGGCATCGCCGTCTCAATCACCGAACTTCGGCACCATCAATGATCTCACCGAAAGGACTTAGTTGTAGGTTTACCTAGACTCAAGTACGAAAAGGATCATCTTTGTTCAAGATGTCAATTGGGAAAAGCAAGAAGTATGCCCATAAACCCAAACCTACTAACTCGTCACGTAAGTTCTTCATATGATTCATATGGATTTATGGACCAATGAGGGTGCGAAATATCTTTGGGAAGAAATATGTGTTAGTTGTGGTTGATGATTACTCTAGATTCACCGGTCAAGTTCTTAAGGACAAAGGATGAAACTCCGATATCATCATCAAACTCATCAAACAAATGCAGTTCGACTTAACAAAACCGTCGAATTATCGTAATGCATAATGGAACCGAGTTTGTCAACAAACAACTTAGTGAATTCTATGAAAGCGTTGAATCACCATCAAAGAAGTGTTCCACGAACTCCTCAACAGTAACGGTGTAGTTGAAAGACTAAATCGAACTCTTGTTGAAGCCGCTAGAACAATGCCGATTTACTCAAAGGTTCCAATGTTTCTCCGGGTCAAGCAATTGCCAACGCATGCTACACACAAAATCGTTCCTCGATTCACACTCGCTCATGGAAAACTCCATATGAACTTGTCCACAACAAAAACCTAATCTCTTTCCTTCGTGTGTTTGGTGCATTGTGTTATCCAACTAATGAGGGTCAAGACTTAGGCAAACTTAGGGCTAAAGTCGACATTGGAGTATTTGTAGGATATGCACCAAACAAAAGGGATACCGAATCTACAACAAAAGAACCCAAATATCATGGAAACAATTCACGTTACGCTTGATGAGTCGATCGTCAAATGGCTCTGGACACTCCAGCCAGACCCGCACTTAAAAACAGTCCCATTGGTTCATCCCTTGTTCAAAACTCCTCTCAAGAAACTCCATATGTACCTCCATCCAAGATGATTTAAAGAAATTGTTTGATCCTATGTTTGATGAACTTTATGATCCAAGTACTAATGAGGTGTTGATCCCTACAACAGAGGTCGCTCATATTCCCGTGAATAAAGTCAATCCTCGCCTCAATATCTTTAAGTCAAGAAGCGCCATCGTTGATCCTTCCGTCTCATCAACAAATCATCATTCTTCAAATGTACATCATGGAACTGCTTCGCATCAATGATGAAGTTAATCCTTTGCTACTCCCAAGATGCTCCATTTGAAAACATATTTGCTCTCGAATCATCATCGAACCATCTTCTTCAGAGACATCGACTCGCTACCTCGGTCCCTCAACAACCGCCACATGAACACCTTAGAAAATGGACTCACGATCATTCACTAGACAACATCATTGAAATCCTCTCATCCTGTGATCAACACGGAAACAACTTGCAACCGATGCCTTATGGTGCTTCTTCAACTCCGTACTATCTAAGTTCGAACCAAAAGATGTTAAACCACCATGAATGAAGATAGCTGGTTCAATGCCATTGAAGATGAAATTCATGAGTTTGATCGACTTGATGTATGGGAGTTAGTACCGCCTCAGATCGTGCCATGATTATTGCTCTAAAATGGATCTTCAAAGTGAAACTAGATGAGCATGGTGATGTATTGAAGAACAAGGCTCGATTAGTTGCTAAAGGATACCGCCAAGAGGAGGGTATTGACTTTGAAGAATCTTTTGCTCCAGCTTGCTCGAATCGAGGCAATCGTAATCTTTCTCGCTAATGCCGCTAGTAAGAACATGGTAGTCTATCGATGGATGTGAAGACGGCATTTCGAACGGAGATCTTAAAGAAGTTGTCTATGTCACCAACCTCAAGGATTTGTGAATCAAGAGCATCCTACTCACGCTTATCGCTTGAAGAAGGCTCTTACGGTTTAAAGCAAGCTCCAAGGGCATGGTATGATACATCATCTAAGTTTCTTCTATCTACCGGATTTAGCAAAGGAGCAGCTTGATCCAACATTGTTCACCAGAAGTCGTGCAAACATTTAATTCATGTTCAAATTTATGTATATCATCTTTGCCTCGCTGACCCCAATGAGTGTGACCGTTTTTCTAATGAAATGAGTTCAAAATTTCAAATGTCAATGATGGGACAAATGTCATTTTCTTGGGATTACAAATTTCACAAAGTCCCGAGGCATTTTCATAAATCAATCTAAATATGCAATGTAGATCTTAAAGAAATTTGGATTTGATTCAAGTGACCTCGTTGACACCCCATGATTGATCGAACCAAACTAGATGAGGACCACTCGTGGATCATGATTGACCAAACAAAATATCGTAGTATGATTGGATCCTCGATGTACCTCACCGCTAGTAGACCGACATCTTGTTCATTGCTTGCATGTGTGCTAGATACCGTGCTAAGCCTACTAAAAAGCACCTTGAAGCGGTTAAACGGATCTTCGGTATCTCCAAGGAACCATCAATATGGGTCTTTGGTACCAAGGACACCGGTATGTCACTAACAAACCTATGCAGATGCCGATCATGCAGGTGTCAAGATACTCGTCAAGTACATCCGAGGTGCTCGGTTTTGGGTGATAAGCTTGTGAGTGGTCCTCAAAGAAGCAAATGAGTACTTCTATTTCCTCTACAGAGGTGAATACATAGCCATGTCATCCTGTTGTGCTCAAATCTTATGGATGAGATCTCAATTATCCGACTATGGCTTTGAATTCAACAAAATCCTCTCGCATCGTGATAATAAAAGTGCTATTGCTCTCTCATGCAACAATGTTCAACACTCAAGAGCAAAGCATATCGACATTCGACATCATTTCATCGGGAACAAGTGGAAAAAGGTGTGGTGGAACTCTATTTTGTGAGGTCCGAATATCGCTAGCGACATCTTCACCAAAGCTCTTCCAAGAGAACGCTTGAGTTTATTCTTCCACGCCTTGGCTTGAAAAGCCTTCAACCGAAACTCTCAAACGCCTTCGTGAGGAAGACGAGGAGTAAATGTCTATCTTCATCTATCTCTTGTATATATCTATTCTAAAAACAAAATACAAAATTTTAAAACCTTCAAAATCCATAAAAATCAAAAATTCAAAAATCTTCTAAAAATATTGTCAATTTGTTTTGCTTTTTCTCGGTTCGACAATATCTACGGTCTTTGTGTTGTCATTCAAAGAATGACACGGACTTTAGATGTTGTTCGATTGTAAAAATAAAAAAAAAAAAAAAAAAAAAATCAAAAATCAAAAAAAAAAATTATTTTTGGGAGAAAGAGAAACAATGGTTTATTGTCATTTCAGCAAGAAGTAAGGTTGTAAAATCGCTAGCGCTAGTGAGGCGGTCGGTAGGCCCTAGCGATTAATCGGTTAAGCGGGATTAGTCAGGATTAATCGGATTGGATTTTTATACACAAAATTGTAATATTAGATATTATATTATATTATATGTATGAAATAAGTATAGGGCATCAAAGTTTAAAATTTTCAAGTGTTCAAATATAAACCTAATACATAATTCTTGAAAGTTTAAAGTCAAACATAGATATTATTCGGTTTGTTAACCATTTTTAAGATATCTTTGACCGATTTTGTCCGATTAATCGGTTTGTTGACATATTTTTAAGCGATTTTGTCCGATTTTAAGTAATTTTGTTGACCGATTTTAAGCGATTTTGTCCGATTAGACCGATTTTTTCAGATTAATCGGTTTGTTGACCGATTTTTAAGCGATCTTTGACCAAACCGATTAAATAGGCCGATTATGATAAATCAAGGCGCTTAGTGAGCGATCAGCGATTATGCGGGGATTAATCGGCCGCCTGGACCGATTTTTACAACAGAGGCAAGAACTGCTTTTCTAAGAAAGAACAGAGCCATGCTTTATCATGACTTTCAAAATTCCATGCTCGATTCTATAAACCGTTATCTCATTGAAAATTAATCGCTTTGAAAAATAACTCGCCTCTATTTTTGATAATCATCTGGACTTATTTGTCAAAATATCAATCTCTCAATCAACAACCTATGTCATTGATTGAGGGGGAGAATGATTTCAATTAAATTAAAAAGTTATTTGGCATTCAATTATTTTCAAAAGATATTCATGCATGTTTTATCAATGGAGTTTAAAGTATTAAAATCCGATCCTTATCAGTTAAAACGCTTTCATAATCAAGTCACAATTCTCCTTAAAAGCTTTCAAAATCAATTTAAATCTATAAGAGATCACAAATCTCAAATGATTTGATCATTGTGATCGGGGGAGAATTTGTGATTTAAATTGGACTTAAACCGAGGATTCGGTAAATGGTTTTACAAGGATGTACATGTTATCCTCCCGCATGTGACAAACGATTTCAAATTTTCCATTCACATGTTGAGGAGGAGCATCTATCTTACACCTATGACTTGAAACGTGATCATTTATCTCATGTGCAGTTCCTCTAGTATGTGCAAAACTCCTTTCAAACCTCGAGGCACATATTGAGGGGAGCAAATTTATGGAAACCTCATCCTTCCCGAAATGCTTTATCTTCTTGATTTGATCAGGAAGTGATGTTGATATATTTTAGAAAATGGTAATCAAAGAAGTAAATTCTTCCTCTTGCCTCCGTGTACAAAACGATTTCACATTTGATGCACATGTTGAGGGGATCACTTGTTCTAAAAATATCAAAACAATTCGTGTACAAAATGTTTTGATAATATATCACAAGTATCCGGATTGATTTTCAAATGATTTTCAATTGGTTCCAATGGCGATGAACAATACCAAATTGACCGACCAACTTTACTTTATGTACGGTGATATAAGGATGATAAGGTTAGGTATGTGTTCCCATAATCCGCCAGAATCGGAGGGATCTACCGTGGACAATCCACTAGTTAGTGTAGAAGTCCTTAGGTATGATGATAAAAGGAGAAAAGTGAGATATGGGAAGAGTGCGGACCGAGATAGAGCAAGTCGAACAAACCCAACAAGGTTCTTGCTATGAAGTCTCGGTAATCAAAGGGGTTGAAGAATTAAAAGAATTGAATGAGAAAAGGGTGAAACAAATAGCCCTCCATATATTCAACCTTAGGGCGATACCGGGTTCAATTCATATGCTATCGATGGTAACATCGGTATTGAAGACAAGACGTCAAGGACCCAAAGGACGCATTGCACTTCAACTTTCCAAACCACTCAAGTTCCTCTTAAAAGGGCTTTTTCATGCTCACGGGAACCGACATAATCTATCGACTTTCTCTTAGAGATTGTTGATATTGAAGAAGGAGACCTCTCCCTAGTCTCCGACACAGAACCAAATGTGCACAAATTGAGTCTAGAGCCACGAGATCATCAATAAATCTCATTAGGACACTTTCAATGAAGACTCTCTGCTTCACACAATGTGGAAAGAGAGATTATATCTTGAGTCCCACGATTATCCTTGTGGTATTGCCGAACATCCGAGTGATATGCATACATATTCACAATGAAGATGGATAACCTTCGAGCCAACATCAAACAAGCTCCCGGTAGGTGGCATGTGAGATCTATTCATTAGATCAACCATGTGACAACCGAATGAAACAATGGGGCGATTCAAGTCTTGAATCAATCTCGGTTCAAAGTTATGGATTGACGGATACCTTTGAAAACCGGTCTTTGTGCTTAACAACTCTTTTCTTTAGCACATCGACCGTGTACTCATTTTTCAAACCAAAAGGTGTTTTATGATTGATAATTGATTTTCAATAAAACCTTCATTGTATTGCAAAACAATTTCTATTGAGCAATACACAATTGTTTTTCAAATCTCTTTTCATCAATCGGACTTAAAATTACCGGTTCACTCAATCCGTGTTGTCTTCTTTGAGATGTTCCGTTTGAGAACAGCTAGAGCAAATGCGAAACCCCGTCAAGGAAATTCTTCGAATTATACCGATCACAGCAAGACATGTATCGATCAACGGGAACCGTGGGCGTGTACCTCAATTCAACGAAAGTGATCAAAGACACTTTCGTGCGATTTATTGCTAATCGTTGTATGCAGTGTACACCCGACGCTTGCAAATGATCGTAATGAAGGGTCAATCCATAGCCGCATGCTCACTTAACACATTCATCTCAAAAGAAATCATGATTAGTGCATCAATGACTCGATATTTTCACTCCATGCTTCGCTACACCGCCAATATCATGAATCAACTAAAGCTTCCGATACTCGATGAGAAGATATCATGATCCGTAATGTGAGCATGTCGGTCCTATAGTCACAACATCACATAATACCAACACCACAAAGGATGTCTCGAGATTTTTGATAGTGATGATCTCAAAAGTCGGCTCAAATTTATTATCACGTAGATCAAGAAAAGACCTCCACTTGGATTAACCAAACATGCAACGAGAAGAATCAATGACTACGAGCTTGAGCAAAGTACTACATCAAGAATGCAAGAACAATTTTTGTAATATCTGCTTTGTATTCTATGTAATTTTAGTACATGATTGAGGTGACCTCCTTGGGGAGATTGTTAGGAATTAGAAATTCCGTGTATTAAAGAGTCGGTCACCTCAAGTATATGCAATCGTTAGAAAGCTCGTAGTCGTAGTTATTTTAAGTTAAGTAGTATTTAGTTAAGTAACACCGTGGAGGACTGGACGGTCTTTACCCATCGTATGCCCGATCCACACCCGTTGTGTGGCGTTTATTGTAAGACTATAAATACTCTCTACCTTCCAAGGTAGAGAGTTGGAGCTCATAATAATATCTTTCACTTTCTCTCACTAAGTTCCCTAAACCTCTAACTTTCTCTCTCTAGAATTCCATTTATACGCCACTTTGTGTTATGGTTTGATGTGCATGTGAAAACTAATATCTTACAGATTGACAAGAAGAATACTCACTGGTCTTATCTTCTGAGACACTGGTTCCAGAACTCTTCTCATAAAATCCCTTACTGTCATGGAATTGACAGGCATAGAGTTCAATGGAATGGTCTTTGGAGGCAACTGTTTCAAGACTTCTCATTTTGCTGTATCAAATAAATACTCATCAAATTGTTGTTCATGTTTAGGTGTGTAGTCTTCATTAAGTGGTGGTGGAACTTCTTTATAACTATCAGTTTTAATAAATCTATTATAAAGTGGTTTACTAACATTATCTTATTCTGAACTACCAAACACACCAGGTTTCATCTCTTCTTCATAACTTAAAACCTCACTATCTGATTGAATCTGATAACCTAAGCCCAATTTACAATTAGAGCTTATTCCAGAATTAATTAACCTGTGTAGATTTTTAGAAGATTCTCCCCAAGATTTAACTATCTTCTTTAACTCATCTCTTTCTTGTTGAGCTTTCATACCTATTCTTCTATATTTCCTTAGCTTTTCCTTTTTAGCAAAATTTTCATTAGCTTGAAACATTAATTTTTCATTTAGAGATGAATTTTGCTTTTGAAGGTTTGATATTTGTGTTTCTAAGGTTTTTACAGCATTTGTATAAGCTAGAATTTGAACTTCCTGTTCTCTCAACTGAGTTAATTGTTCATCACTTTGTGTTTTAATAAAATTATATGAATCAACACATAGTTTTGAAGATAAGGATACCTCACTGTTTGAGCCAATGGCCATGAAAGCAGAGTGACCGTAGATTCCTCAAGATGTTCTCCCGCTTGATAGCACCTCCATCCATAGTCAAGCCCAACCTTTGATCTTCCTTTTCTCATCTTCCTTCTTCAAATAAGGAGACTCCTTCTTTTCCTATCGCCAGCAGAGCCTTACATTCCCTTGCAAAGTGCCTATTTTGATGACAGTTATAGCACTAAAGCTTTTTTTTATCAAATCTTATTGGAGTCTTTGGATCATAGCGAACTCTCCCGCCATGTCTCTTAAAGAACCTGTTCATTGAGAAAGTCTATTTCTTCTGATGATCTAGCAAAAAGTGAGTATATAACTTGATCAGCAACTCCTGCAAGTGCCCCTCTTTCCATAGTACTTGTTGAGGAAGTACTATAACTGCTACCAGACTTAACCTGGTTAGTACTGTTCTTGCCATGAAATACAAATGCAAGATTCTGAGAGCTAGAAGAGGATGGTTGTGACACATTATTGATCACCTGTTCAAAAACCCTTAGGTTGTTGTACAGATAATCAATTGATATGGTGTCAATTTCAGGTCTGGTCCTCATGGTCATTGCTAGACTTGACCATTCTTTTGGCAAGGACCTGAGGAATTTGTGATTTGCATCCTCGTCAGAAACACCAGCACCATGGGCCTCCAGTTGTGACAAAAGTTGTGAAACCTTTCATAGCCCTTCTCTAATCCTTCTGAACTGAAAATGGGAAAAGCCTCAAATTGCTGTTTGTATACAGCCTTTTGCATCTTCTTAGAGTTGGCATTTCCTTCAATCTAACCTTGATTGCCTCCCATATCTCTTTTTCATCATCCATCCCATGAAAACATCTGATATGCTCCTTGGGAAGTGCCATTAGCAGGATGATTTTGGCCTTCCTCTCCTTCTCTATAACAAGGATCTCAGCAGCAGTGACATGTGGCAACACAGTATAAGTGTCATCTTTTTCTTTAGTAACTCTCTTTTTATAGTTACCCTTCTGTGTCACTTTTCAAACTTCATTGTCTGTGTACTCTAAGTAATGCTCCATCTCCGTTGCCCATATGTCATATTCATCTTTCTTTAGTGGTGGAAGCTTCATGTTGGAGATGTTTGTGGTGTTAGTGATTTGGGTAGGTTTGGTTTGAGTGTCATCTGCTCCTACTTCATGGTTGGATTCTTCATCACTGTGATGCTCAGAGTAGGTTTCATTTGCCTTTTCACTTAGTCTCTCAGACATGATTGATATTTTTTTGGTTGGAATGAGTATTTGTTTTTGTGTATCTTCAACAGCAGAGTCCTTCTACAGGCTTTGATACCACTTGTAGGTCCAAAAGTTTATGGATCTAAGTGGCCTTGAATGACTTATAATAAACTTGAATAAATCCAAATTTATTATGTGAAGAACTCTTAACAATATCTTGATGTGTTAATGCGGAATCTTAACACATAAAGTATGAAGAACACAAGAATAACTAACTTCGTATTTTCTATTACTTTGCTCAAAGATTAAAGCTTACAACTCGTACTTTAACCTAATACCTTAGGGATCCTTTTATACACTAAGGAAACCCTAATTGACTACAAGACTTGTAGAAGGGTAAAGATATCTCTTACTAAGATATCTCTACGCGTACATATCTATTCCTAATATATCTCTAACAAACTATTCTGTTTTTTATCACAAACAGACTTAACTACCAACTATTAGTTCTGCCAGACTTAACTCCATTAGTACTTGCAGACTTAACTATCAACAGACTTAATTCTGGCTTACCATAGTTAACTTCTAACCAGAATTAACACTTAACAGACTTAAACATACTTAAATCTGTTTTACAAAATATAATTCCCTACAGAAACATCTAAAGCAACCTAATCATGAGTACCCACTTTATATTTAACATACCATTCTAGAACACACGACGTCACAACAGATCCTATTTACATTTATCGTGTACAATAACTATCAAAGTGTCACATACAGTCAGTGTTGTAAATATCGGTTTTGGCGGCTGATATATCACTGATATATCGCTTATCGGTGGTTAACCGATATGATTTTTCACTAATCGGCCAAAAAATCGGTTTTGGTCAATATCAGTCAAAATCGGTCTTTGACAGTCAAGATCTGGTCAAAATCGGTCCTAGGCGGTCAGGATCCGGTCAAAATCGATTACTTTTTTACTAGATCTAATGTTTCCGTCGATTCCAAGATCCGGATCGCTAGTTGCCGCGTTCGGTTTTTAATGTTCTGATTTTCGTAGTAATTGTGTTAATTCCGGTGAAAACTTTGTTGAAGATGGTGATGGTTTTTTAGGGTAAAGGAAATATAAGATGTAGTGATGACGGTACATTTGATGTTGTGAAGCGGCTGATAGAAGATGGTGATGTTTTTTAGGGTACAAGAAATATAAGATGTAATGATGTACTCTAAAGGCGTGTTAGATAAATGGGTTTTGTTCTTTTTAATTTTAGGCCAAGTTAATAAGTCAAACAAATAGACCAAATAAAATTATTCACTTTAACCCAAAAATAGTCTTTATGTTAATTAAGAGTGGAAAATATATAACTAAATGCATATACAATGTAAATTTTGTAATATTTATATAAAAAATATAGGGGCATTTACATACATCCCCACATATACATCAATATTTACATATTTCCCCAAACCTTACTTTAATAGCATTGTACATCATGCATTAAAAACTTGTGTTTGGAAAAACATGTAAATATTGATGTATATGTGGGGATGTATGTAAATCCCCCTAAAATATATAAGTAAAAGTATTATATATAATAATAAAACTAATAAAATTTTATAAATATGTATATATATAAATACATTAAAAAATACATTCCTTTATAATTTATGGTCTTCGCTGAGAAACCGATATATCGCCGCCAAGACCGATATGGTGCTTGACGGGGGTCGACCGCCACGGTACCGCCGAGTGATATTTACAACCATGCATACAGTGTTAGAAAAGAACTATATGCTTTACATTTAACATATCATTTCAAAACGCATGACGTCACAACAAATCCTATTACATTTATCACATACAAATGCTTATCAAAGTGCCACATATCACAACATATCCTACAATATGCATCGCGTAGAAATAACAAACCCAACCAACGACCCACAAATACAACAATATCCATACCTAATTTTTTCCAACTTCCGAATCATCATTACCCACTTTATATTTAACATATCGTTCTAGAGCGCACAACATCATAACACAAATTATTGTATCTTGTAATTGTTGCAAACAACTCCTATCCATCTTAAATTTACAGTATGCTTTTTCTAACTGGATATCCAAACCACAAATATATCACTGTTTGTATTCTCTTCAACAAACATTATTACGGACCTCCTCTTCCTCTTCAAGTTGATGACATGTAGCTTGTCTGTAGAAAGTATATCAAATGTAAACAATCTCTAGTCATATCATCTTTAATTTTGTTTGCAACAACATGTTGTTTTACCGTATAACTACCATGATTGTTGTCCAGGGCATGAATGTTGTCATTTATTTTAAACATAATGCCAAACACTTACAAATCCATAGTATAACCAACTGGTGCAAGAAACCAAGGTTCTTCTTTCTTCTAGTATACTCAGAATGCGTAAAATGCTGCCATCCTTTCTAGCACCTAAAAAATCACAATTGTTTCACCATAAACTGTAAAATGAAATTCTGGAAACATGTTCCAAATTAAACTAGTAGGCTGGCCAGGAAGATCTTCAGGACTTCACATTCCTAGGCTTGAACCGTTTGCTGTTAAAACTTAAAAGTCTCAACTGCCAACAGACGAACCAAATATTACTCCACTTGGGTTCCTGAAGTGCTCAGCCGACAATTTATTGTAGAAACATAAAAAAAAATATAAACATGCAGAATTTCACAAATAAAATGTGGCACTTAGAATATAGAAATATACTAATGCATACCTCGTCCTTTACGAAAGCAACCACCCCCTCCCAAAGTCGATATAGATTCCCAACTCCCCTTTCGGCACTCTGAATGCGAATCTGGCGTAAAAGGGTAGGGCAATCCAACAAACATGTCACATGAGACACTGAACAATTTCTAATTAGAATATGCACTGCATCTAAGATGGACACACAAACACTCAGAAAAGGAAACTGGGAGAAATCGATATAGAAATTTTAAGAAAGCGTGCAAGGAGTTTTCCCGACACAAAAAAAATCACATAACGATTTCCTCGTCGCATAACATCCCATCTACAGATTACAAGATGTATACACCAGCACCATGGGCCTCCAGTTGTGACAAAAGTTGTGAAACCTGTCATAGCCCTTCTCTAATCCTTCTGAACTGAAAATGGGAAAAGCCTCAAATTGTTGTTTGTATACAGCCTTTTGCATCTTCTTAGAGTTGGCATTTCCTTCAATCTAACCTTGATTGCCTCCCATATCTCTTTTTCATCATCCATCCCATGAAAACATCTGATATGCTCCTTGGGAAGTGCCATTAGCAGGATGCTTTTGGCCTTCCTCTCCTTCTCTATAACAAGGATCTCAGCAGCAGTGACAGGTGGCAACACAGTATAAGTGTCATCTTTTTCTTTAGTAACTCTCTTTTTATAGTTACCCTTCTGTGTCACTTTTCAAACTTCATTGTCTGTGTACTCTAAGTAATGCTCCATCTCCGTTGCCCAGATGTCATATTCATCTTTCTTTAGTGGTGGAAGCTTCATGTTGGAGATGTTTGTGGTGTTAGTGATTTGGGTAGGTCTACTCACTTCAGCATCAGCAAGACTATTTTATGTGTCATGGATAGTCTAAATAGCAAATTGAACGGTGGCTCGGTAACATGAGACAAAATAACTATAATTCGACTTAAACATCATTTTGCCTATGAAACACATACACAATGTATGCCATAACAGTTGTTGTCACGAAAAAACTACGGCAGCATGCCCAACGAAATCATCATGGCCTAGCATCTATCGTCTGAATTATACACACAAAAACAACGCACAACACATATGCAAAATCATGTTGGCCTAAAGCAACGCTAACGGATATAAATTAGTGGTCATGACATTAAGGTAAGACTGCCAATGGGCTTGCGTGAAACATCAAGGCAAGAGATATGCAAGGAAAAAAAAAACCTACTAATTTGTGTTTCAACATAAAGAACATCGATACTTCAGACAATAATCATGATAATCTTAAATGCAATTAGATGTGAACCTCACACAAAAACAATAAAAAAATACACCTCCAAAAACCTGTCTAGTCAGAGCAACCAACCACTCTTGGTGAACATGAGGGAAGCCAAATACCCGTAATGACACACACCTTCCCGTAAAATCACCATTTTCCACCCAAAATGCCAGAGCCTGCAAAAATGCTTGGGTGGGGTGCTAGACATGAAGAATCAACTTGGCCATGCTTCGTAATGTACTCCCCCACCAAGTACTATACAAAAACCTCACCTCGATTTCTTCCAGCCTCCTCATCCCAACATTAGATTGTCCTGCTAACATTTCTTGTGTAGCCTAAATACAAAATAAAATTATCTTTTAATAATTGCACCAAAAATATGTAACTATGTGCTTGGATACGATACTTGGCATGAAACACGCCTACATTGTATGACGGACAATCAAGTATGTGAGAAATCAAATCGCCACACACTAATTTTTGATACTATAAATCACAAACGTCGCAAATTAACTCGATACCTCTTATGCAACAATCATGTGCTATAGAAAAATTTCCTTTTGAGCTGCACAGAGAACCCATAATAACAACATCAATTCCAACTTGAAAACATGAATTCACACATAAATTCAAACTGCTAACGGTGTTATGAACTCTAAACACAGTTGAAAAGCTTCATTAAAGGACGCCAAGAGAAAAAGATTATAATATTAGTCTACTTCAGCTGCAAACTCGCTTTATATAGTAACAGGTTGTCCCCATTATGACATCACATTTGTCGCACCAAAATTGCGTTATCATTATTATGTTTATAATAGATAATCTCCATCTATCACATAATCAACCCTTACTTTTTATTTAAGATGTTGATGCAATAATGACCAATGCCATTATAATGTTTTAATAATGACAAATATACATTTGGACACTTAATATCACAAGCGATATCAAAAAACCAAAAAACAGAGAATCCTGGACCTGGTGCGCCGGCTCGCACGAGCTACACATGGCCAGCGCGCCAGTTGCTGAATTCCGGGCGTTTTGGTTTTTCCAAGTCGGCTTTCCTCTTACCCGACTAAGGTGCTTCTTTCAATTAAGGTTAGTACATGATATTTGAGAGGTTTATTTTAAGATTTAGATTTAAAAAGGTGCCCAAAACAAGTCCTCCCAATTTTATAAAAAGCCAACTCATAAAAAAAATTACAAAGCCTTGAGCCAAGGCAAAAAAAAAATTCTCAAAACCTAGGAGGTTTATACTTTCACTAGAACTTCAAAGGAAAGTATTCAAGTGACCATAATCCTTACATCTATCTTTACTAATCAAGTAGTGGGTTTACTCCCTTATTGGTCAATTTAGCCGATGTCACTTTGCGTAAACGCAATTCTCTCATTTATGAGATGTTGATTTACCTTGATGCAAAGCACTCATCTCACTTGCATCAAGATGATTAGTGAATGATTAATTATGAGATGACTAAGGATTATCAAGTTTGAATAATTAAATTTGAACTCATGGAAGTTTGAACATTCTTTGTATTATTTTCAAATATCTCACACAAACACACTCTTACATTCTCTTACACACTATTGTACTTGGGTCCCCTACATTCTAACATAATCCCGTACACATTCCTTTTTCCTTATGATTAATTCATCATCGTAATTCAAATTCTATACCATTCTTCTTCTTCCTCACAACACTCAAATTTGAATTTTGAATCACCACACACACACTCACCCTTCTTATCCAAGTTTGGCTTTGCCAACTCACATGCCTTACACGTTCTTACAATGTGTCATAAACCTAGCTTCCTATATACTCATCCTTTTCACACACTCTTAACATTCAAATTTGAATTTGGATCACTCACACACTCACACACACCCACGCCTAAACACTCACACACATACACTCATAACTTTTTCAAATTTGACTTTAAAATTGGATGAACCTTCCACGTCTCTACATTATCCAAGTTATCTCTACACATTCATTGTCAAGTCACATATCTTACACATTCTTACAATGTGTAAGATACCATTTTCTTCCTCTATACACTTCCCTCTCACAATCACCAACTAGCTTGGATTTGAATTTCAAAATACACCTTTCATGCAACTCACTTATGACACACTTTTCTTACACACTCACTCACACACATACATGCTAACCCTTCCTCTCTAAGTATTGCCAACTCGCTTTACTCACACACTCTTACAACTTTCTTACACATTCACTTACACACTCAAAGTTATCATATCATACAACTCACGCTCTAACAACTAGTTTTGGAATTTAAATTTCAAAATTTGGGAGGCAAGGTAATAACCAACCTTTGGAGAGCACACAAAGTTATTACCTAACATCTATTGTCCAATGGTTCTTCTCTTTCTTTTTGAAATTGGACTAAACCCCTAACGATCTAGTTTTTACTTCACTAAATGTTTTTAAACACATAAACTTTGTCTAAATGAGTTGGTTGATCTTATCCAACTTTGAGTGTTGGAATGTTATTGGAAAGGTCAAAGGTGAGGTGAAATTGGGAGTTTAACAAAAGTCGGGAATAAATAAGCAAAACCGGGAAAGTTCCCAGAGTACCAGACGCGCTAGCCCGCGTGCCTTACACATGGCCAGCGCGTCAGCCTCGTCAGGCAATTTCTAAGTTTTGCCTATAAATACTCAACTCTTATCTTTTACATATCATCTCTTGCAATACATTCTTTCTTCCTATTCTATTTTCTCTCTACCCTCTAAGTCTACTATCTCATTGTTTTCTAAACTTCTCATCTTAATCATCAATTGAAAGAACACTTCTTCCACAAGAGAGATTCACCATAACCTAATCCACTCTTGTGAATTGTGCTACTAGATACGAGTCTCTAGGATAGGTTAGGACTTGGTTTGAATAATCAAGTATCATTCATTCGATTTGGTTGTAAGAAGTCTTGTACCTAGGTAGTCAAGCCTAGATCGTGTGTTAATCTGGTTGGGGTTTGATACTACCTTTGTTGTCTTAAGGGTCTTAGTGGTTAAGTCGAATCACGAGATTCTTCTGGGTGGTTTCCGAGGGTGGAATACCGTTGGGAGTAGCTCTTTCTAGTGAGCGCCGATCTTTGTGCATATCAGTGGAGTGAGGTTGTAACGGTTTGTAATCCACCAAAAGGATTATACTTAGTAATAGTCTCGGTGTCGTGTGTAGGATTTTGGTTTGTTACACAACACATATGCGGCTAGGTTAAGAGTTTAGAGAGAGAAAGTGGGAGAAGATGGGAACCCTAGAGAGACAAAGAAAAATATATTATGAAGGTCCAACCCTTTGCCTTGGAGGCAAAGGGTATTTATAGGTACAAGCTTAGGCGCCTACTTTAGGTCATGGATCGCATACAATGGTAAAGACCCATCCGTCCTCCACGGTGTTACAAAGTAATCTAAATACTAACATCGAATAACTACGACTACGAGCTTTCTAACAGTATACATACTGAGGTGACACACTTTAAGTCTTGGATTTACTAAATCCCAACAATCTCCCCACAGGAGGTCACTCAACTTACAATGATTACAAACCGATATAACATTTCGATGTTCTTGGATTCCTTGATTAAGCACTTTTGTTCTTTAGCTCGTAGTCTTTGATTCATCATGTTCGCATGTTTTGAAAAATCGAGTGGAGGTCTTAAACCGATCCACGTGATGATAGAGTATTTGAACGACTTTGAGATTATCGGCAACCATAAATCTCGACTCATCCATTGTGGTGTTGATAGTATGTGATATTGTGACTTTTGGACCGACATGCTCACATTCGGATCATGATATCTTCTTATCGAGTAGCGGAAGCTTTAGGCGATTCATGATATTTGCGGAGTAGTAGCGAAGCATGGAGTGAAAACATCGAGTCATTGATGCACTTATCATGATTTCTTTAGAGATGAATGTAATGAGTGAGCATGTGGCTATGGATTGACCGCTTCATTCGATCACCGCGAACGTCCAAATGTACCGCAAACAAAAGTTAGCAATAAAACACACGAAAGTGTCTTTGACCACTTTCGTTGAATTGAGTACATGGCCCACGGTTCCCGTTGATCGTACAAATCTTGCATGATCGTAGAATTCGAAGAATCTCCTATGGGGTTTCGCGGCTAGATCAAGCCGTTCTCAAACCGGAGCGTCTCAAAGAAGACAACACGGAGTGAGTGAACCAAATAATTAAGATTCACCGATTGATGAAAATGATTTGAAAACAATCGCGTATTTAATATAAAGAGTTTTGCAATACAACGAAGGATTTATGGAAAATCAATTATCAATCATAAATACCCTTAATTTTGAAACATTAATACACGATCGATGTCTTTATGGAAAAGAACTTTTAATCACAACGATTGGTTTTTCAAAGGTATCCGTCAATCCATAACTCGAACTGTGATTGATTCAAAAGATTGAATCGCCCCATTGTTTCTCGTTCGGTTGTCACATGGTTGATCTATAGAATAGATCTCACGCCAGCGATTAAGTGTAACCGTCAAGTTATCTCACACAAGCTAGCCACTTGTGAATGGCTAACCGTAAGAAACTTAAAACAATTCGGACACAAATGAAATGAAGTCCGGGAGAGTATAGTGTTTCCCGTGTCGTTATGTCCCAACGAGCTATCACGAGAATAGTCAAACGATATAGTGATCGAGAGGATTTGAGCGGAAAAGGATTGTGATTGATTATAACTACGAGAAAAGTTATATAAACTACAGGGGCTTAAATGCAAATTAAAGAAATTTAAAAGATAAAATATATTAAATAAACGCTATCACTATTTGCAAAATGATGTTTTTGATTTTTCTTTTATAAAACTTAACTTAAAAAACTACGTGACGTACAAAAGAAAATGTAAATCTGAAACAATATTAATCCTAAAAATATGAAAATGATATTTTTACAAACCTAATGATAAAAGAAAATTTTTAGAAAAATAAAATTATTTTTAAAACTAATTATCTAATTATTATTAATTAAAAACTATTTTTACTTATTTAATAATAGCCTAAAATACAAGAAAATATGAAATAAAGCTAGAAAAATGAAATTATGACTTGGAAAAATCTAAAATAACTAAAGAGAATTTTCAAAACTAATTTTGTATTTTTCGATTATTTTGTATTTTCTATGAATTAAAACTATTTAAAACTACTTAAATTGCTTAAAAATACAAATTTAACTAAGAAAAATCTGGAAAAATATTTTTTGACTTTTATATTTATCTTAACCTAAGAAAAATGAAAACTTATTTTTGAAGTTTTTCGATTTAATTGTATTAAAAGCTAATTAAAAGACTTAAAAGCGATTAAAATGAAGAAAAATACCAAACAGAACTAGAAAAATCTGAAAATTCAAGATAAGTCTAAAATAATATTATGAATCTAGGAAAAATATAAAAAGCAGGGCTTGTGTGCAAGAAAATGAAAGCAATCACAAGTGCTTAAGAATAAGCACTCCAAATAAGCCAAAAGCACCAAATGACCACCAAACTTATACGAAGCTACAATATGCAAAAGTACTCAAATGCAACTAATATCAACTAGTTTTAACCTCTAAATTACAAGCTACTCAGATTTGGTTGATTTAAGTTTAAGTGCTAAAATCAGTTTTGGGACCTACTTTGGAGCTTAAGAATAAGCTACTCAGATAAGCTAAACTCAAAAACAAAAGAAGGAACCTAAAGTAGACCTGGCTAGGTGCTTGTAAACCAAAAACCAGACTTGGACAAGCTCTTATGAGCTTAATACAAGCCTTAGACAAAAGCTGCACACTCGAGATTCAGCGAGTTTGTGCCTGAGGAAATAAGACCCAAATGACAAAAGGCATTTTGAGCTTATAAAAATTGACAAAATCTACAAAATGATAATAAGAAAATAGACCAACTGAAGTTTTTAAAACCACAATTTCATTTGATTTGGCCAGAAATGAGTTCATGAAAATTCACCCCATTTGGGTGAAAAGCGTATTCAACTTTTTGACTTTTGAAGCGATTTGTTATGTTGACTTATTTGAAATTTGAGCTCAATTTATGGACCGATTATGATGTTATAAGACAAAATAAAGCTAATGAAAGCTATACCTATGATTTCTAAACACAAAACTAGTTTTTGGTTTTACAAAATCCCAACAGTTAAGCTTATTAAGACAGTTTAAGGAGAATTTTGACTTTGAATGTTCTAATGCACAAATAACTGACTCAAATGAGTCTAACTACTTATATTAAGACTGATAATGCAATTGTCAAGTACAAACAAAGACTTAATCTCGGTTTACACACTAATCCAAACACCGCTTATATCATCGTTTTGCAAATTTAACTACTCCTAACTATCGATTTAGCTTGTGCAGAATCAAACCGAATCTAAGCGACCTAAATACAACTTAATCAACGAAGGAAACTAATTTAAACCACGTATACAGATTATACAAAGGATCTTGAAAATGACTTACATTTGGTCCCGCCCACTATGGCTTGCCAAAGAACACAAGAACCACTAATCCTATTTCTATCAACCCAAATCATTCTAATTCAACCCATTTCCATGCTCGCAACACCCGTATCCATTTCCAAGACCAAATGATGATTCGGTTGACTTATGTTGACCAAAATCCAAAATTGCTTGAAATTAATATATAAGCTCACAAAAAGTGTAAGTAGCTTATATGAACTTGTTTGAGTTTAAAAGTAAGCAACTAGAAACTTGGACATAAGAATTGAAACGAATTTTACTACGGTGACCATGAAACATGAAATCTTAACACACTTGAATTGATACTTAAAAGAGTTGTAATACTTGAAACAAGTTAGTTTGATACAATGAAACTTGAAATAACAACTAAGAATCTATGTAAGACTTAAGAATTTAAAAGCGACATACATTTGAAAATTAAACTAACTAACTTCTTGTCTCTTGCTTCTTCTTCCTCTTTTATACCAATATGTCTTCTCACCTCTCTCGAGTGATTCCCACTTGTTTTCGAACCGTTGGATGGCTTGATATACTCTTGGCCGTTTGATCAATTTTGGCGCCAAAATGGTATTTGCAGTTGGAGGGTTGAGTAGGCATTTAATGCATCTTGGCTTGGGGTGTTTGGAGGGTAGGAGTAGGGTGGAGTGATGATGATGGGGGTGGAGTATTGCAGGTGGTGTTGCGGGGTGATGATGAGGGAAGGAGACCAGTGAGGCGGTTTATTATTTAAAACTGTGGGTGGGTTGGATTCGGGTTAAAAGGGGTAACGGGTTGGACTTGGGTGGGAGTTGGGTTAGATATTAGATTGGGCTTGGGTATTTAAGGATCCGGTTTGGATTTGGACTTAGGACTAACATTGAACCCATTTATCAATCTAAGGACCAAAAGTGCATATTCTGAAAATCCAGGGACCAAACTGCAAATTATGAAATTGTAGTCCAAGGGTTGGTTTTGACAATCTCCAAAATCCAAGGCCAAACTTGCAAATCTCAAGTATTCCAAGGACCAAACTTGTAATTTCTCAAAACTTTTGATATTTTTCACCAAAGGACTAATTACGAAAACTTATAATTTTAAAAGGACCTTTGGTGATTTTTTCTTTGAAATAAAGTGCTCGGGGACTATTTCGATAATTTTTGAAACTTGGGGACCTAAAGCGCCAATTATGCAAACTTAGCTCATTTTTCATCGATTTTAAACATTTTGCATCCAAAACATATAAAATGCAACTTTGAGATATTTTCATATTTTGATGCATTTACGAGCATTTTAACCGTTTTGCGATTCAGTTTAACCAAAATGATGAGTATTTACACACTCATCAATCCCCACACTAAACCATTGCTAGTCCCTAGCAATCTTTTGAGAAAAACTTAATGGATTTGAATCTCTTTACCAAAAGCCATTACTTCGAGTAGCCAAATGTTTCAGTTCAAGTAAGAACCATGGTACAGCGATAACCATGTGATTTTGAGCAAACCACCGACTTCCAACAAATTTGATTTGTCTTTACGAGAAGCCGTTTGCTTCTGAACTAGCCAACTCTTAGATAAATTATCAATATTATCTTTGGTGAGCTGATTACCAATTATGGTTTTCCACTGCCTTTACCACAAGCCATAAACTTGCGGGCTAGCCAACTCTTCACTAATTAAAGATATGGTGAGTTGAATACCATACAATTTTGGGCAAATTGCAAGCCGTCAACGGATTTGAGATATCTTTACCAAGAGCCGTTTGCTCCTGGATTAGCCAATCCTTTTGTTTATTAGACATGGCGGACTGATAACCATAAGCTGAGTAAGTGCAAAACACTTACTCCAAAAAAATTTTGGCCAAAAATGGGGGAATTAGGCGGTATAATTACATGATAAAATTCGTGAGAATTCCCCCACACTAGAAATGAATATTGCCCTCAATATTCAAAGTACCGCGGTTATGCGAAACAAAGAACGTGAAAGGAAATACTACGGCCATTATTTAGAAAGATTTTTTTTTTTTGAAACTCTTATATATATACAACATGTGGGCAACTCCCCACACTAGGGTGGTACACGGGTGAAAACCCATGTAGCATGCTCTTGTTTTTGATTACCGAGTCGCTAGCTTGACTCGATCCCGCATTCATTGGTTCATGGGAAAGTTTGAAGATCCGAGACAACCACGGGAGGTATGTCCTCTCCAAAATAATGCTTCAACCGATGACCATTCACTTTAAAGTTTGGACCATCGGGTTGAGATAACTCAATGGTTCCATATGGAAATACTTTAGTGATGGTAAATGGTCCGGACCGGTAGGATTTTAATTTTCGAGAAAATCTTCAATCTTGAGTTGAAAAGAAGGACTCGATCACCGACGTTGAAAACGCGTTTTTGATTTTGGAGTCATGAATCTTCTTTGTCTTTTCTTTATAGATCAAAGAGTTCTCGTATGCTTGATCACGGAGTTCATTTAATTCATTCATTTGAACTTTCGGTGATCACCACCGTCTGAATATCGAAGTTGGCATGTTTCAAGGCCCAAGATGCCTTGTGCTTAAGCTCAACCGGTAGATGACATGCCTTCCGTATACAAGCTTGTATGGAGTACACGATGGGTGTTTTATAATTGTCACGGAAGGCCCAGTCGTCATCTAGCTTATCCGACCAAGAGGCACGGTTTCGCCAAACGTCCTCTCCGAATTCTTTAATCCTCGGTTGGAAACTTCCACTTGCCCACTTGTTTGGGGTGGTACGCAGAGAGAGGCGGTGAGTTACACCATACTTTTGCATGACTCTATCAAATTGGTCATTGCAAAATGCGTACCACGATCACCGATTATAGCTCGTGGAGTTCCAAACCTAGAAAAAGAGATTTTAAGAATTTCACAACAACTCGGGCATCGTTGGTAGGTAAAGCTTTGCTTCAACCCATTTTGACAAATAGTCAACGGCCACGGTATGTATTTATTACCGCGAGATGAAGGAAATGGCCCCATAAAGTCAATGCCCCATATGTCAAAAATCTCACACACTTGAATGGCGTTTTGCGGCATTTCATTTCTTTGTGAGATATTTCCATGACGTGACAAGCGTCACACGGTTTTGACAAATTCATGGGCATCCTTGTAAATCGTGGGCCAATAGAATCCGGAATCAAACACCTTCTTGGCGGTGTAGTTGGGGCTATGATGTCCCCAGTAGGTCGAATGGCAAGCCTTGAGAATGTCAATAGCTTCGACCATACACATCGCTTTGATGACTTGATCCGCAAATTTTGAACAAGTAGGGTTAGTCCCGAAATAATGTTTCACATCTTTAAAGAATTTGTTTTTCCTTGGGACGACATCCCTTTCACCATAAAGTTACCCGCATGGTAATTTGCAAAGTCGAGAAACCATGGGGTAGAAGAGTCTCCAAAAAGAAACCATTGATTGTTTCGAGAGGAAATGTTTCGTTTATTTCCTTTTCTCGACACATCTTGGTGAGGGTTTTCTAGACGGGATAGATGATCGTGACAAGGTTCTCGGCTCCTTTTTATCACGTATAATGATATCAAATTCTTGCGGAGGAGAACCCAACGGAGCAATCTCGGCTTTGCATCTTGTTTTGCAAAGAGATATTTGAGAGCCGAGTGATCCGTATACACCACGTATTTGGTCAATATAAGGTATGGCGAAACTTCTCAAGCGCATACACCACACTAATAATTCTTTTACGTAGTGGTGTAATGGGTCCGAGCTTGATCATAGTTTTACTTGCGTAGTGAATAGGCTGAAAATGCTTGGTTTTGCGTTGCCCCAAGACTGCTACCGATAGCAAAGTCACTTGCATCGCACATGAGCTCAAAGGTAAATCGATCGGGGCAACTAGAATGGGTGCTTCCGTAGCTTTTTCTTTAATGTTTCAAAAGCTTGACGCACTCGGTGAGAAGATAAAAGGAGCATCTTTTTCAAGAAGATGGGTCATAGGCGAGCGATTTTAGAAAAATCTTGTATGAATCTGCGATAAAACCCGGCATGACCTAGAAAACTCCTAATACCTTTGACGGTAGTAGGATGAGGCGATTTAGCAATAACATCAACTTTGCTCTATCAACCTCAATCCCGTTTTGGAAATCTTATGGCCAGGACTATGCCTTCTTTGACCATAAAGTGGTCTTCTCCCAATTTAGACAAAGATTGGTGTCTTCACACCGTTTTAGCATTTTATCTAAATGGGAGAGACATGTAAAACGAGTCCCCAATGACCGAGAAGTCATCCATAAACACCTCCATTGTTTCCCGATCATGTCGTGGAAAATTGCCATCATACATCGTTGGAGCGTGCGGGAGGCGTTACATAGGCCAAAAGGCATACGTCGTAGGCAAAAGTTCCGTATGGGCGGTGAATGTGGTCTTTTCTTGATCCAGGCGGATCAATGGGGATCTGAAAATAACCCGAGAAACCATCTAGAAAACAATAGTATTCGTTCCTGCTAATCTCTCAAGCATCCGATCCATGAAGGGTAGAGGAAAATGGTCTTTACGGGTGGCTTCGTTTAACTGCGATAGTCAATACACACGCCATCCGTAACCAATCGAGTTGGAATCAACTCGTTTTCTTCATTGTGACAACGATGTGCCACCCTTTTTAGAACACGATTGAATTGGGCTAACCCAAGGACTATCGAGATCGGGTAAATTAAACCGGCATCAAGAAGTTTGAGAACCTCTTGTTTGATAACCTCATGAATCTTAGGATTCACCCTTCTCGATGTTGGATGGTGGTTTGAAGTCATCCTCCATTAAGATTTTGTGAGTACAAAACTCGGGGTTGATACCATAATGTCGGAGGGTTTCAAGCAATTGCTTGCTTGTGTGACTTCAAGACCTTTATGAGCGATTTTCTCCTCCTCGTTAAGTCTTTAGCAATTATGACGGGTAATTTATCATCACCTCCAAGTATGCATACTCGAGATGAGGAGGTAGGTCCTTAAGTTCAACCTCGGAAATTCTTCATAGATGTTTGTCTTGATTTGATTTCCTCAATCGTGATCTCTTTCGGAGGAGTGAAGGTAATGGATCTTCATTTAGCAATTGCTCAAGATAAAGGATATCTCCTCCGAATCATAAACACCATCAATTCCGGGGAATTGATTCATCACTAGCAAGAAATTCATCGATCTCTTCGTAAAAGTCACCTCCTTCAAGCGGGTGAGAGAGGGGAAGAGTCGGCAATGATTGGTTGAGAAGATGTGGTGGAATCTCCACTCACGAATTATGAAGATAACCAAGAAACTCTTGAGAGTACTCCTCTAAAGCAATATCAATTACATCGACTCGATTAATTGATTCGATTATCATAATTTGAGGAGTACCTTGAAGTTTGATCAAGGTTAAAGGTACGACTTCATTACCCACACGTAATGTGATTTCTTGCTCAAATACATCAATGAGAGCACGGCGGTTCTCGTGAATCCTCGTCCAACAATGAGGGAACTCGAGGATCGGCATCGAAATCAACAACCACAAAGTCGGTGGAAAATGGAACTTTCCTACTTTCACGAATACATCCTCGGCGATGCCAAGGGGACGCGATATAGAAACGATCTGCAAGCTCAAGAGTCATGCGGTAGGAACAAGTTCGGAAGAAAGTTTCTTCCATACCGAATAAGGCATCGATTGATGCTTGCACCAAGATCGGCAAGGGCAAAGCATTCAATCATCCCTAGAAAAACACAAGGAAGAAGAAATTTTCCGGGATCTCGACTCTCGGGAAGCTTCTTTAATGAAGCTAAGGCGGTTCTCGTTCAAAGGAGTTTTGGCCATTTCAAACGACTTTTCCTTATTGCTCAACATGTGTTTGAGAGTTGATGCAAACTTGGGCATCAACATGATAGCATCCGCAAAGCTTATGTCAAAATGAAGTTCTTGGAAAATTTGAAAAAATTTCCATTTGATGGTGGCTTTTTCGCGGAGCTTTGCTCGTTTAAGCGTGAGGGTAAGGAATAGAAGTTTTGGATTGGGGTTACCAACCGGAGGTTCAAAAACAACTCGAGGTTTGGTTTTGGGTTTCGGACAACCCGAGGATGGACATTGCGGTACCTCCGTTATTAGTAGGAAGTTCCTTGTCCTTTGTCGCCTCGGGTTCACTTTCCACTACCTTCGGGAGAGAAGAAGAAGAGGTAGTAGGAATAGCGGGTCCATCATCTGACACCACTGGTTGTGATCGCCTTTGCATCGCCCCTCGGATTAGCGATCGTGTTGCTAGGTAAAGTACACGAGCAGAGGGTCGATCATTTAAAGACTTCTTAATGTCGAAATCGGCTAACCAACAACTCGCTTCATTTCCTCTTGGGATTTCATGAATTGTTTCAACAACTCATCGATGATGGTCCAGTTGGAACAATGGCTTGATTTTACAGTGAGGAAAATTCGGCCTCTATTGTTTGGATTAGGGCCTTGATTACGAAAATTTCCTTGATTATTGCCATGAAAATACCACAGGTTGAAATTTCCACGACTGGGTTTCTATTAAAATTTCCTTGATGTTGGAAATTTTGATTTTGATTTTGAAAACCGTTGTTTGGACTAAAATTACCTTGGTTTTGAAAACCTTGGTTTGGTCTATTTTGATTTTGATTACGGTTTGGTTGAAACCGGGAGGTCCAGGTAGTGGTTAAGGCGGTGGTTCGGGTCCATAGGAGCACGGTATTGGTTGCCTCTGGATTAGAAATCCCGCCACAAAGATTAGCTTCAAAGGGTTACCATCGGTGGCCATACAATTGTAATAAGCATGGGGCCACCGCAAGTAACACGTACTTCCACTTTCTTAACTTCACAGGAGGTGAAGTTTGTGGAAAAGAGACTTTCTTTTGGTTGGAAGAACCAAAGCTTGAATTGCTTCCGTGAGTTTGTCAATCTTAGCATCGGTGCTAGATTGACTCACGAGCGATGAAGTAGAAGGACCAACACCGACTTGGGAAACAACCGGCTTGCTTGATGCGGTGCGGACTTTAGACTTGTTTTCAATGATCGCTAAAGCTTCTTTGACAGTTTGCTCAAGAAATTTCCTCCGCGGAGGAATTGAGAGAATCTTGATCATTGACTCACTCCATTATAGAAAGTATCGAGTTGCATCAACTCGGAGAAACCGTGGTGAGGACATTTCGGAGCAATTCCTTAAAACGATCCCGATTCACTTTGAAGGATTCATCAAACTTTTGAGTGAACTTGATGATTTCATTTTTAAGACTCGTGGTTTTGGAAGGAGGATAAAACTCATTCACAAATTTCTTCACCGTGTCTTCCCATGTCTCAATTGATTGAGGGGTTGTTTTTCAAGCCAAATCCGGGCTTGTCCTCGAGAAAAATGGGAATGGAAGAAGCTTGCTGACATCGGTAGGGACATTTTGTATTTGATGGTAGATGCAATCTTGTTAAACCATCGAATATGAGCATGAGGATCATCCCGCTCAAAACCATAGAATTGACTTGAGGTTACAAGATTCATAACCCGGTCTTGAGTTCAAAATTTTCACCCACAATGGTGGGATAACAATGGCATCTCCACACCCGTCGATGGGTGCACGGAGAAGCTCACACATAGGACGTTCTTCCGCCATGATAACGAGTAGTGTGAGCGATCCGGATCTCGATCCGATGATGGAGCGAAAGTCTGAGACACGCCTTCTTGGAATCTTGACAAGCTCACGAAATGGGCTTACGGATCTAGAAGAGCGAGTGCGCATACACTAGAGTTAACTCTAAGAGATCTCGAGAGTTAAGGAAAGGAATTATGAAAGTGAATTATGAAAATGGGGTAAGAAGAATCTTTTGGGTTATCGGTTTCGAAAAGTAGATATAACAACAAATCCAATTAAAACAAAATCGAGGCAAAACAACAGTGAACTCAACCAATAATCACAAGATGAGTGGCTTCTTTGAAAAAGGTACACCACTCACAAGGACACAAAGGCAAGTTTTAAATCTTTGGTTCGGGAACTTATTATGGTCGTACCTCAGGTTAGGTAGTACCTTTGCCTTGGTTTGCGGTGGTAATCTTTTATGTTGTTATTATTAAGAAAGCGACAAATCTTTTGTATTTTTATCTTTGATACATATATAGAAACAAAAGGAAAATATTTTTGTGTTTTATCGTTTTGGATGTTTTGGGTTTTTGGATTTTTACAAGAAAATATATAGATATAGATAGATGGTATGAACAAGGAGTGATTATTCAAATTACTAATCGCTAAGCGGAAGATAATTAGCACAGCTCCCGGCGTGGCGTAAAATTTGATTCGTGCTAAGCCAGTCAAGTTATCTCACACAAGCTAGCCACTTGTGAATGGCTAACCGTAAGAAACTTAAAACAGTTCGAACACAAATGCAATGAAGTCCGAGAGAGTATAGTGTTTCCCAGTCGTTATGTCCCAACGGTATGCGAGAATAGTCAAACGATATAGTGATCGAGAGGATTTGAACGGAAAAGGATTGTGATTGATTATAACTACAGAAAAAGTTATATAAACTACAGGGGCTTAAATGCAAATTAAAGAGAATCAAAAAGATAAAATATATTAAATAAACGCTATCACTATTTGCAAAATGATGTTTTTGATTTTTCTTTTATAAAACTTAACTTAAAAAACTACGTGACGTACAAAAGAAAATGTAAATCTGAAACAATATTAATCCTAAAAATATGAAAATGATATTTTTACAAACCTAATGATAAAAGAAAATTTTAGAAAAATAAAATTATTTTAAAACTATTTATCTAATTATTATTAATTAAAACTATTATTACTTATTTAATAATAGCCTAAAATACAAGAAAATATGAAATAAAGCTAGAAAAATGAAATTATGACTTGGAAAAATCTAAAATAACTAAAGAGAATTTTCAAAACTAATTTTGTATTTTTCTGATTATTTTGTATTTTCTATGAATTAAAAACTATTTAAAACTACTTAAATTGCTTAAAAATACAAATTTAACTAAGAAAAATCTGGAAAAATATTTTTTTGACTTTTTATATTTATCTTAACCTAAGAAAAATGAAAACTTATTTTTTTGAAGTTTTTCTGATTTAATTGTATTAAAAGCTAATTAAAAAGACTTAAAAACTGATTAAAATGAAGAAAAATACCAAACAGAACTAGAAAAATCTGAAAAATTCAAGATAAGTCTAAAATAATATTATGAATCTAAGAAAAATATAAAAACAGGGGCTTGTGTGCAAGAAAATGAAACTGCAATCACAAGTGCTTAAGAATAAGCACTCCAAATAAGCCAAAAGCACCAAATGACCACCAAACTTATACAGAAGCTACAATATGCAAAAAGTACTCAAATGCAACTAATATCAACTAGTTTTAACCTCTAAATTACAAGCTACTCGGTTTGGTTGATTTAAGTTTAAGTGCTAAAATCGGTTTGGGACCTACTTTGGAGCTTAAGAATAAGCTACTCGAGATAAGCTAAACTCAAAAACAAAGAAGGAACCTAAAGTAGACACAGCTGGGTGCTTGTAAACCAAAAACCAGACTTGGACAAGCTCTTATGAGCTTAATACAAACCTTACAAAGCTGTGCACACTCGTTATTCATTCGAGTTTGTGCCTGAGGGAAATAAGACCCAAATGACAAGTTTTAGAGCTTATAAAAATTGACAAAATCTACAAAAATGATAATAACAAAATAGACCAACTGAAGTTTTTAAAACCACAATTTCATTTGATTTGGCCCAGAAATGAGTTCATGAAAATTCACCCCAGCTGGGTGAAAAACTGGTATTTCAACTTTTTGACTTTTGAGCAGATTTGTTATGTTGACTTATTTGAAATTTGAGCTCAATTTATGGACTGATTATGATGTTATAAGACAAAATAAAGCTAATGAAAGCTATACCTATGATTTCTAAACACAAAACTAGTTTTTGGTTTTACAAAATCCCAACAGTTAAGCTTATTAAGACAGTTTAAGGAGAATTTTGACTTTGAATGTTCTAATGCACAAATAACTGACTCAAATGAGTCTAACTACTTATATTAAGACTGATAATGCAATTGTCAAGTACAAACAAAGACTCAATCTCAGATTTACACACTAATCCAAACACTGCTTATATCACTGTTTTGCAAATTTAACTACCCCAACTACTGATTTAGCTTGTGCAGACAATCAAACTGAATCTAACTGACCTAAATACAACTTAATCAACAGAAGGAAACTAATTTAAACCACAGATACAGATTATACAAAGGATCTTGAAAATGACTTACATTTGGTCCCAGCCACTATGGCTTGCCAAAGAACACAAGAACCACTAATCCTATTTCTATCAACCCAAATCATTCTAATTGACCCATTTCCATGCTCTGCAACACCGTATCCATTTCCAAGACCAAATGATGATTCAGTTGACTTATGTTGACCAAAATCCAAAATTGCTTGAAATTAATATATAAGCTCACAAAAAAGTTGTAAGTAGCTTATATGAACTTGTTTGAGTTTAAAAGTAAGCAACTAGAAACTTGGACATAAAATTGACTGAATTTTGCTACGGTGACCATGAAACATGAAATCTTAACACACTTGAATTGATACTTAAAAAGAGTTGTAATACACTGAAACAAGTTAGTTTGATACAATGAAACTTGAAATAACAACTAAGAATCTATGTAAGACTTAAGAATTTAAAAACGACATACATTTGAAAATTAAACTAACTAACTTCTTGTCTCTTGCTTCTTCTTCCTCTTTTATACACCAATATGTCTTCTCTCACCTCTCTGAGTGATTCCCACTTGTTTTCAGAACCGTTGGATGGCTTGATATACTCTTGGCCGTTTGATCAATTTTTGGCGCCAAAATGGTATTTGCCAGTTGGAGGGGTTGAGTAGGCATTTAATGCATCTTGGCTTGGGGTGTTTGGAGGGTAGGAGTAGGGTGGGTGTGATGATGGGGGTTGGAGTATTGCAGGTGGTGTTGCAGGGGTGATGATGAGGGGGAAGGGAGACCCGTGAGGGCGGTTTATTATTTAAAACTGTGGGTGGGTTGGATTCGGGTTGAAAGGGGTAACGGGTTGGACTTGGGTGGGAGTTGGGTTAGATATTGGATTGGGCTTGGGTATTTAAGGATCCGGTTTGGATTTGGACTTAGGACTAACATTGAACCCATTTATCAATCTAAGGACCAAAAGTGCATATTCTGAAAATCCAGGGACCAAACTGCAAATTATGAAATTGTAGTCCAAGGGTTGGTTTTGACAATCTCCAAAAATCCAAGGGCCAAACTTGCAAATATCAAGTATTCCAAGGACCAAACTTGTAATTTCTCAAAACTTTTGATATTTTTCACCAAAGGACTAATTCTGACAACTTATGATTTTAAAAGGACCTTTGGTGATTTTTCTTTTGAAATAAAGTGCTCAGGGACTATTTCTGACAATTTTTGAAACTTGGGGGTGAAGCGCCAATTATGCAAACTTAGCTCATTTTCATCGATTTAAACATTTTGCATCGAAACATATAAAATGAAACTTTGAGATATTTTCGATATTTTGATGCATTCGAGCATTTTAACCGTTTTGCGGTTCGATTTAACCAAAATGATGAGTATTTACACACTCATCGACCACCTACCGAGAGCTTGTTTGATGTTGGCTCGAAGGCTTTCCATCTTCATTGTGAACATATCACTCGGATGTTCGGCAATACCACAAGGATAATGCGTGGGACTTAAGATATAACATCTCTTTCCACATTGTGTGAAAGAGAGTCTTCATTGAAAGTGTCCTAAGGAGATTTATTGATGATCTCGTGGCTCTAGACTCAATTTGTGCATATTTGGATCCTGTATCGGAGACTAGGGAGAGGGTCTCCTTCTTGATATCAACAATCTCAAGAGAAAGTCGATAGATAATGTCGGTTCCACAGTGAGAATGAAACAAGTCCTTTTAAGAGGAACTTGAGTGGTTTGGGAAGTTGAAGTGCAATGCGTCCTTTGGGTCCATGACGTCTTGTCTTCAATAGTGATGTTACCTTTGTAACCACCAAGAGCAAATGAATTAAACCCGGTTTACGCCTAAGGTTGAATAATTGGAGGCTATTTGTTTTCACCCTTTTCTCATTCAATTCTTTTCATTCTTCACCCTTCATGCTTACCGAGACATCATAGCTAGAACCTTGTTGGGTTTATTCGATACTAGCTCGACTCGATCCGCACTCTTCCCATATCTCATATTTCTCCTTTTATCATCATACCTAAGGACTTCTACACTAACTAGTGGATTATCCTGGGTAGATCCCTCAGGTTACGGCGGATCATGGGAACATATACCTAACCTTATCATCCTTATATCACCATACATAAAGTAAAGTTGGTCGGTCTATTTGGTATTGTTCATCTGCGTTGAAACCAATTGAAAACCATTTGAAAAATCAATCCGGATACTTATGATATATTATCAAAGCATTTTGTACCTGAATTGTTTTTGATATTTTTAGAACAAGAGCTCCCCCTCAACATGTGCATCAAGTATTTGAAATCGTTTTGCACATGGAGGCAAGAGAAAGAATTAACTTCTTTGATTACCATTTTCTAAAAGATATCAACATCACTTCCCTAATCAAATCAAGTAGATAAAGCATTTTGGGAAAGGATGAGGTTTTCATAATTTTGCTCCCCCTGAATATGTGCCTCAAGGTTTAAAAGAGTTTTGCACATACAAGAGGGAACTTGCACATTGATCACGTTTCAAAACTTAGTGATTTAAGATAGATGCTCCCCCTCAACATGTGCATGGAAAATTTGAAATCGTTTGGCACATGTCGAAGGAGAGCTTGTACATCCTTATTAAAACCATTTACCGAATTATCGGATTATATCCAATTTAAATCACAAATTCTCCCCGATCACAATTATCAAATCATTTGAGATTTGTGATCTCTGAGATTAAATTGATTTTGAAAGCTTTAAAGAGAATTGTGACTTGATTATGAAAAATGTTTTAAGCGATAAGGATCGGATTTAGAGACTTTAAAACTTCATTGAATAAACATGCATGATTATCTTTTGAAAACAATTGTATGACAAATAACCTTTTGATTTAATTGAAATCATTCTCCCCCTCAATCAATTGACATAAGTTGTTGATTGAGTGATAGATATTTTGACAAACTTTTAAGTCCAGATGATTTTCAAACTTGAGTCCGAGTTATTTTACAAAGCAATTAGTTTTCATTAGATAGCGAGATAAATGTTTATAGAATCGAGCATGAGATTTGAAAAACATGATTAAGCATGGCTCGGTCTTTATTTGAAAAGCGGGTTCTTGCTGAAATGACAATAAACCAATATTTTTCTCCATCTCGTTTTTTTTTTTTTTTTTTTTTTAATTCGAACTTCATCTAGAGACCCGTGCCATTCTTTGAGTGACAACTCAAAGTCCATAGATGTTATCGAACCGACAAGAAAAACAAGATAAATAAATAATATTTTGAAGATTTTCAAGATTTTCGATTTTATGGATTTTGAAAAGTTTTATAATTTTCTATTTTTGTTTTGTTGGTTTTGTATTTTTGTATTTGGTTTTGAAAAGATATATACAAGAGAATGGATGAGTCGAACATCTTTACTCTCGGCGTCTTCACGAAGACGTTTGAGCGTTTACGGTTGAAGGCTCTTTAAGCCTAGTCGTGGAAGAATAAACTCAAAGCGTTCTCGAGAAAAAGCTTTTGTGAAGATGTCGCTAGTTGATATTAGGTCCTTACAGTATAGTTCAACTACACCATTTTCCACTTGTTCCACGATGAAATGATGTCGTATGTCGATGTGCTTTGCTCGAGTGTTGAACATTTTGCGGCGAGAGCAATGGCACTTTTGTTATCACAATACATAGGAACTTTGTTGAATACAAAGCCATAGTCGATAATTGGGATCTCATCCATAAGATTTGACATGGCTATGTATTCACCTCTGTAGAGGATATGGAAGTGCTCATTTGTTTCTTTGAAGCCCGACTTATAAGCTTGTCACCTAAAAATTGAGCACCACGGACGTGCCCGGCGTGTATCTTGACATCCCGCATGGTCGAAGATACGCATAGGCCGTTAGAGACATCTGGAATCCTTGGATACCAAAGTCCCATGTTAATGGTTCCTGGAGATACCGAAAGACCCGTTTAACCGCTTCAAGGTGCTTTTGGTAGGCTTAGCACGGTATCTAGCACATGCATCTGTTGAACAAAATGTGCAGTCTGGGATGTGAGGTACATCGAGGATCAATCATACTTGATATTTCGTTTGATCTACTATGATCCTGATTGGTCCTCATCCAGTTTTGTACGCTCCACCATAGGAGTGTCAACAGGGTCACTGGAGGTAAATCCAAATTTCTTTAATATTTCATTAGCGTATTTTGATTGATTTATAAAAATGCCTCCGGGACTTTGTGAAATTTGTAATCCCAAGAAAAATGACATTTGTCCCATCATTGACATTTGAAATTTGGAGCCCATCTCCATAGAAAAACGGTCACATTCATTTGGGTCAGTCGAGGCAAAGATAATATCATCAACATAAATTTGAACGTGAATTAAGTGTTTGCCTGACTTTCTGGTGAACAAAGTTGGATCAAGCGCTCCTTTCTTTGAATCCGATTGGATAGAAGAAATTTTGATAGAGTATCATACCATGCCCTTGGAGCTTGCTTCAAACCGTAAAGGGCCTTTTTCAAGCGATAGACATGATTAGGATGCTCGGATTCACAAAACCTTCGGTTGGTGATGTATACGACTTCTTTAAGATCTCCGTTGAGAAAAGCCGTCTTAACATTCATCGATGACAATCATATTCTTACTTGCGACATTAGCGGAAGATTACGATTGCTTCGATGCGATGTAACGAGCAAAAGATTCCTTAAAGTCGATACCTTCTTCTTGACGATAACCTTTAGCAACTAACCGTGCCTTATTTTTGAGAACATCACCGTGCTCATCAAGCTTCACTTTGAATATCCACTTGAGAGCAATGATCATAGCACAATCTGGGCGGTACTAATTCCCATACATCTAGACGATCGAACTCATGAATTTCTTCTTGCATTGCATTAAACCGGTTGTCCTCGGACATTGCGGTTTAACATTGTTAGGAATTAGAAATTCCATAGTAAAGTCGGTCACCCCAACTATAGTCTAGCATATGTTAGCTCGTAGAAATTACGTTATTTACTAGTTATTTAGTTAGCTATTTAGTTTAGTGCAACAAGTGGAGGAAGGACGGTCTTTACCCACCGTATACACGATCCACGGCCGACGGAGGTCGTTATGTTTGTAACTATAAATACCTCTACCTCCCAGGTGAGGTTGGACCTTCATTCATCTTAATCTAACCTTCTAAGTTTTCTTTCACCTTCTCTCTCTAGAAAGTTTCCTACTTTCTCTCTCTAAACTTTACATAATTCGAACCATATATTGTTATGTGATGTGCTTGTGAAATCCAATATCTTACAATTGGTATCAAGAGCCATGGTTAGATCATCTCTTACATATCTTTGGATTTCTAGTGGTTTTTAGGTGGTTTTTGAGTTTGAAAAAGTTTAGCGGTTTTTGCATCATTTGGGTGATTTCTAGTGTTAAAGTTTGAATTTTGATAGTACTTTTGTGTTTAGAATCATTGTATGTGCTTGGGTTTTGATTTGGTAAGCTTCAATCATCGTGGTTGGGTTGTTTTTGGATTGAAAAGTGGTGTTTTTTGAGTTTTTCTTGCTAGCGACTTGAGCCACGGATTGTTATTCTTGGTAGCGACTTGCTTTGTAAGTTGGTAGCGAGTTGCAGTTTAAGTGGTAGCGACTTGGTCCTAGCAACTTGTCTTTTGAGACAAGCTGACAAATAGTACAAGTTAGTGGATTCTCCACTACTGCTAGCGACTTAGTGAGGTTAGCGACTTGCTTGAGAAAGTGTTAGCGAGTTGCGGTGCAAATTGTTAGCGACTTAGTATTCTTAGCGACTTGGACCTTAGCGAGTTCTTTGTTTAGCGACTTAGTAGCGACTTGGTGCTTAGCGATTTGGTGATCTAGAGTTGCTCTTTAGCGACTTGACCGTGTGCGACTTGGTGCTTAGCGATTTGGTGATTTAGCGAGTTGCTACTTAGCGACTTGGTGCTTAGCGACTTGGTTCAAGGGTTATAGCGACTTGGTTGATTTTACGAAGAAAAGGTTTGACCAAAGTTGACTTTTTCGTCAAAACTTCAAGCGGCCATAACTTTTGATCCGTAACTCCGTTTCAGTGAAATACTGTCAAAACGACCAGGACGACTGAATATTGTGAGATTTCACCACGATGTCGTGAAACTAATTTTCGAGGCCCAAATCCTCTCCGAAAGGAAGTTATTGAGCTTTTAAGTTTTTTACCTAAATTTCTCCATAAAATCGTGCAACAACCAACCCAAATCACAACCAAACAACATCTGCTTATCCCACAAACAATCATAAGACCTAACACACAATTGTCTATCATTGTGTCGATCCATCATCATCTTAACACATTCCATTGGTCATTGCTTAACGGTTTGGTCTTGATTTTAGTAAAATCCCGCGAAAGATTATATTTCTCGGTTTAAATCATAGACTTGTAAAATCCGTGCATTCTACCACATCATGTCTAACTCTCGACCCGGTGATTTGAAGTTCTTAAATTGTATGATGTTGTGGACAACAATGATAATGAATGCTTCACTGAACGATTAAAGATGCTTGAATTAATCAATGAGGCTAGCCCCAATGGGGCGATTCACACTCGATCGTGGGAGGTTTCGATCGATCGACATGTCGATCGGCTTGTTGTGAGTTTAGTCGATCGCCAAGGTGTTGGTCATGCATACGATCGACAAGTCCATCTCACAAAACAATTCCAACCGTTGCAATTCAAAACAAAAAAAAAATGTAACCGTTTGAAATAAAAAAAAAATACAATTAAAACCACCCTATAAATACACAACATACTTACACACTAAACTCACAAATCTCATTTCACACATTCTCTATATTCTTTACACAATATGAGTTTTAATTCTTACGAGCTATTCATTGCCGATTCATCATCAGATGATGAAAACGAAGTTAGTACCGAGTTTATGATGTTTGCGGAAGACGATGCACGAAGCAGCAAGAAAAGATGTGGAACGTGCTTTTGGTGTACTAAAGAAGAAGTGGCTAATGATTAAATATCCGGCTAGAGGGTTAGACAAAGAGCGTCTATCGCATATAATGTACACGTGTATCATATTACATAATATGATAATTCGGAGATGACAGACGGCGATATCTCCGTTTTCTTTCCAATGAGCGACCGTTCTTATGATCCCATAAGAACGCATGTGGAATCGTTGAAATTACCAGAGATATGCAACAAAACAACTCATCTCGACGCTAAAGCCGGTTGGTGGAAGACATTTGGCATCGTCGAAATCAAAACTAGTTTAGTCGTTGTATTGTCGTAATGTTTTAATTTTATTTGAATTATTATGTAACGTTTTAATTATTAATGAAATTTTAATTTGTGTTAAAATTATTTTTTACCAAAAAAAAAAAAAAAAAAAAAAAAAAAGAACTTGGTCGCCACTTGGGCACTAATCGCTGAAGGTCATGGGAGAGAAAGGCGGCGTGGCGGGGAAAATGAGGGATTGAATCCCTCATTGGGGCTAGCGAGGATGTGAGATCTTCGTGTTGAGTGCGAAGAAGAGAATTGCACTGTTTGGACTACGAGAATGCCATGCAAAGGAAAGTAGCATTGAACCTTATCATCTACTTCACTCGCACCTCATGTTACTCACACCGATAAGAATGGAGCGAACATGCATTGCCATTTTCCGTCAAGACTTATCCACATTAACGAGAACGTTACTATTGAACTTAGAACAATTAGAACAACAACTTGATAAAGAAAAGGTTCAAAAGGGTAGTTCGGTGTTGCACTTCAAGTGATCCACAACCAATTTCGGTCATTCATAAGTAGGAATTCACATCGATTATGATCAAGACATGGTGAAGTGTCTTTCAAAACACACTGCAATGGAAATTAGTGTGTTCATAGAACACTTATCCATCTCATGGATAATGTGGAGAAGTATATTGAGGAAGTTACTCGAGACGAGATGAAAAAGTGGATGAGTGTGCAGTGCGATTGAGAGATTGTTGTGATAAGTTGGGTAATGTATCATTGAAGAATCGGGTATTCTTGAATGCGAGAATGTCCGAGACAACAAATAATGATGAGTCGGGTAAAACACCAAATGATGGATCGGTTGGCACCGAATCTGAGGCTCGAGATTGATAAGCTTGACACATCCAGCGGTCCGGTGACTCTTGTTACACATGATGTGGATGCGGATATCGGACCGAAATTGAGCGGTGTCATGTAATGAGGTACCCTTTACTGGTTCAACATAGTGCATCGCTAAAGTACTTAAACAAGCGATCATGATCTTGAACATGACTTTCATGAATGTTACATTCTTGAGGTGAGTCACGAGATTAAGTGTTTCAAAACAAAGATATGGTTGATAAGAAGGCTTTTGATGAACTTTCAAACAAATTCTCAAATCTTGAAAAACATTGCATTTCACTTGAAATCGCGATTCGAGTAAAGAAGAAAGTTTTCAACTTAACAAACCATGTAAAAACGAAACTTCACGAATTCCGTGAACTTTTGAAATTAACACTTTGAAAGCTCGACTTCAAGACAAAGAGTCAACCATTTACAATCGAAGAAACATATTTACTGTCTTGAATGAGAAAAGTAATTTAGTCATGAATACACAAGACATTGATGCTATTATAACAAGAAATAATGAACTCAATTTATGTGGCTAAATTACTTAAGGAAAATGAGTCTTTGAGAAAGCGTCACATAGAACTAAGTGACTCTGTCAAGAAGCTAGAACTAAGTCAATGGAAAAAACAAACTCTTTGATTAAAAAATTGATGAACTCAAGCTCAACTTCGGGATAAGAGTTTCGCTATTGTTGCCTTAAAGAATGAGCTTAGGAAACTGTAGGGAAAAGTGTGAGCACTAAGTTTACAAAACCATCAACCTTGAGGAAACAGGTTTCTCAACCCATTAGAAACCGATGCATTGTTAGGCGACCTCTTGCGTTTATATCAGAAAGACTAAAATTTTCAAAACACGGTTTGCCTCCCAGTTGATGAGAAACAAGTTTTGTCAAAACCGGTCACTTCACACATGTTACCTAAGAGTCATGCTTCTAGTTCCTCTAAACCTCAACATGCGACTACTTTTACTCCCGGCACCTCTAGGATTAGTTCGAAACAGTGTCAAAACCAAGCATTAAAACCCGAATTCATATGATATGAATGACTTGTGGAAGAACTATTATCTAGAAGAAGCTAGGAAAAAGGCATGATTCGAAAAAGGCGGAATTTAGGTGCAAGACCTAGGGTGATGAATTCTACTAGATTTCAAAGAGCGCTAGTAGTTGTAAACCACTACCTAGGAACACTCAAAAGACTAGGATTGGCGTACATCTAAGAGTGATTACGTGCATAAGAATGCTAAGCATGTAGAAAACAAAACTAGAAATTAAGGTCTTTTCCACATAAGAAACATTTTCCTAATTCACATGCCAAGGTACAATCCACTAAGACTACTAATGTGACTAAGGTTCAACATGTTATGAAGCAAAGCAAACCAAAAACTTCGCCTAGATGGATACCAACTGCTAAATCTTTGGAAACTAGGAACAAGGATAAGTCTTTCACTATGCATAAGAAGCCTTACAATCCTAGACCTTTCCATAAGTGGATACCGTCGGTAGAATGTTTAAGGATCTTGGACTTAGGTGGATTCTACCGGGAAAACTGTTTTCGATGACAAAATCAAGGTTGACCGTGAACCTCAAAGGGTTTGGATACTATTGTCACTAACCAAAATATTTGCAATCAAGTTTGTAATATTAGTGCGGTAGTCCTTACTGCATTGCGATTCTTGATCCTTCACTACATGGGTGGCTTAAAGTATGGATTACAAATGGATTGATATCTCATAACTCACCGATTCAAGTAACTCAATCTTGATATTCATATGGCTATGACGTATGAACACAACAATTCATGCCTCATACTATAAATAAAAGAAAAGTATGCGCTTGGTGCTTTATCTTACGAAGAAGAAATCTTCTATTATGACCATTCTCATCAACATGCTTCATGCTTTTTCCATGTGCTTTCAATTATCAAGTGAACGGGCTACCATTGATTGTTTTCTCATTCCACTTGCTCGATTATAATGAAGATGGCGACATCACGTGCTAATTTTGCGGGGAGAAGTGTGAAGAGAACATTTGGATGATATTCACTTATTCAATCAAGAATGGCAACTCCGTATGCAATTCTTGAGGGGAGAAAAGTGTGAAATTCTTGCATGGTTGATATTATATGAGAATAAATGGTCAAGCGGCTCCAAACTCATGTAGGCCGAGCTTCTTCTTATCGGGTCATCTTCACATGGAGTTTTCTTCTAAGAGTCGTTGGTTGACATCTTCGCTCAGATTGATGAGTTTATCGACAAAGTGATTCGGTTAATGCTTCACGTATACATCAACATGATGATTCGAACAATCTCTACGTTCTTGTTTGATGTGATTGGTAGTTTGGTGTTACCATCTTGTGTGTTCGTTGCGGCGATTGTTGATTTCCTTGATGAACATCTTTCGTTCTTGTTTGATTGGGAGGATTTTAGTTAAGGGATTTGCAAGATGTAAGTTAATCGGGATGCTCTTTTGTGGGATGCTTTTGGTGTGAGTTGAAGATGTTAACTATCTATTCCCAACTACACAATCTTGAAGAAGGTCGAGTCTACGATCACATTCTACATTTTCTCACGCATGTTAGAAGACTAAAGGCGAGTTGCATTTGATTATCCAAAGACTTCTTCATATTCGAGAATTTATCAAAAGATTGTCGGTTTAGGGAGAGCACTAATTGGGGAGGGTGAAATATCGATTTAATCCCCAATTAGAGTTATTCACATTCTTGACAAGTTGATTCCCACAAGATTACAAGTGTTCTTCTCTTAAGATTTCAAGTATTTGGGTGATAAGATGTTCTTGATTCAAGTATCAAAACTAGCAAGGGGAAGGAAACAAGCATCTAAGCGAGTAAACTTGATGAACTTAATACTTCTAAGTAATTGAAGATATCCGGGAAGACAAATGTTATTACAGCAGAGAAACTCAAGGTTTGACTCATGGCGAGTAAACTTGATGAACTTAACTCTTCAAAGTGATTGAAGATATCCGGGAAAACAAATGTCATGACCGCAGAGAAACTCAAGTTTTACTCATCAAGGCGTTTAGTGTTCTTATTCCAACTATGTGGGGAAGAGATGGTAGAGTTAGTTTACGAAGATGAAAGAGGTACACAAGTGTGTGATGATTTTGATGTTATCACAATCATCGGGGAGAAGATTGTGTACATTAGGGATGCTCATTGTTTTACTTGAGGGCTTAATCGGTGATTCGAGAGATATAATCACTTATTCGGTTTAACATCCATGAGATATTGTCACCCGCAGAGATAATCGGTGATTCGGCTGCTTCTTCAATGTTATCGGTTATTCTCTCTTTGGGCATTCGGGTACTTGGGTTCTTGAGCTTCATACACTTTCTTGAGGAGAGAAAAGTATACATCGGGGTTATTCGTTGGCTATTGGACTTAATCGCTACTTGATGGTATAAGTTTCTTTGTCTTGGTTTGTGTATTCGGGTTCGTGAGCTCTAGTCTAGAGATTGACCGCATCAATTCTTCTACTTGGGGAAGTGGTCTCTTGACAACTTTTGGTATGGATCACTTGAGACGTCGGTTGAAAAGAAATTTGAGAAGATTATTTATGAATGGGATGATACTTTCTCGTTCTTCTATTGGATGGTATAACCTCGAGCGGAGAATCTTGATTATCGTTCTTAAAAGGAGCAATGGATTTATGATAATGGTGTGCTTCTTTGTGCACTGGCTAAAGCAAGCTTGAAATAGAGCTTGAATCACTCAACATAAGGATTTTCGGTTTGGGGGAAGCGCCAAAGTCTCACTTTCGGATGGTTTAATTTCTTTCTTGATTCAAGAGCCTCGAAAGCTTTGGTGGTGAAAGTTTTAGGGATGATGACTTCTATCTTCTACAACGGGCTGCTTGATATCCTTATCTCGGTACTCGTATCATCATCTTCTTAAACTATATCATCTACTCTATCCTTGTAAATATTTATTAGAAAAACAAAATACAAAAATATAAAACCAACAAAAGAAAATAGAAAAATATAAAACCAACAAAATCCATAAAAATCGAAAATTTTGAAAATACCAAAATATGTTTTCTCAAGACATGTCTTGGTATGGATAACATCTACGGTCTTAGAAATGTCATTCAATAATGGCACGGGACTTTAGATGAAGTTCGAGCAGGAGGTGTAAATATTCTTTTTCTAAACATGTCTCAAAATATGGCTTCACGTTATTTGAGACTATAACCGGGCTTCAAATAATGGCTTCTGATTATCTCGATCAGAACCCGCATTTCAAATGATGGCTTGCTATTATTTGAGATAGCAACCCATTTTTCAAGAAAGGAAAGTGCTACGCTAAACCAATTTTCAAATATTTCATGCACTTATCCTAAAAACAATATGAGGAAAGTATGTCAAGGATCTTTGTTCCTACACAAATGTTTTTCCGTCTATAATTCTTGAGAAAAATATTTGTTGTTTTCTAAAATGGTGGAAAATGAGTTGCTTGAAAATTAATTAGTTTGAGTTTTAGTAAAATTGAAAACTCAATCAATGACTTCGCTTTTAAACCTTTTCGGAAAAATGATTCATTGATTGAGGGGAGAATGTTTTCAAATTTATATCATCTAACGGACTTTCTTAATTATCCTCGTGTTAATTAAAAATGATAATTGTCTCGTAATGAAGGACTAGGAATTTAGGATATGATTGTTAGGATTAGATGATTATAGATTTGAAAGCAGTTATTCCATACATTTATGATCGATTGATATGTTGAATTGACTCTTATTAGTCGATTGTTGTTTGGGTGATGTCGACCACCATATATGTATGTGTGTTCACTAACGTATGCGAGATATCATGGATATAAGAATGTTCCCGATCCGGATCCCACAATTGAAGATGATTGGATGCCGAAAGGAAAGGGTAACCATTTCTTGGGTTGACAAATGAAGAAAGCGAGCTTAATTGGACTTCTATGGAGAGTTGGCATAAGCGCAGCGTAAGAGGTCTCACTTGCATCGCAGATGGTTTTCTTCTAAGTGATTGAAGAAACGGAGCTTAATTTGACCTCGGTTGGCATTCAAAATGCAACTTAAGAAGAAGTCTCATTGCATCGCCAGATGGTTTTCTTCCAAACCCTACAGCAACAACAACATAAGCGGCTCAACCACTAACGAATCTTTGTGCGGATACCATTTTAAACAATTTTGAGTAAAAATGTTGTTTTGAAAATATATTGGACTAAATTTTGAAAATCACCGGACTTCATTTTATCAAAACTTAAGTCACTCAATTATCGACTTGGTCATGGATTGAGGGGAGAGTGATTTAAAATAAAATATTTTCAAGCGATATTTCTTCACAAAAGTTCCGCTTTGTACAATATAAGTGGTGATCTAAAGATTTAATGTTATGTCATGGTATGATTTTTCTTTAGAATCAAGGTCTTTCAAAATGAAATTTTTACATTCTTGTTTGATTGTGAAATTGTTTTATTTTACTAAAAGATCTCTTAAAAACTATCATACGACACTAACAATCTTTAATGTCTTAAATTGGTCCTTATCTATCATTTTCAAAAAATTAAATCTTGCCACGTCTTTCCTAAACTCTTTAAATGATTTAAATCAATTGGGATCACAAATCTCAAAAGGTTTGAAATTTTGATCGGGTGAGAGATCGTGATTTAAATCTCATATCTGTTTTAATGGAATTGGTTTTAGTCCTTTATAGGCACTCCGCCTCCATGTGCCAAACGATTTCAAATATACAATGCACATGTTGAGGAGGAGCATTTATCCAAAAACAAGATGAGTATTTAAACACGGCCACATTTTCTCCTATGCTTTCTAAACCTAATTAAATCACTTGGGATCCAAAATCTCAAAGGGTTTGATATTTTGATCGGGGAGAATTTGTGATTTAATAATGAAATTTGATAAAGGTGATCGTTTGATTTAATTGTGCCTGCTGCTCTCTCATATGTGCTAAACGCTTTCGAATCTTGAAGCACATATTGAGGGGGAGCATAACTATCGAGGTACAAAAGTTTTTAAAGAGATTTTTAAAGTACCTTGATTTAGTTTTCAAATGGTTTTATTAATGGATTTTGTGATCGTGGATGTGCTTCAAAAGTACTCTTTCCTCTATGTGATAAAATGATTTCACTTATCCTATGCACATATTGAGGGGAAGAAATTTACCAAGAAAATCAAATGGCTTTTTCTATGAAAATTGTGATCAAAGAAAATATTTCAAAGCCCTCTTGCCTCCATGTGCTAAACAATTTCTAAATCATATGCACATGTTGAGGGGGAGGTTTTCTGAATGATCAAAACTATTAAGGTACAAAATGCTTTGATCTCGTATCACAAGTACCTTGATTGTTTTTCCAAATGATTTTTCAATTGGTTTCAAGGAAGAATGAACTGTACCAAAAGACCGACCATTTTACTTTATGTATGGAGTTATAAGGATGGTGAGGTTAGGTATTAGTTCCCACGATCCGCCGAGCAGGAGGGATCTACCAGGACAATCCACTAGATAGTGTGAGGTCCTTAGGTATATTGAAAAAAGGAGAAAAATGAGAAATGGGAAGAGTGCAGTGAGGCAGAGCTAATCTTGGAATAAACCCAACAAGGTTCTAGTAATGAAGTCTCGGTAAGCAATGAAGGGGTTGAAGAATGAAAAAGAAATGAATGTGAAAAAGGGTGAAAAGATATAGCCTCCAATAATTCAACCTTAGGGCGGACACGGGTTCAATACATATGCTATTGGTGTTTACTAAGGTAACATCGGTATTGAAGACAAGGCGTCATGGACCCGATGGCGCCGCACTACAACTTCCCAAACCACTCAAGTTCCTCTTAAAAGGGCTTGTTTCATTCTCAATGGGAACCAACATAATCTATCGACTTTCTCTTAGAGATTGTTGATATTGAAGAAGAGACCCTCTCCCTAGTCTCGCAGACAGAACCAAATATGCACAATTGAGTCTAGAGCCAAGAGATCATCCACAATATCTCGTTAGGACACTAAATTCTTGAAGACTTGCTTTTCACACAATGTGGAAAGTAAGTTTATATTAAGAGTCCCACGCATTATCCTTGTGGTATTGCCGTAACATCCGAGTGATATGTAAATATTCACGATGAAGATGGAAATCCTTCTAGAGCCAACATCAAACAAGCTCTTGGTGGGTGACATGTGAAATCTTGAAAAGATCAAGCTTCGACAACCGGATAGAAACGATGGGCGATTCAATCTTGAATCAACCTTGGTCCGAGATTGGAATTGACGAATACTTTTGGAAAAACCGTTCGATGTGCAAACCTTCTTTTCTCTAGCACGTCGAATGTGTATTCATTTCAAATTCAAAAGTATCTCGATTGAAAAATACTTTTAGAAAAACCGTTCGATGTGCGAATCTCTTCTTTTCGCTAAGCGTCGAATGTGTACTCATTCTCTAATACAAAAGTATTTTGATTGAAAATTGATCATTCTCATAAAACCTTCGTTGTATTGCAAAACTCTTTCTTCTAAGCAATACGTGATTGTTTTCAAATCATTTTCATCAATCGGTAAATCTCAATTCTTTGGTTCACTCACTCCGTGTTGTCTTCTTTGAGACGTTACGGTTTGAGAACGGCTAGAAACATTGCGAAACCACATCAAGGAGATTCTTAGGAATCCTACGATCATGAGCGGTGCTTGTCCGATCAGCGGGAACCGTGGGCGTGTACCTCAATTCAACGAAAGTGGTCAAAGATACTTTCGTGTGTTTTATTGCTAACTGTTGTTTGCGGTACATTTGGACGGTTGCGGTGATCGAATTGAGAGTCAATCCAAAGCCGCATGCTCACAATCCACACTTAATTGAACAATCATGACCGGTGCATATCTACATAACACGGCTCGATATTTTATACTATGTTTACGCTTTCTGTTGCGCAAATATCATGAGCCAAGATAGCTTCCGCTACTACGATGGAAAGATGTCATGATCCAAAGTGTGAGCATGTCGGTCCAAAAGTCACAACATCACATGAAGGCAACACAACTATGGATGATCCAGAGAGATTTGTTGTGGCTGATGATCTCAATGAAAGCTCGAAGATCATCAAATATGTGGATCAGTTCAAAGACCTCCACTGAAAGTACAAAATATTTGGACTATGAAGAGTCACCACAAAAGCACAAAGAATGTGGACATTGAAGAATTAAAGTCTACGAGCTCAAGAACAAAGTCAAGAATAGAATGCTAGGACACAAAATGTAATTCATGGGGTGACCTCCCTTAGGGGGAGATTGTTAGGAATTAGAAATTCCATAGTAAAGAGTCGGTCACCCCAACTATAGTCTAGCATATGTTAGCTCGTAGAAATTACGTTATTTACTAGTTATTTAGTTAGCTATTTAGTTTAGTGCAACACCGTGGAGGAAGGACGGTCTTTACCCATTTGTATACGATCCACCTACCGATAGGAGGCCGTTATGTTTGTAACTATAAATACCCTCTACCTCCCAAGGTAGAGGGTTGGACCTTTCATTCATCTTAATCTAACCTTCTAAGTTTTCTTTCACCTTCTCTCTCTAGAAAGGTTCCTACTTTCTCTCTCTAAACTTTACATAATTCGAACCATATATTGTTATGTGATGTGCTTGTGAAATCCAATATCTTACAAACATCTTTTGGTTCGATCTTGGAGAGTACTGAGTTGAAGAAGCACCATAAGGCATCAGTAGCTAATTGTTTTTGAGTTGATACGGAACGAGAAGGATTCCCAATGATGTTATCTAATGGATGGTCATGTGTCCATTTTATAATGTGTTCGTGTGGTTGTTGTTGAAGGACAGATGTAGCAGAGTTTATATCCCCTGATGAAGATGTTTCAGATGTTGGTTCAGGGGCAAAGATGTTTTCAAATGGAGCATCTTCGGGAGTAGCAAAGGGATTAACTTCATTATTGATTCCAGAAACATTTCCATGATGTACATTCAAGATTGATGATTTGTTGATGAGGCGAGTGATCGGCGAGCGCTTCTTGACTTAAAGATATTGAGGCTGTAGGATTGACTTCATTCTCGGTGTTATGAGCGACCTCTGTTGTGGGAATTGACAGTTCAATAGCACTTGGCTCATAGAGTTCATCAAACATAGGATCAAACAATTTCTTTAAATCATCTTGGATGGAGGTACATATGGAGTTCTTTGGAGAAGAATTTGGTACAAGGATGAACCAATAGGATTTGTTATGAAGTGCGGGTCCAGGCTGGATTGTCCAGAGCCATTTGACCGGACGACTCATCGAGCGTAACGTGAATAGTTTCCATAATATCTCGAGTTCTTTTCTTGTAGATTCGGTAACCCTTCTTGTTTGGTGCATAACCTACAAAAACTCAATGTCCTTTAGCTCTTAATTTACCTAAATCTTGACCGTCATTTGTTGGATAGCACAAAGCACCAAACACACGAAGATAGGATAAATCGGGTTTTCTTTTATGAACAAGTTCATATGGAGTTTTCCATGAGAGGTGTGAATAAGGGAGCGATTTTGGGTGTAGCAAGCGGTGGCAATGGCTTGACCCATAGAAACATTGGAACCTTTGAATAAATTAGCATTGTTCTTGCGGCTTCTACAAGAGTTCGATTTAGTCTTTCAACTACACCGTTCTATTGAGGAGTTCGAGGAACACTTCTTTGATGGTGATTCAATACTTTCATAAAATTGACTTAAGTCTCGGTTAACGAACTCGTGCCATTGTCGGTTTGAACAATTCTAACCGTGTTGTTAAGACGAACCTGAAGTTGCTTGATAAGTTTGATGATGACGGCTAGAGTTTCATCCTTAGTCCTCAAGAACTTTACCCAAGTAAATCTAGAGTAGTCATCAACAACGACTAAAATATATCTCTTCCCATTAATTGTTTGCACTCTCATTGGTCCGCGGATCCATATGAAGGGTATGAAGAACTTCCATTCTGAGTTTGTGGGTTTTGGTTTGTGGGCATATTTCGTGCTTTTTCCCAATTGACAAGTGAGCAAAGATGATCTTTCTCATATTTTAATCTGGTAAGCCTCGACAAGATCCTTTCTAGAAAGATTGTTTATGGTGCGAAGTTCAAGTGATTGAGACAGCGATGCCATAACCAAGATTTTGCTTTAGAAGCCTTTGACAAAGCAAATTGGAGAGGACTTCATCATGTCATCGATAGAGATGGTGTATAAGTTAGAACCTCGAGTGCCTCTTAATAATTCTACACCATCAAGTTCTCTAACGAAGCAAGTATGTTTCAAAAAGCCACTTCAAGATCGGAATCACGAATTGACCAACAAAACAAGTTATGACCAAGACCTTCCACATAGTATACCCGGAAATTACACTATCTCCAGACCACATAATCACCATATCCCATAATAGCTCCAAAATGGTGGTTTCGAATCTACGGTTCCAATAAATTTACTCACGAAGTTCATGAGCGTGACGGTCACCGGTCATATGCTTGGAGCGACTGAGTCCAAATACCGAGGACGATTTATGCGACACGCATTTGAACACGAGACAAGAATGGATAATGGATAATTTGGAACCCCATGAACGATTGGGTTCCGTTTGGTTAGTACACATTATTGGAGCACCCACATCGATAATAGGAGATATGACCTCATTAGTATTGGTTGCAACACTAGTAGTGACGGTGGACTGTTTGAGGTATGTTCACTTCTTAAAGGTATGATTCTACCGGTGGGCTTCCATTTCTTAGAAGGTATGGATCTAGACAACTTAGGGCAAGATTCATTCAATTTGAATTTTCTCGCGATGGGTTTCCATTGATAACCCATATTGCTAAATTTTCTTCCGTAGGCTTCCAACAGTTGCTAACCTTTTTCTTTTTAGGCTTCGGATCTCCTTAACATGTCTAGCATTTTTATATTCTTGGTTGGAGTATTATCAACATTAATCACCTCATTCTCGAACATTTATGATTAAGACCGGAAATCAAACATTCATTACATGTTTTGCAAAAGCGGTAGAATTCGAACTAATTACGATGCGCTTATAGCTAATACTAGAATCAACACGATTCGTTTTATTCACTCAAACTTATTCTTCCTAGGGTGTTCTTCTACTAGCTTTTCTTCAACACTTTTGGTTGGCAAGATCCTATTTAGCATTGTATTGCACGAAGGCTTTGACCCGCTAACCTTAGTATTGCCGATTACTCTGTAGAAGGAACAACATGAATATTAGTTGGTGAAACTACTTTGTGCCTTGGTGGTCTAGAAGTCTTTGGGTTACGAAGTTTTGTGAGGCACATTAAAAGTCACATTCTTATCCTTAGGCATAGAACGGGTGCTACTATTCTATCTCGCCTATTGCTAAATTTCGGACATGTGACAATTATGTACTCTAAGAGTTCTTGAGATCGTTTGGCATCCATGCAAGCATAGGCAATGGTACTATCAAGAGGTTTTCTAATCTTTCATCTTCAACAATCTCACGAAGACCCTTTAAACTTTCCTTAAGAGATGAGATATGCTTTATGTGCAAGTTCATTATTCCTAATGGGTGGGGAATATATAACATATCAATAGCATACTTATCACACTCGAGACTTTAGGAGCAGTACTTGCAATTGGGGATTGGCAACTTTCCTTTTACCTCACGCTTAAGATCCTCAATATCATTAAGTAAAGAAATTATCTTTTCAATTTGTTTATCATGTGTAACTTTAAATGAATCACATAACTCTTTATTTTGATCATTAACCTTTGAATTTTCAGTTTTAAAACAAGCATTTTCCTTTTGTAAGTTGTAAATGATGTTTTGAAGTTAGAAATTCTGAGAATCTAAAGGTGGAGGCATATGGGAACCAGTTACATCCCTCTTTTCACCTTTCAGTTGTGAAATTTGAGCTTTCAACCTTTTGATCGTGTTATAATGAGCTCGAATTTGTTCATCACGTTTGTTGATTTCAAAAAATGCATCAAACTCAGGAGCATCAGACGATGTCTTGATATTTGAGGTTTTAACATTTTCTTTGAGATGTTGATATTTTAATTGCAAAGCAAAATGTTCAACTTCTAATTTTGAAAGATGTTTAACCAGATTATCATGATCATCCTGTTCAATTTTCTCATGCAATTTTGAATTCGTTTTTCAAGCTCAATGACACGATCATGGGAAACTTTAAAGCAACAGACAATTCATGAAATTGAGATGCGATAATAGAAGAATTCGTAGCAACATAGAACACATCTTGAGCAACACATTGAGAGATCAAGTTCTCATTTAGTATATCTGATTTTTCCTTTCAATTTCATTGTATTTTAGTTCTGTTCATAATCATTGACTTCAACTATCATTGCATCGAATTCCTTTTCCATTTCTTTAATATCGGTGTTTATTCCAATTTTAAGACTCTCAAATTGTCCTTTTAATAGTTTAAAGAAAGGCATGACTTCGGTTAAGTAGCATTCTTTCATTTGCTCAAAACCCCTTTCCCCCTCAGTAATTCCTGTGGGTGTGATTCTCTTCTTACACGTTTTCTCAAAATCAACAAACAACTGATAAACAACATATAGGCTTATTAAGGTCCTGCTATTAGTGGCAATAGATCTAGGAACTAGGTGCATTGGTGTGTTAGGAGGATACACAGTGCTTTGGCAATTTCCTAAGGGAGGGTTAGAAACAACAAGATTCTCTCGCTTTTGCTTATCTAAATCCATTTTCCAAAACACTTGTTCGGGAGTTAGAAGTGTCGAGTCTTAAACTTGTTTAAGGAGATCCATTTTCCTTAGTGTAATCATGAGGTTTGATCGTTATGTTATTCTTTTACACTCGGGATTTTCAAGCTTCTTGTTCATTTTCTCCTAGTGACTTCATCGATTTCTTATCTTCCTCGGTGCACTCAACGCAACTAGGTTTACGCCTCGGCTTAAGGATTTCATTACCATCATAAAGTACCTTATGAGCAGCTCTAGCCTTTTAATAACCTCGGGACTTGGTTCCTCAACAAGGGGAACGCTATGCTTATCGCTTAAGATTCTATGCTTAGTGATCATGTGAGCGATCAATGGTATTCCCTTGTACGTACAACTTATTCTCAAGTTTGTTTTCAAAGTTTTTAGATTGGAAAAATCATTCAAAAGTTTTGATTCCTTAGCATTGAATTCTTGCTTAAGCATTTTCACATTTTCTTGAAGTTCTTGTTTTGCTTAGCGCTTTAGAAAGCTTTTCTTGTAAGGAGGTCAACTCTTGTTTTAATACTTCTTCTAAAATTACTTTTCTAATAATTGTAAGCATTTGGTTATCCATATCCCGCTCACGGTAGTTAACTCAAACTTAGCACGCTGTTCATAAATAGCAACTTGTTCCTTATAGGTATTGAGCTCAATGGTCAAGGAATCATCGAGCACAAATGCGGTGTATTCATCATGCATGCATTCATTGTTAATTGCGAAGATTCATCACTAGGTACAACAAGATGTCATCTTGTTTCACATATTGTTCATATGGGATAACATTGTTATTTCCATATTTTCAATATCTCGACTCAATGACTTGATGAGATTGTACTTCATGGTGAATCTTTTGCTCATCAACCACATCATATAGTTTGAGTACCTCTTTAATGATGGATTCCTTGGATGGGTGGCTTGTTGAGATGAAGAGGTCATTGGAGAGATATTAGCCATGAATATAGTTTGTGCACATGGTTCATCATCAACGTCCGAGTCAAATGCATCACGATGCGCAACTTGAAAGGCGTTGGTATTGTTCTCGAGTAGCATGCACTTTGGTTGTTCGTCCACATCTCCATCATATGTTCTAGCATTCCCATCGACAAGAACAACAACTCCTCTTCATTCAACATTACACCATTATCTTGTGCTTGAACCAACAACATCTTGTCCACAAGTATTCTGCGTTTTGAGGCGTTTTGGTTGAGTCTGAGTTCTAACAATGTGCCCTCTTCACCACGGTTGTAGCACTTGATTGGCTTTGCTTGACCACGGTTTCCATTCCTTCCCCATTCGATTTCCAGATAGCCTCTACCAGCTCCACCTCTTCCTTGTTCGTCTTGCCTTTCTTGAACCGGTTGAGCAGTAAATTTTCCATCTCGACCAAAGCATGGTTGTGTAGATTGGATGCGATCCGATCTCATTGTTAGTGTGAAGTCTGTTGGTATGTGAGGAGAAGGTTAAGTTTTGTTTAACCATAAGAGCCAATTTATTGATAAAGTGCTCCATGACTTCATCGAATTAGGTTGCTTATATCCCGAATCGAAACGGGCTTGTGATTATCATTTCGATGGGTGTGACTTGTGATGCTTTGGTGAAAAATGCGGTTGTATCATTTGATGAGCTTGTTTCTCTGGTTGAGATTTGAACTGTTCTAGAATCCTTTTTCAAACATAGCATGTTTCTCATTCGAAGAAGGAAGGCATACAATTGCTCATAGTTGGTGTTCTTTAGTCCTTTTGTAAGCTTCACGAGTGACAAACTTGTGCCATTCGGGATTCATATTGTTTACAATTTTGAGTTCGGTTGAATGTTTGGCATAGTCATCTTGATATTCCTCATATCATTCACCGACTTGTGGAATCTCGTAATATTCATAAACACCTTCTTCGTGTTTCATCTTAAAGTGCTCAAATTCATCATACAATTGTGATTCTATGTCTTCGATAGTCAATTCGAACCCGAGAAGCATCTTGACATTATCCCAAACCGCCTTTGGCTTCGTATTTGTGATTGATAAGCTTGTAGATATCTTTTGGAAGACCTTGAAGAATAATATTTGAAGCCCTGATATCAGCATCGAATCTCTTTTTCTCCTTATCAGTGAGTTCATCATACATCTTAGGTCTATCCATTCCATAGACTATTGTTCCATCTGCAGCAGTATCAATCATGTCTCTAGTAGTCTCAACCTGATAAGGTCCTTCATCAATAGACTTAAGGATGTTAACCCCATTCTCCTTTCTTAAGCAGTACAGCCTGATTCGTTGAGACCAAGACTCATAGTCAGTTCTGTCAAGCATAAGAGGATGAGTATCAGATCTGCAGCTTGCACATCATCAAGAACGGAAGACATGTTTAAATTCTACGGGATTTTACAAATCTTTGACTTAACCGGAAATAGATACTTTCACGGATTTTACAAAATCAAGAGATAAACCGTAAAACTTACGCACTTATGCGTGAACAATGAGTTCTGGCGTAGGAACTTATCGTAGATGAGAGCTTCTGGCGTGAGCGGTTCACGCGTAACTTACAACTTACGAGTAGACACAAGCTTACGCGTGAGACAAAGTTCTGGCGTGAGACAAAGCTTACGCGTAGGGTTTTAGGGTAAAATACTTAAGTTTATCGTAAACCAAAGCTTAGGCGTAAGAACCTTATCGTAAGTTTCCTTAGGTATAAGACAAGCTTATGCGTGAAAAAGCTTATGCGTAAGAATTGTTACGTAAATTTTATGCTTATGCGTAAAAATAGGGTTTTACCTAAACGATCTCTTACACTTCACGATTATGCGAGATATCCAAAGTCAAGTATTTTTCGGGCTTATCCAAGCAAGAATAACACCGAGTAACCACCGAAATGAAGATCAAATGAAAATTCCTTACGCGTGGGATTAGGGTTTCGTTATGCGTGGGAAGTACAAAATTTGCCAAACACGTTTTTATGATAAAAACGTTAAGACAACCGATAAAGATGATAACACAACCTTAAAAACACCAAAACAACAAAGTTTGAGGATCAAAACCACCTTTCTCTCTTACGCGTGGGTTCGTACACGTGTCCAAACACTCTTAAAACCAAGAAAAACTCGTAAAGTTCTAAACTTTTTGCAAGAAACTGAAAGTTTAACACTCAAAAAACCTTAACCCACAAGAATCTTTGATTAAAAAGTGAAAAATTTAAAGCTTTGAAGATTCAAAAACTCGTATGCGTGACACCCTTTTTACGCGTAACACAACAACTAAACCTTAACCCGAACAATAACTATCAAACCAAGAACATGATCAAACCATGGCTCTTGATACCATTTGTAGGATCTTGGTTTGTTACACAACACATATGCGGCTAGGTTAAGAGTTTAGAGAGAGAAAGTGGGAGAAGATGGGAACCCTAGAGAGACAAAGAAAAATATATTATGAAGGTCCAACCCTTTGCCTTGGAGGGCAAAGGGTATTTATAGGGTACAAGCTTAGACGCCTACTTTAGGTCATGGATCGAGGCATACAACGGGTAAAGACCCATCCGTCATCCACGGTGTTACAAAGTAATCTAAATACTAACACTAAATAACTACGACTACGAGCTTTCTAACGAGTATACATACTTGAGGTGACCGACACTTTAAGTACTGGATTTACTAAATCCCAACATCGTGGATTCGCAACTGGATGTACGGATGGTATAAACACCCCTTCCCGAACAAGTATATATGTGGTGTCAATCTCTTTACTCGCTATATATATTGTTGTTGTGTATAACCACTCAGTTGTTCTTTTAGACTAGAAGTTAATAAACTCCAAGTTAGTCGAAAAGACCGTATTCGACCCCCCCCCCTCCCCCAACGGTTCTGCATAGGAATATCATACGAAACTATAGAAAGATATCGCAAAGCCTAAAGATACATAAACATACACCAAGATATCCAAACTACACTGTAACATCACATCCGTCTTACAAAAATTACGTTATCATTATCATGTTCATAACAAATCCAACTACCACATAATCAACAATTATTTCTGATTTAAGAATATCATACAAAACTATAAAAGATACCGGCATACTTGAATAAACAAAAACACACATCAAGATATCCAAATTACATGGTAACAACACCAACAACGATCTTAAAACATAGACTCAACTATCTCAATAGATTCTGAATAAGGCTCGCAACACCAAGAACAATCTGAAAACCACGTTGAATGACATTATTCAGTTTCCTGTAGCATTCTATGTAAAATGATACATTACGGTTGCATTCTAGAACCATTAGAAAAAACCCATGTGATGCAGACTATCACCATTAAAAATGAAAAGAGTACCTATGTTGAGGCTAATCTGCATGCATAAAACTTTTTAATTTTGTTGTCCACAGAATCTACATGATATCAACATCAACCACAGCCCAAAAACCTGCATTCAGATATATCAAAAAGATACTTATGAACTCTCAAACTCAAAATACGATTAAAAAAAAACTAAATTGAAGAACATAAACTGCAAAAGTTAAACACATACATGAATCGTCAATTTAAATCCCTTAATACAAACCTGCCAAACCTCCCTTACTGTAACTTAAAATTGCACAAACATAAAACACCTAATGTAACAAGAAACTCCAAACCTGCAACAAACAAAAGACAAAACAATTGAAATAAATCACATAATTACACCTTCCAAACCACATTCTTAATCTCACCTACTCTAACCTCTAATAGAAAACAAAGGATTGCCAAGCAAGTGTTTTTATACCATACGGTTACCAGCACTCCAAAACCATGTTTACCTGCAAAATACAATCACGTTTAACAACTAAGTCTTCCAACAATGATCACATATTAAACTCATAACAAAGATTAAACAAAACACAACTTGCAACAAAGCATATAAAAGGAGCAATCGTAACCACTTATCAGACTTGTCACAAAGATAAAACAAATACAAAGACATAACAACAAATCCGCAAACTAAAAAAAGGAACCGACTTACCTTACGTTAACGAATCATATGACAATGAAACCTTTCAATCAATTCTTGAAACACAGAAGCCCTAAAAACCCACAACACTCTGAGATATAACCCATCAAAAACTACACCGGATGTTTAGAGAGAGAGAAACAACGGACTAAAAATGAACAACTGATTGCATTTGTACATAGTACTAGCCTTGATATAATGGAAAACGGATGTACAACATGCAACCAACCTTAAGATAAGTGGCAAGTGAATCAGCAATGGAGAACATGTGTACATCATGCAACGAACACCAACAATAAGATGCCAGCTAAGTACAAACCCACTAACCACATATTTTAATCCCTCTAAGCCGACAGCTCGGCGTGTGAACAGTGTTAGCTCAAGTTGTGGCTCCACAGTGTACCCAAGTCGCCCCACACCCTCAAACCTACCTCCAAGTCAGCGGCTTCGGAACAGTGTCGGCTCCCCAAACCACTTTAATGAATGTTATATAGTATAATTTAAAGAAGATGAAAAAATAGGATTTAAGTTAGAAAAGATTGGAAGTGGGTTTTAGTAATAATGATGATGATGATAATAAATTAATAATTACAATAACAATAACAATAATAAACCGCAAAATACATCCATGTTACAAGCAAACAGACGAAAACATCTCTCATGTTAGACCCACATTAGCAGATAACGAGAAAAAGTTTGGATCGTTCGTCCGTAGTGAGTATATTGTTTAACGTTCGCTAATGAAGAGATGTATATGACCCAACTTATCTCAAATAAGTGTAAACTGTAAAACTTGACAATTCTTTATTTTATTATTGCCTCTATTTTGTAATGTTTTTTTTCTATAGCAATGAATTTCATTAATGTACCAAAAATATATAAAGACTAGCTCATAGCAACCAAGAAGACACCTTTGAGTATGAGACCAGTCAAACAAATTACATGGCAACCAAAAATATGTAAAGACTAGCTCATAGCAACCAAAAACAAATTTATTTTTTTATGTTTTTATTGTGTCTCGTATGATCAATCCCTTGTGCCATAGCAGCTTGAAAAGGACCACGGGACAGCAAGGTACTGGTCGCGGGTGGGGATTGAATCGTAGTGGTAATAACGCCTTTAGGCTTATGTGGAAGCAATACAATTTTCTTCCCACGAAACATGAAAGAATAGGTATTAGAGCGGCCATCATGTATAACCGTATTATCATATTGCCACGGGCGACCAAGGAGAAGGTGACAAGCATCCATGGGAACCACATCACAATATATAGTATCATGATAAGTAGAGCCAATGGAAAAATTAACAAGCACGCGTTTGGACACAGTAACATCCGTACCTTGACTAAGCCATGCAAGACGATAAGGCTTCGGGTGAGGTTCAGTGGAAAGACTTAGTTTAGAAACGGCAACTTCAGAAATCGCGTTCTCACAACTCCCGGCATCAATGATGAAGGTGCAAACTTTCCCACCAATCGTACAGGTTGAATGAAACAAATCATTGCGCAACCACTCGTTGTCATGAGCACGAGGGATTAAGCAGGACCGACGGAGCACTAACAAAGGACCAACATCACCAGAAACATACTCCTCCACATCAGTGTCAGGATAATCATCATAAGTCGGGGTCGACTCTACGGGAAGGACAGATTCTGACTCATTAGCCTCGGTAAAAAGGCCACGATTGGTAGATTTCGAGTTTCGACAATCTACCTGGCGATGACCAGCTTCACCACAATTAAAGCATCGCAAACCACCAGTACGTCCTTGGGTAGGAGCTACAGAACTACGTGCTGGTTGTGGGGTGGGTTGGGCAGAAGTTTCCCGAGCAGGCTGTGACGAAGAACCGGTGACACTGGTCGAGCTTGATGGTTGTCTAAAACTACCATTAGCACGCCTCGCTAACTGTTTTTCAGCCTGGGATGCACGTTGTTGTGCCTCGGCGACAGTTAACGGGTCGAACATATTTAGAACATCCTGCAATTGAAGACGCAAGCCACCAATATATCGAGAAACCAACTGGAGAGGGGACTCATTAAGATCAACACGAGCCAGAAAGGTGTGGAACTCAGTGGAATACTCATCCACAGAACGAGAACCTTGACGAAGATTTTGGAACCGCTGGTATAATTCCCTCTCGAAATTATAGGGCAAAAACGCAACCCTAATATGCTTCTTGAATTTGTCCCAGTGCGAAATCTTCTCCTTACCATGACGAACACGTGTTTGCTTCAATTGTTGCCACCATGCTTGCGCACGACCATGCAAACGGATTGCAACAAGGGATACACGACGTTCGTCAGGAACCTCCTTGAAATCCAGAATTTCTTCAACTTGTGATAGCCAATCTATAAACTCTTCCGGTTTAAGATTACCATCGAAGTTTGGAATTTCCACCTTGAAACCCTGTTCCCACCGTTGGCTAGGGCGTACGGGTGAACGATTCCGGCGACCACCGAAAGGGTTTTCATCCGTAACAGTAACATCATCATCATGACGCCGCATATACACGGATTCATCCATTCGTTGGGTCAGTAATTCAACCTGCCGCCTCAGATCGTCGTTATCACGTCGAAATTCAGCGTTTTCACGTCGTAAGTCAGCAAGATCAGTACCATTGTCATCATGGTTAGCGGCTCGCGGCTGTTTACGGGGCGGCATAACTCAGGATCGACTGGAATCTGATACCAAACTGATGCAGCGTACGTGGTCAGGAAGAACTTTTATCAAAGTTCGTTGATTACGTAGAATACCGAAGATTGACAGATTTTGAGGAAACCTCGTTTTTATTAATCAAACAAATACTGAATAACAGAAACGTCTAAAGAGTGCTTAAATACCGAAAACCTATCTTGCTGGAAAAGAAAACTAATACCAAACGACAGCTATCAACTATTAAAAATTGCAAAAGTGTCCAAAACTTTTAAAAATATGATATTTAACCCTCCTGATGACTCTTCCGCAGCAACTTTGGATGCTCCCTTTTCTGCATAAAAATCTCCTCGAATCGCACCGCATCAAGACTCTATGTTGATAGCTGTCCCGTGGTCCTTTTCACACACTAACACACACACTAACAGATTATGTTTATCAACTTATATTCTAAAGACTAGCACAAAATTTTGCAGGTACACCCAAGTAGGAATTGCAGTAGCGGTTCCAGTTGCAAGAGCTTTGGGCTACTTTTTGGCAATGTCATTTAATTGTGCTGCTGGTGCACAATCTACACATTCTGTTTGTCTCCAAAGTCCAAACTTCCCAAACATTTAACCCTCTTTGACTTTACTTTTGGTTGACCAAGAAAACTACTCCATGTTATCAATTTAGCATAGTTATTGGTTAGGTTATAAAGGCCGTATGTGCAAGATAGCTAAACATTCAATGCAATTTTGATGTTGAAGCCATACTTTTCTTTTGAAAAATGATACAAGGTAACTGTTTGGGTCTTGTGGAAATATAAGAACACCGTGGTTAACACGAAGAAGGCATCTACGATTGGATTCAAAAAAGCAATCTTCAGTGGGCTTACTTAGCGAAGGGCAGGGACTACCAACCGTAACTAGAAGTCTATATTACTATGGAACGATTGCTTATTGGATCGAGTCCTAGGAAGGCTTGCAGATTAATTTAGTGGGGTATCTAATTTAGGCTTTTCTCAAATTTTTATTAGTGCTTATTAAAATCAAACGAAATGACAAGGCTTGGATCTCGTCGTAAATGGACTGAATTTTGACACTTGAAAGTCATGATCGTTCATTGCTCTCTTATTACCATATTAAACTATGAACTCAAGCATCAAAAGTTAACTTACTTGATCTTTACCTTGGGAGGAAATGTTTTGCAACATCCTTATTAGTTGCCAACACCAACAATGATTTTGACTATATAGCAATGACTTTAGCTCGCTGCTAATGCGATTTTTTAGTAGAGTAAGACTTAATAATTCTTGAAAGTAAGTAAAACTGATACTTTTTGTCCAATACCCGCTGCCTAAAAAAAAGACATTTCTACCCAAAGACGCCCATCTCGATTAGGAACTTTTCTACATCAAACATATCCTTTTAGATGCATAAATCTAGTAGGTTGTGGTTCATATGTAGCAATGCTGGCCAAGGAAACGAGCCATTTGTTCTCGGACCCATGTGTCAACAAATTAATTTCCTAAAGTTAATGCATCTAATATCACATGGTTTTGCCTCTTCTTTCTTCCTACACTCCAAAATCTCATTTATGACCAATTTTCTCATCTTCCTTCTTGCCATTCTATATATACGACCATTATACTTCACTTCTTTCATCAAACTTAAACCAAACACTAAGCATCTTACAAGTTTATCTATCTTCCTACAAACATATAACAAAATGGTCAGCCTCAAGAAACTAGCTGCAATGGCAAGAAAGTGGCAAAATCTAGTGGCACAAAGGCGTAAAAGAATTTCCCTTTCAAAGGCCGTTAACTTTAATGAAACAACGATTGTTGATAAGGGTTGTTTTGTGGTGTACACTTCCGACGGAGTACGATTTGTGATACCAATAGGTTATCTAAAGAATGACCTTTTTCAAGAACTACTGGAGATGGCTGAGGAAGAATATGGTTTACAGAGGGATGGCCCGATTAGGCTGCCCCTGAGAGCCGACTTTATGCAATACACTATATCTCAAATTGAACGACAGACGAGCAAAGAACTTGAGGAAGAACTTCGTGTAAATATAACTTCATGGAGGTGTTTATCTACTTCAGATATGCAGTTTGAACAAGTTCAAACACAATTGTTGGTGTGTTAATTACGTGAAGAATGACTGTATATATCTAACATGTGTAGGGCGACCTTATAGGTTGGAATGGCATTTCAATGAACATAGCCGTTTTTATATACTTGACTCGAATTCAAAATTTAACTTCCTCGTTTTATTTAGCAATTATCAGCATATATTAGTTATTGACATATGTACTATACCACTGAGTAACGGGTTATGAATCATTTTGTGAAAGGAAATTCTATTCAATTATTTATATGTTATAAGTTGAAGTTAATTAAGTTCTTTACTCTTTTAAAGTTATGCTCAAAGTCTCAAACCCACAATTTCTCAGTGCAAAGATATACACTTTATCTATTAAATGGGCACGTATGAAACTTCTTGTCGCATCTAATTGTTCTTAGCCTACTCAAATTATCAACAACTTTATTACTGTTGAAGTTAAATTAAAAAAACAACATTGAATCAAAGCACAATGCTAATAAAGGGTTGTTCTTCACTCTCTTCTGCAAGCTAGTGATATTCCCAAACTCTATTTCATAGTGAATTACGTCCTTTCTCTTTTTTGATCCTTCACATATTGAATAGAAATGTCAAAATAGAATATGCAACTCTTGACCATAACACACCAAATAAAGCCTTATCACTAATGCCAAACTTAATCCCTCAACAATTGACTAATGTATAATTAACCTTCAACAACTACAATACTACATAAACCAAAATAGAAGATAAAATGTCTAATGTACAGAAAATCAAACCAGTTTGTTGGTTAGATTCTAGTGATACTATACACATAGGTAAACATGTCTATGCATGGTTGCGTACTTGCATAAGTACATATGTTTATATTTAGTTATAGTTGTTTAGGATACTATAGTGGAAGAGCACCATGGTTTTAACAAGAACAAGCTAGGCATATTGGCGGGTTTACTTAGCAATGGGCAGGTGTGGACAAAAAAGTTAGAGGTTTAAATCACTTTGGATGAGTCTTTATTGGAAGGCTTGCACTTAATTTAGTGCCTTAGTGGGAATCTAATTTAGTTAATTATGTCTCGAATTGTCTGATGCGCTCTATCTATTGTTACTGAAGTGCTTACACTTCTAGCTAATTACCAGAAAATTTAATATTGTAATTATTGTTGTCGATGTTAAAACAAGGCAAACTGGATATATGTTATAGACAAAAGGTGATGCAACTCTAATCTCAACACACAAGCATCGGTGGGATTACAAATCCAATCAAGTAATTAAGCATCCTAACGTTTTTGTGGCTATTATAATCAAAGCCAATGACAACGCTTGGATGCCATTGCGTGTTCACTGTTAATGGACTGAATTTTGACAAACTGAAACTCATGATTGTTCGTTTCTCTCTAATTATCATATTAAACTATGAATCAAAGCATCAAATATTCCCTTGCGATTTATTTTTTCGCAGCATCCTTAATTAGTTGCTAACACCAACAATGATTTTGACATAGTAATGACTTTCGGTGTTTGCTGATGAGATTTTTTTAGTGGTGTAAGACTTAGTAATTCTTGAAAATAAGTAAATGACTGATACTTTGTGTCCAATACCCGCTGCTTAAAAAAAAGACATTTCTACCCAACCACACCCATCTCGATTAGGAACTTTTCTACATTAAACATATCCTTTTAGATGTATAAATTTAGTAAATTGTGGTTCATATGTAGTGCGCAATGCTGGCCAAGGAAACGAGCCATTTGTTTTGGACCCATGTGTCAACAAATTAGAAGCTCTTCCTTTCATTCATACTTTCATAGACCAGAAAACACACCTACTATGTCTTGATTTCCTAAAGTTGATGCATCTAGTATCACATGGTTTTGCCTCTTCTTTCTTCCTACACTCCAAAATCTCATTTATGACCAATATTCTCATCTTCCTTCTTGCCATTATATATATATGACCATTATAGTTCACTTCTTTCATCAAACTTAAACCAAACACTAAGCATCTTACAAGTTTACCTATCTTCTTACAAACAAATAACAAAATGGTCAGCCTCAAGAAACTAGCTGCAATGGCAAGAAAGTGGCAAAATCTAGTGGCACAAAGGCGTAAAAGAATTTCCCTTTCAAGGGCCGTTAACTTTAATGAAACAACGATTGTTGATAAGGGTTGCTTTGTGGTGTACACTTCTGACGAAGTACGATTTGTGATACCAATAGGTTATCTAAAGAATGACCTTTTTCAAGAACTACTGGAGATGGCTGAGGAAGAATATGGTTTGCAGAGGAATGGGCCGATTAGGCTGCCCCTGAGAGCCGACTTTATGCAATACACTATATCTCATATTGAACGACAGACGAGCAAAGAACTTGAGGAAGAACTTCATATAAATATAACTTCATGGAGGTGTTTATCTACTTCAGATATGCAGTTTGAACAATTTCAAACGCAGTTGTTGGTTTGTTAATTACGTGAGGAATGATTGTATATATCTAACATGTGTAGCGCAACCTTATAGGTTGGAATGGCATTTCAATGAACATAGCCGTTTTTATATACTTGACTCGAATTCAAAGTTTAACTTCCTAGTTTTATTTTGCAATTATCGGCATATATTAGTTATTGACATATGTACTATACCACTGAGTAATGGGTTATGAATCATTTTATGAAAGGGAATTCTATTCAATTATGTATATGTTATAAGTTGAAGTTAATTAAGTTCTTTATTCTTTTAAAGTTATGCTCAAAGTCTCAAACCCACAATTTCTCAGTGCAAAGATATACACTTTATCCATTAAATGGGCACGTATGAAACTTCTTGTTGTATCTAATTGTTCTTAGCCTACTCAAATTATCAACAACTTTATTACTGTTTATAAGTTGCCAAGTCATAAGTACCGATGATAGATTATTTTATGTACGGATATTACATATGTTTATATTTAGTTATAGTTGTTTAGGATACTATAGTGGAAGAGCACCATGGCTTTTTACAGGAACAAGCTAGGCATTTTGGCGGGTTTACTTAGCAATGGGCAGGTGTGGACGAAAAAAAGTTAGAGGTTTAAATCACTTTGGATGAGTCTTTATTGGAAGGCTTGCACTTAATTTAGTGCCTTAGTCGGAATCTAATTTAGTTAATTATGTCTCGAATTTTCTGATGTGCTCTATCTATTCTTACTGAAGTGCTTACACTTCTAGCTAATTACCAGAAAATTTAATATTGTAATTATTGTTGTCGATGTTAAAACAAGGCAAACTGGATATATGTTATAGACAAAAAGAGATGCAACTCTAATCTCAACACACAAGCATCGGTGGGATTACAAATCCAATCAAGTAATTAAGCATCCTAACGTTTTTGTGGCTATTATAATCAAAGCAGATGACAACGCTTGGATGCCATTGCGTGCTCACTGTTAATGGACTGAATTCTGACAAACTGAAATTCATGAATGTTCGTTAATTATCTTATTAAACTATGAATCAAAGCATCGAATATTCCCTTGCAATTTATTTTTTCGCAACATCCTTAATTAGTTGCTAACAGTCTAACACCACAACGATTTTGCTACATACTAATGACTTTAGGTCTTTGCTGATGAGATTTTTTTTAGGGGTGTTGATACTCACACCACTTTTTTTTATACATAAACCACACTGTACAACACCCTAACGCACATCAGTATAACACCGTAATGCACAAATGTGGCGATGTATCAAAAAAAAATGGTGTGAGATCAACCCCTTTTTAGTGGTGTAAGACTTAATAATTATTGCAAATAAGTAAATGACTGATACTTTGTGTCCAATACCTGCTGCTTAAAAAAGACATTTCTACCTAACCACACCCATCTCGATTAGGAACTTTTCTACATTAAACATATCCTTTTAGATGTATAAATTTATTAAATTGTGGTTCATATGTAGCATGCAATGCTGGCCAAGGAAACGAGCCATTTGTTCTCGGACCCATGTGTCAACAAATTAGAAGCTCTTCCTTTCATTCATACTTTCATAGACCAGAAAACACACCCACTATTGATTTCCTAAAGTTGATGCATCTAAATATCACATGGTTTTGCCTCTTCTTTCTTCCTACACTCCACAAATCTCATTTATGACCAATATTCTCATCTTCCTTCTTGCCATTATATTTATATGACCATTATAGTTCACTTCTTTCATCAAACTTAAACCAAACACTAAGCATCTTACAAGTTTATCTATCTTCCTACAAACATATAACAAAATGGTCAGCCTCAAGAAACTAGCTACAATGGCAAGAAAGTGGCAAAATCTAGTGGCACAAAGGCGTAAAAGAATTTCCCTTTCAAAGGCCGTTAACTTTAATGAAACAACGATTGTTGATAAGGGTTGCTTTGTGGTGTACACTTCCGACGGAGCACGATTTGTGATACCAATAGGTTATCTAAAGAATGACCTTTTTCAAGAACTACTGGAGATGGCTGAGGAAGAATATGGTTTGCAGAGGGATGGGCCGATTAGGCTGCCCCTGAGAGCCGACTTTATGCAATACACTATATCTCATATTGAACGACAGACGAGCAAAGAACTTGAGGAAGAACTTTGTGTAATTATAACTTCATGGCGGTGTTTATCTACTTCAGATATGCAGTTTGAACAAGTTCAAACACAATTGTTGGTGTGTTAATTACGTGAGGAATGACTGTATATATCTAACATGTGTAGCGCGACCTTATAGGTTGGAATGGCATTTCAATGAACATAGCCGTTTTTATATACTTGACTCGAATTCAAAGTTTAACTTCCTCGTTTTATTTAGCAATTATCAGCATATATTAGTTATTGACATACAGAGATATGTATTATACCACTGAGTAATGGGTTATGAATCACTTTATGAAAGGGAAGTTATAAGCTGAAGTTAATTAAGTTCATTATTCTGTTAAAGTTATGCTCAAAGTCTCAAACCCACAATCTCTCAGTGCCAAGATATACACTTTATTCATTAAATGGGCACGGACTATACTTCTTGTTGCATCTAATTGTGCTTAACCTACTCAAATTGTCAGCAACTTTCTTACTGTTGAAGTTAACTTAACAAGAAATGCAACAATGAATCAAAGCACAAATTAAAATCATACTATTGCATTGCTATCAAGTGATATTCTCTAACTCTTGTGAATCTATGTCCTTCTCTTTTGACCCCTCACATATTGAATAGAAATGTCAAAATAGAATATGCAACTCTTGACCATAATTAGGCCTGCCATACTCAGGTAAGTACCTAACACACTAATTAAAGCATCACTAATGCCAAACTTAATCCCTCAACAACTGACTACTGTATAATTAACTTTTAGCAACTACAATACTTCATAAACCAAAAATAGAAGATAAAAATGTCTAATGTACAGAAACTCAACCAGTTTGTTGGTTAGATTCTAATGCCACTATACACATAGGTAACATGTCTATCCATGTTGTATAAGTTGCCAAGTTTTAAGTAACGATGAGAGATTACTTTATGTACTGATGACAATGCGGTGCATGTCATCTGAATATGAACATGTAGGATATTAAATAATGTTTAAATTTAGTTATAGTTGTTTAGGATACCATTGTGGAAGAACACCGTGCTTTTTAACAGGAACAAGTTAGGCATTCTCGGTGGTTTACTTAGCGATGGGAAGGTGTGGACGAGCAGAGTTAAGATGTTTGAATCACTTTGGATGAGTCTTTATTGTTGGAAGGCTTGCACATTAATTTAGTGCCTTAGTTGGAATCTAATATAGTTATGACTAAAATTGTCCGACGTACTTTATTTATTGTTATTGAATTGCTTGTACTTCTAGCTAATTACCAGAAAATTTTATATTCTAATTCATTGTCGTTGATGTTAAAACAAGGCAAACTGGAAATATGTTACAGACAAAAGAGATGCAACTCTAATCTCAACACACAAGCATCAGTGGGATTACAAATCCAATCAAGTCATTAAGCACCCTAACGTTTTGTGCCTATTATAATCAAAGCAAATGACAACGCTTGGATGCCATTGCGTGCTCACCGTTAATGGACTGAATTTTGACAACTGAAAGTGTCATGATCGTTCGCTTTCTCTAATTACCATATCAAACTATGAACCAAAGCATCACAAATTAACTGAATTGATCTTCCTTGCGATTATTTTTTGCAACATCCTTTATTAGTTGCTAACACCAACAATGATTTTGCTACATAGTAATGACTTTAGGTCGTTGCTAATGAGATTTTTTAGGCTAATAAATTTAAAGATGTATCTTACTTTTCACAAACTCCACGTCAACAAACTTTTTTTTTTTTTTTTTTTGCAAATTCATGTACTAAACTTTCAAATTTCGTCACTCTGGTGTATTTTTGGACCATTTTACCCTTCAATTTGTTAAGACTCCTTTTATCGGAGAGGGGTAAAATGGTCCGAAAATACACCGGATCGGAGTGACCAAATTTGAAAGTTTAGTACATGAATTTGAAGAAAAAAAAAAGTAAGTTTGCTACACAAACCTGGAATTTGTGACAAGTAAGATACATTTAAAATACATTAACCCATTTTTTTAGTGGTGTAAGACTTACTAATTCTTGAAAATAAGTAAATGACTGATACTTTGTGTCCTACCCACTGCTTCAAAAATAAGACATTTCTACCCAAACACGCCCGTCTAGATTAGGTACTTTTTTACATGCATGTAACATGCCCTTTTAGATGTATAATTCTAGTAAGTTGTGGTTCATATGGAGCTATAATGGCCAAAGAAACGAGCCATTTGTTCTCGGACCCATGTGTCAACATATTAGAAGGTCTTCCTTTCATTCATAGACCGAAAACACACCCACTATGTCTTGATTTCACAAAGTTGATGCATCTAATGTCACATGGTTTTGCCTCTTCTTTGTTCCTATATTCCAAAAACTCATTTATGACCAGTGTCCTATCTTCCTTTTTGCCATTATATATATGACCATTATAGTTCACTTCTTTTCATCAAACGTAAACCAAACAATAAGCATCTTACAAGTTTATCTATCTTCTTACAAAATCCATACTACTATAACAAAATGGTCAGCCTCAAGAAACTAGTTGCAATGGCAAGAAAGTGGCAAAATCTAGTGGCACAAAGGCGTAAAAGAATTTCCCTCTCAAGGGCCATTAACTTTAATGAAACAACGATTGTTGATAAGGGTTGCTTTGTGGTGTACACTTCTGACGGAGTACGATTTGTGATACCAATAGGTTATCTAAAGAATGACCTTTTTCAAGAACTACTGGAAATGGCTGAGGAAGAATATGGTTTGCAGAGGGATGGGCCGATTAGGCTGCCCCTGAGAGCCGACTTTATGCAATACACTGTATCTCATATTGAACGACAGACGAGCAAAGAACTTGAGGAAGAACTTCGTATAAATATAACTTCATGGAGGTGTTTATCTACTTCAGATATGCAGTTTGAACAAGTTCAAACACAATTGTTGGTGTGTTAATTACGTGAGGAATGACTGTATATATCTAACATGTGTAGCGACCTTATAGGTTGGAATGGCATTTCAATGAACATAGCCATTTTATATACTTGACTCGAATTCAAAGTTTAACTTCCTCGTTTTATTTAGCAATTATCAGCATATATTAGTTATTGACATTCAGAGATATGTATTATACCACTGAGTAATGGGTTATGAATCACTTTATGAAAGGGAAGTTATAAGTTGAAGTTAATTAAGTTCTTTATTCTGTTAAAGTTATGCTCAAAATCTCAAACCCCCAGTCTCTCAGTGCCAAGATATACACTTTATTCATTAAATGGGCACGGATTATACTTCTTGTTGCATCTAATTGTGCTTAGCCTACTCAAATTATCAGCAACTTTATTACTATTGAAGTTAACTTAACAAGAAATGCAACAATGAATCAAATCACAAATTAAAATCATACTATTGCATTGCTATCAAGTGATATTCTCTAACTCTATTTCACAGTGAATCTATGTCCCTTCTCGTTTTTGACCCCTCACATATTGAATAGAAATGTCAAAATAGAATATGCAACTCTTGACCATAATTAGGCCTGCCATACTCAGGTAAGTACCTAACACACTAATTAAAGCCTTATCACTAATGCCAAACTTAATCCTTCAATAACTGACTACTGTATAATTAACTTTTAACAACTACAATACTTCATAAACCAAAAATAGAAGATAAAAATGTCTAACGTACAGAAACTCAACCAGTTTGTTGGTTAGATTCTAATGCCACGATACACATAGGTAAACATGTCTATGCATGTTGTTGTATAAGTTGCCAAGTTTTAAGTAACGATGAGAGATTACTTTATGTGGTGCATGTCATCTGAATATGAACATGTAGGATATTACATATGTTTATATTTAGTTATAGTTGTTTAGGATACCATTGTGGAAGAACACCGTGCTTTTTAACAGGAACAAGCTAGGCATTCTCGGTGGGTTTACTTAGCGATGGGCAGGTGTGGACGAGCAGAGTTAAGAGGTTTTAATCACTTTGGATGAGTCTTTATTCCACAAAGGTTTAGATTGGCGGGAACACCCTAACCCCGGTGCCTTTTGACACTAGCCATTGTCCACCCCACAAGGAATAGCTCCGCAACTCTCCGGCCTAGTGGGACACCAACCTGGAGTGAGCACGAGCCAAGACTCGGACCCCTGAGCTCTTATTACACAAAGTCTCTCGAGTGTGCCCATAGGTTTTGCGGAGGTGAGTACCTATATGAAGCAAATGCCAAGATGAGACTTGAACTTGGGTCAATTGACTCAAGCACAAGTGCTCCAACCATTGGACTAATACTTCATTGGTTTGGATGAGTCTTTATTATTGGAAGGCTTGCACATTAATTTAGTGCCTTAGTGGGAATCTAATATAGTTATGACTAAAATTGTCCGACGTACTTTATTTATTGTTATTGAATTGCTTGTACTTCTAGATAATTACCAGAAAATTTTATATTCTAATTCATTGTCGCCGATGTTAAAACAAGGCAAACTGGAAATATTTTACAGACAAAATGAGATGCAACTCTAATCTCAACACACAAGCATCGTGGGATTACAACAATCAAGTAATTAAGTACCCTAACGTTTTTGTGCCTATTATAATCAAAGCAAATGACAACGCTTGGATGCCATTGCGTGCTCACCGTTAATGGACTGAATTTTGACAACTGAAAGTGTCATGATCGTTCGTTTCTCTCTAATTACCTCTGTTGCAAAAATCGGTCTAGGCGGCCGATTAATCGATAGGCGGTGATTAGCCGTTCCGATTTTCATTAATCGGTTCTCGACAAAAATCGGATAAAAATCGGATTAATCGCCAAATCGTAGAAAATCGGATAAATCGATTCGGTAAAATCAAGCAAATCGGAAAAAATGGGCAAAATCGGAAAAATCGGCCAATCGAAAAAAATCGGCTAGATCGGCCAATCGGGCATATAGTTTCAAAATTTTGTAATTTTATATATAAAATCCAATCCGATTAATTCCTCCTTAACCGATTAATCATTAGCCTACCCGCCGCCCATCTACCGCCTAATTTTTTTGAACCTTCTTCATTACCATATCAAACTATGAACCAAAGCATCACAAATTAACTGAATTGATCTTCCCTTGCGATTAATTTGTTCGCACCATCCTTTATTAGTTGCTAACACCAACAATGATTTTGCTACATAGTAATGACTTTAGGTCGTTGCTAATGAGATTTTTAGGCTAATAAATTTAAAGATGTATCTTATTTGTCACAAATTCCACGTCTGTAACAAACTTTTTTTTTTTTTTTTTTTTTTTTGCAAATTCATGTACTAAACATTCAATTTACGTCACTCTGGTGTATTTTTGACCATTTTACCCTTCAATTTGTTAAGACTCCTTTTATCGGAGAGGGTAAATGGTCCAAAATACACCAGAGTGACCAAATTGAAAGTTTAGACACTGAATTGAAAAAAAAAAAATAAGTTTACTACAAACCCTGAATTTGTGACAAGTAAGATACATTTAAAATACATTAACCCATATTTTTAGTGGTGTAAGACTTACTAATTCTTGAAAATAAGTAAATGACTCATACTTTGTGTCCTACCCACTGCTTCAAAATAAGACATTTCTACCCAAACACGCCTGTCTAGATTAGGTACTTTTTACATGCATGTAACATGCCCTTTAGATGTATAATTCTAGTAAGTTGTGGTTCATATGGAGCTATAATGGCCAAAGAAACGAGCCATTTGTTCTCGGACCCATGTGTCAACATATTAGAAGGTCTTCCTTTCATTCATAGACCGAAAACACACCCACTATGTCTTGATTTCACAAAGTTGATGCATCTAATGTCACATGGTTTTGCCTCTTCTTTGTTCCTATATTCCAAAAACTCATTTATGACCAGTGTCCTATCTTCCTTTTGCCATTATATATATGATCATTATAGTTCACTTCTTTTCATCAAACGTAAACCAAACAATAAGCATCTTACAAGTTTATCTATCTTCTTACAAAATCCATACTACTATAACAAAATGGTCAGCCTCAAGAAACTAGTTGCAATGGCAAGAAAGTGGCAAAATCTAGTGGCACAAAGGCGTAAAAGAATTTCCCTCTCAAGGGCCATTAACTTTAATGAAACAACGATTGTTGATAAGGGTTGCTTTGTGGTGTACACTTCTGACGGAGTACGATTTGTGATACCAATAGGTTATCTAAAGAATGACCTTTTTCAAGAACTACTGGAAATGGCTGAGGAAGAATATGGTTTGCAGAGGGATGGGCCGATTAGGCTGCCCCTGAGAGCCGACTTTATGCAATACACTATATCTCATATTGAACGACAGACGAACAAAGAACTTGACGAAGAACTTTGTGTAATTATAACTTCATGGAGGTGTTTATCTACTTCAGATATGCAGTTTGAACAAGTTCAAACACAATTGTTGGTGTGTTAATTACGTGAGGAATGACTGTATATATCTAACATGTGTAGCGCGACCTTATAGGTTGGAATGGCATTTCAATGAACATAGCCGTTTTTATATACTTGACTCGAATTCAAAGTTTAACTTCCTCGTTTTATTTAGCAATTATCAGCATATATTAGTTATTGACATACAGAGATATGTATTATACCACTGAGTAATGGGTTATGAATCACTTTATGAAAGGGAAGTTATAAGTTGAAGTTAATTAAGTTCTTTATTCTGTTAAAGTTATGCTCAAAGTCTCAAACCCACAATCTCTCAGTGCCAAGATATACACTTTATTCATTAAATGGGCACGGACTATACTTCTTGTTGCATCTAATTGTGCTTAACCTACTCAAATTGTCAGCAACTTTATTACTGTTGAAGTTAACTTAACAAGAAATGCAACAATGAATCAAAGCACAAATTAAAATCATACTATTGCATTGCTATCAAGTGATATTCTCTAACTCTTGTGAATCTATGTCCCTTCTCTTTTTTGACCCCTCACATATTGAATAGAAATGTCAAAATAGAATATGCAACTCTTGACCATAATTAGGCCTGCCATACTCAGGTAAGTACCTAACACACTAATTAAAGCATCACTAATGCCAAACTTAATCCCTCAACAACTGACTACTGTATAATTAACTTTTAGCAACTACAATACTTCATAAACCAAAAATAGAAGATAAAAATGTCTAATGTACAGAAACTCAACCAGTTTGTTGGTTAGATTCTAATGCCACTATACACATAGGTAACATGTCTATCCATGTTGTATAAGTTGCCAAGTTTTAAGTAACGATGAGAGATTACTTTATGTACTGATGACAATGCGGTGCATGTCATCTGAATATGAACATGTAGGATATTACATAATGTTTAAATTTAGTTATAGTTGTTTAGGATACCATTGTGGAAGAACACCGTGCTTTTTAACAGGAACAAGTTAGGCATTCTCGGTGGTTTACTTAGCGATGGGAAGGTGTGGACGAGCAGAGTTAAGATGTTTGAATCACTTTGGATGAGTCTTTATTGTTGGAAGGCTTGCACATTAATTTAGTGCCTTAGTGGGAATCTAATATAGTTATGACTAAAATTGTCCGACGTACTTTATTTATTGTTATTGAATTGCTTGTACTTCTAGCTAATTACCAGAAAATTTTATATTCTAATTCATTGTCGTTGATGTTAAAACAAGGCAAACTGGAAATATGTTACAGACAAAAGAGATGCAACTCTAATCTCAACACACAAGCATCAGTGGGATTACAAATCCAATCAAGTCATTAAGCACCCTAACGTTTTGTGCCTATTATAATCAAAGCAAATGACAACGCTTGGATGCCATTGCGTGCTCACCGTTAATGGACTGAATTTTGACAACTGAAAGTGTCATGATCGTTCGTTTCTCTCTAATTACCATATTAAACTATGAACCAAATCATTAAAAATTAACTGAATTGATCTTTTCCCTTGCAATTAATTTTTTTGCAACATCCTTTATTAGTTGCTAACACCAACAATGATTTTGCTACATAGTAATGACTTTAGGTCGTTGCTAACGAGATTTTTTTAGTGGTGCAAGACTTACTAATTCCTGAAAATAAGTAAATGACTGATACTTTGTGTCCTACCCACTGCTTCAAAAATAAGACATTTCTACCCAAACACGCCCGTCTAGATTAGGTACTTTTCTACATGCATGTAACATGCCCTTTTAGATGTATAATTCTAGTAAGTTGTGGTTCATATGGAGCTATACTGGCCAAAGAAACGAGCCAGTTGTTCTCGGACCCATGTGTCAACATATTAGAAGGTTTTCCTTTCATTCATAGACCGAAAACACACCCACTATGTCTTGATTTCACAAAGTTGATGCATCTAATGTCACATGGTTTTGCCTCTTCTTTGTTCCCATATTCCAAAAACTCATTTATGACCAGTGTCCTATCTTCCTTTTTGCCATTATATATATGACCATTATAGTTCACTTCTTTTCATCAAACGTAAACCAAACAATAAGCATCTTACAAGTTTATCTATCTTCTTACAAATCCATACTACTATAAGTCTATAACAAAATGGTCAGCCTCAAGAAACTAGTTGCAATGGCAAGAAAGTGGCAAAATATAGTGGCACAAAGGCGTAAAAGAATTTCCCTCCCAAGAGCCACTAACTTTAATGATACAACAATTGTTGATAAGGGTTGCTTTGTGGTGTACACTTCTGACGGGTACGATTTGCGATACCAATAGGTTATCTAAAGAATGACCTTTTCAAGAACTGCTGGAGATGGCTGAGGAAGAATATGGTTTGCAGAGGGATGGGCCGATTAGGCTGCCCCTGAGAGCCGACTTTATGCAATACACTATATCTCATATTGAACGACAGATGAGCAAAGAACTTGAGGAAGAACTTCGTATGAATATAACTTCATGGAGGTGTTTATCTACTTCAAATATGCAGTTTGAACAAGTTCAAACACAAATTTTAGTATGTTAATTACTTATATCTAACAGCAAATGTATTAGAGATGTTATAGATAGGAATAGCACTTCAATGAACATAGCCATTTGTTACATACTTGATTTGTATTCAAAATTTTGCAACCTTATTCAATTTTAGCAATTAACAACATATATTAGATACAGAATATGTATTAATAACAGTGACTGATTGGTTATGATTGATTTTATCAGGAAAATATATTTTATAATTCATCTCTTGAAGTTAACTAAGCTCTTTATTGCTTTAAAATTATGCTCAAACTCACAATCACTCGGTGCCAAGAAGTTTATACCTTAAATGGGCACTTCTTATTACATCTAACATTTTAAGCGTATTCAAATTATGAACAACTTTGTTATTGTTGAAATTAAATGAACAACAAGAAACACAACAATGAATCAAAGCACAAATTAATGATAGAAACCATACTATTGCATTGCTATCGAGGATTGTTCTCATTTTCTTCTACAAGTGATATTCCGACATTCAAGTTTACAATGAATTTATGCCCTCTTCTTTTTACCCGTAATAGGCCAAGAGATATTTTAGTAACTTAAATTTGATTAACCGGATTTTTAGTACCCTAAATGTGATTAAGTGGACTTTTAGTACCCTGAATTATTAAAGGTGGAGCAAAGTACCCTTAACTTTTATTAAGTGAAATTTCTACTACCTTACTCACACTAAAACAGTTATGCCTTACGGAAATTTAACGGATTAAGTATACATGTTATTTTTAAAATTAAATTTTCATGGGTGTTATCACCAAATGAGGGTAGATATGATCCAAGTCGAACTGAGCTCAAAAGCTCGATCTCGGCTTGTTTAAGTTTAAGCTCAAGCTCGTTTGAGTCTTATGTTTTAACGATCTCGGCTCGTGAATTATTTTACAAGCACGGACCGGTTCGTATCATATTGATATTTAAACGATATAAATATACATAAGTATATTTAAATGTATAGATTTCTCATGATCATTCGGACTCGCAATCCCAATTGAGCTCTGAGTATAAAGATCAAGATTGAACTCGTTAAATCGAATAAGCCCAAAACAAGGAGCTTGGTTCATTCTAAGCTTTTATCAGGTCAATCCCAAGTGGCTTGGCTACAAAAATTATGGAGATAACTTTTTTTTTATATCTTTTTTTTTTTTTTTTTAATTCTTACAGGATGGACTCTTAAGTGGGCATATGGGTAGTTGAAATTTCGTTAAGTTGCATGATGCAACTTTAATAGTCTAGAGTACTAAAAGTTTCACTTAAAAAAGTTCAAGGTACTAAACTAAATTTTTGCCTATGTATAACATTTATCAAAAATGATTACTATTTTCTTCTAAAACTTTCACAACACCCCCTAACTTATACTAATAATACAAAGATAACCCTAAAACCATTAACCTTTATATTTTAACATCCATATTATTTAAAAGTATGCCCTTAAAATTAAGAAAATTACAAAATAACACCTAAACCCATTGACCTTTATATCTTAACACACACATTAATCATAACATCCTATAAATTAACTAATATAACCACTCAAATTTATATTTTAATATCCCTTAAACTCTTTTATATTTTTAATGTTTCTTTTTATATCTTTTTTTCTTGTTATTTAAAAAATATATATTATTGCAAAAACATTACTTTATATCAACAAAATGGCCCTTCCAAAAATATAAAGTTTGTGACTCTCTACCGCAATTAGGCATACCATACTCAAGTTAAGTACCTAACACACTGATTAAAGTCTTATTACTAATGCCACACTTAATCCCTCAATAATTGACTATTGCATGATTAAACTTTAATGGCTACAATAATACATAAACCAAAAATATATAACAGAAAAACGTAATTTAAAAAATTAAATAAAAAGTCCTTCATTTTCTACAAACTTTAAAAATGAAAGAGAAGGTGACACGTCTTCTATTAACATCCAAAAAGATTGTCAAAAAAGTCCTTGAATTTTTTTCACAATATAGTATGATATAAAATAAATAAAAATGGCTAAAATATTTAAAATTTTGCTAACGAAAAAAATGCACAAACTTTTGTGTTCTTCAATTTGTTTGTTAAACAAATATTGTCAAAAAATCCTTCCAAAATTTGACTACAATGGTGAAATTGTGCAATGAATATTACAATCCAAAACATATTTACATTATTTTTTTATGAACAATCAATTATACTCTATAACATTTATTAAAGTGAAACTTGGAGTCGGCATTGTTCTGAAGCCTTCGATTAAGAAGTCGGCTCCGTGGAGTGAGACGACTTGGGTGCATCATGGAGTTGCAACTCGAGATGGCACTTGTTCATACGTCGTGCCTAGTCATGCGCTTAGAGGATTAAAAAGGGTTAGTGGGTTTTGTACTTAGTGGCACCTAATTTTTGGGACTCATTGTATGTTGACACTGTTTTCATTGTCGTTTTATGTGCCGCTTAGATCATAGGATTTGTTGCATGTTGTACACTGCTTTTTATTATCCCAATGCTATAATGGTTATAAGCTATCACCAATTTATGTGTTTAGTTTGTGTTTGCTCTCTCTATAAACACACATACACATTGATGGGTTACATGTCACACCCCCAAAATGTCGCAACGAAAAGGTAATCGGGGTGTGACGTTCATAGCACAAAGTCAAGAATATAAAGAACGACCTCTATATGAGTCGTTTTAAAAAGATACATTCGATTAAGTAAATGAGTTTCAACAAAGCTAAGTTTTAAAGTTACACATCACCAATTAAAAATAGTTTTAAGTTCATATCAAATGTAAAGACAATGCTAGAAAATCTTCATGATGGAATGATCGCAAGATGAGACACAATGATTATTGCTCCAATGCATACCGAGCTAGTGTGATCAATACCCTGATAAATACATGCTAAAAATGTTAACATAATGTTGGTGAGTTCATAAGTTATCGCGGACAACAAGATTTCTATGTATGACCATTATAACAAATACAATGTCATAAAAAAAGTAATCACTATTGCCCTAAGCTCATGACCCCGAAGCTTTAACGTGTCATGTATGCATAAATGACATGTATATGAATGCCCATGTAGGTGTCTAGCCAACCACCCAATGTTCTTACATGGTATGCGTCCGTTTAACCAGTTGGCGCGACCAACCCGAACGGAGGTGTCAACCCAATATATCTATTCACAATATTCGCGCTTACAAGTAAATAACGGTTCATGATAAGGTGAGACTGATAACATCAAATAGTCCCGAATATTAAGTGTCAATTTTCCCGATACGCTCGTATTTTATATCATTTATATGGATTTACGCTTGTTTTCCTTTATATTTCACTTCGTAAATTACGAGCATTGGAGCTAAAGAGACGCGTGTTTGGAGATTTATTGAAGATATATCATAGTATGCTCATTTTGAAGCGATTCTGGCGTAACTCCTCTCACATTACGCAGTAACTAAGACGTGGCTCGAAAACCAACTCAATGTAAGATTACGGTAAACTCTCCCAAAGATTACGGCGTAACCAACTAGGTCAAATGAGGTTTCGCGCATTGCAAGCTCTGCCGTAACTCTTGCATCAATTACGTGTAACCAAGATTTATTGAATATACGGTGTAACCCCTTCATAGCTACTGTAGTAACCAACATTATTAGTGCAAATTACGAAGAATTGTATGTTATGGCGTAACTCTTATAATTAGTTACGCCAGAACCATATATGGCCTATAAATACCCCACGATTTCCAAGATTTCAAAGCATCCCACTTCACACACAACACAAAGTGAACGTGAGTAGAAGTCAAGGCAGATCTAGAGGAGCATACGGAGCTATCTCCAAGGAGAAATCACTCTCCTATGATAAGCATTAGCTTTTTATCTTTTCTTTACTTTCAATTCATGTATTTCGTGAATCGATTGTTATAGTTAATATGAGCGGCTACACCTTTGGTGCCGGCCTAGTTATGATTCCTTAATTGTTTTGTTTATGTTTACATTGCTTCCGTATAATTATTTCTAAGTGTATGCATGCATAGTTTGTTGGTAGCTACCCTTGTTTTGGTAGTTTTGAATGGCGGTAGTGGCTAGTTACTTAGGAGATATGACCAACCGACCCTAAGTAAGTAGACCGAGACGGAAGGGTAAGATATGACCAACCGACGACCCTTTCTACTTGTGCGATTCGACCAACCGATCACCTACCGCTTTGGATGAACTTAAGAAGTAGGGGTGAGTGTTTAAGATGCTAGCGCCGGCACTCACTATTTTGAATCTAGCATGTAGCGGTACTTAATGACTTGGCTTAGAGGACTAAGAACAACTGGAGTTATGACGGGTCATCTGATTTCTCCAGTGGGACCCTTTGTTGATAGGTTAGGACGAATTGACCAAATGTTGTCCTAGCGACTTTGACCCCACCTGAAGTAGTTGGAAGTAATTAGACGTAAACACTACTAATTAGGATGAGTAACTAGGTTAGCACCCCTCTCATCTATTGATCACATCCCTCGCCTTTATTTGCTTTAGTAGTTAATTATATCATAATTATATTAAAATCTGTGACACTTAGACTTAGTTTAAATTCGCACACATAGCTCTTGGGACAACCTCGGTTTTACCGAATACTACACTACACACGACCGGTACACTGCTTTGTGCATTAGGGTAGACCATAGGTATAGCGAGTAATTATAAATATTAAAACATGGTCAAGAAACCCGCATCGAGACATAATGGCTAATGTGGTAACTTAGGAAATACGTAAATGTTTTGTTCACTTGTGTCCATATGTAAAAGCAAGCAATGTATTCTCACCTCGGTATTTCAAAATAAGTATAAACATATAAAAACGGGTTATGAAACTCACCTCAAGTAGTGGTGATAACGAGAATGATAAGTATGTTCAACGAACAAGTGACCTAAACGCTTTTAGACAAATATGGTATGTACTAAATGCATATGAGTTTTATAAAATTTTATCATTCTTACATGCTTGTGTCTAAGTGTTATAAGTCAAACTATGATTTACACAATAGTTCTCCAAGTATTTATAAAGTTTCAACACTTTAAAGAAATGGTTTTTGCTCAACTTTACGGGGTCGTAATTCCCTCGTTTCTTAATAATTTTAACCCATTCAGAAACCCAACATGTAGTATTTCATGTCTACTTTCCAAAATATAGGTTACTTGTTCTAGTTCGGGTTTAAGGGTCCTAAAATTTCAACGAAAAATGGTAGGTCATGGTTGTTTGGTCACTTTCAGTGGGGTTTTATCCATTTACAATCAACCATATCTCCTTCATTACTTACTTTTTTTTACCAGATTAAAGTTTTTGTGGTTAGGTGTCATGTTGGCTACAAAAGTTCAACTACCATCTTTATTGATTTTGAGTCTAAGGTACCTATAAACAGTCCCGGTTGCTAGGGCGCCACTTTTACATTTTGAGTCATTAGTTTTGTGAATAGGATGAGTTTTACCGTTTTCTATAGGCCATAACTTCTTCGTTATTTGTCCATTTAGAGTGATTCAAATTGATATGTTTACATTGTTATCTTGGCTATATTTTCTTAACTACCATAGTCCACAAATCTGAATCTAAAGTGCTCTAAAGTCGATCTTGAAACAGTACTCACTATATTTAACTTTAAGACACTTGATTTTGTTTTACAAGTTAAAAATACAAGATTAAGTCCATGTATTAAAAAATTGAGCATGACACTCCTAAGATACTATATTTAAGTGTGGTACAAAATATTTAGTGAAAGACGGCTAGGAACAAGAATAGGGTCAGAGTCTCGCCATTGCAGTCCTTCTCCTTCCACGAGATGGCCTCTTTTTTGTTTTGTTTGTTCACCGCCTCTTTAAGTGGTGAAAATGAGCATAAAATTTAGTTTATTTTGTATCTTTGTTTTTAGTTCCAAAATGATATTTCTACTTAAAAAGCAAGCATTGGTGATATATAAACAATATGGGATGATAAACATGAGTGAAATGCATCTTGAAAATAGTCTAAGTAGTGATTACAACAAGTTGATGATGATAGGTGCAAAAGAACTCAATAACACAACTAGAAAACCCTAATTTAAGCTTTCCAACCCCTAGTTTTGAACCAACACTTAAACCAAGATATAACCCAAGACTTTAATCCTTGATTTTCCTTCCCCTTGTTGTTGTGGTATAGATAAAACAAAAAGAGAGTGTGCAAGTTTTAATGGTGGTGAATGAAAAAGGTTATGTATGGTTTGTATGTATAAGCACACTTTAGGTTAGTTTTGAATCTCATTTCTACCTCAATTGAATAAGTTACACAAAATGGATGTGGAGCCTTTTGAGGGAGCGAGCTGGGTTGGGAGCTCAAGAATGTTTGGGGGGGGAGGGTCATTTGCTAACAATATGTTCTCAAATTATTTTTAGAAGAAAGTGAAGGAAAGTGGATGAAATCATTTTTTTTTGTGTTCTCAATAATCTTTAAAAGAGTGAAATGGAAAGGGAGGAAGAAAAGTGAAGGCTATTTAATGTGTTTTAGTGATTATCTCTTCATCCCAAAATGGGATGAAAGTGAAGGAAAATGGATATCCCCACATAAATTTACCAAACATCCTTTATTATTTATATTTGTTAACTATGTCATTGTTTCCCATTTCACACATTACTTGGGTATTATGGTAAATATAATATATCACTTTCTTTCATTAACTTTTCATTTTGTACAACTTGAGAGCACAATTATGTAAATTAGTTTCATTTTCTTTCCTCTCATATTATCTACTTTACTTTACTTTTCTCTTAAGAAAAACTTAAGAACATAGCGTAAGCAAAAGATTAATGTTGGTGTTACCCCTATTGGAAGGGTTAGGTGGCGGCAAATAAGGGGGGGGGGTATAATTTTGAATTTGTGTGTTCTAAATGTATAAGTATATGTGTAAGTATGTATAGAAAAGTGGTGATGCATAATGCATGCATGCGTAAACGTAAATGTAACACGTAGACGTTTCAAGTAAAACTTTAAAATAAAATGTGTAGACTTATAAAATATGCTCGTAAAAGTCATATGACACATGTTTGATGTAGACTAAACTTATTTTAGTTGTTGGTTTACGCTTAAAGTCATTTTCGGTTTACGTGATTTAACCTAATGGTTATACGCTTAAGTAAATATTTAAACGTTCAAAGTAAGTTGTTTTGAGCTTATAAACAATTAATAACCTGTAAAGTATGAGTTGTCACATTACATTTGAGAGAGTGGTGAGCAATTAGGGTTTCGGTGTTTCAAGAATCAATAGCAAGGTTTAATTGCCATATGATTTGTTAATGTAAGATATTTCGGTTTCTTTTTTAGTTTGTTGATTGTGGATATGTGTTTTTATTTGATTAATCTTTGTGACAAGTCTGATATGTGATAATGAGTGTTGATTTTATATGATTTTTGTTATAAATAGTGTTTTATTTGGCTATCGTGATCTTTTCATATGCATTTTTTTTAGTTTGTATGGTGTTAGAAGATTTTTGTTGTTTAAGCTTTTCATAGTTAATACTAAAATTGGATGGCTCATAGAAAGTGAAATTGAGTATGTGGTTTGGAAGTTACAACTATGTAGTTTATTTCACTGCTTTTGTGCTTTATTTGTTGCGTATTTTTAGTTTGTTAGTGCATTAGGTGTGTTATGTTCATGCAAATAGGAGTTACTGATGAGGGATATTGAGCAACTTTACTTGAAATGTTTGATGTTGGTCTTCCGATTTGAATGTTAAATGCATGATTGTTTTAGAATTTAGGTGTTTGATGTTTGGGATGTTTTATGATGTGAGTGTTGAATACATCCTTGTTTCAGAGTTCCGGTTTGCTGAAATGACATTGCCAAACCAAAAGAAAAAGAAAAGTGATGATTTGTTGAATTATCATAATACCCTCTTATGATTTGTTTTCGCTTTCCATAACATAATTCAAATTTATTTGACTGCTAGTTTCTAGCTAATCAATTGATGAATTCCTCCTAATTTCATTTATTTATTGTCATAACAAAATTAAATTTTTATTTGATATTAGTTGCTAGCTAAGCATTTGATGTTTTTCCTTTTAATTTCACTAACTTATTTCCAAACATAATGCAATATTTACGATTTAAAAATATCATGTATTCATCACTGATTAGTTTGAATATTTCCATAGTTTGAATTTCGTAAACTATTTATATGGTTTACTACATATTGGTATTGATAATCTTAAATCTAATTTGTATTATTTTATAAACGATTTCCCAAAGCCATATCTAGGAATGTACAATGTTTGTTTTGACATCGAACAAACCAGAAAATAAACTAGACCAAACCATATAAAACAAAACCGTAAGTTTTAATTGGTGTGTGGTTTGGTTTGAAATTGAATCGAAGTATTTATTTGGTGTATGGTTTGGTTTATGGTTTAACAAAAAAATATAACCAAACAGAACCGAAGAAATTGACTACATTTATAATTTAAATATACATAGTTTTTATCTTATCATTCTAAATAACATTCGGATATTTAACTAGGTTTTAATGCTTGAAGATGGAATATTTAAGCTAACTAGTTCTGACTGCAGCAGAAGCGGCGATAAGTATAGTTATATGTGTTTGCTTACCCGTTTAGTGAATTCGCTTTAACAACACTTCAATGATATGTGTTAGTTGTAAGTGTTTGTTTGGGTTACCCGTAACTTTCCCGTAGCTTTCCCGCGACATCATTATTCCGCATATAGAAATACCGCCATCTCTTACGCCAAAACACTATCCCAAAAGTATATGATTTTGACGAATCAAGATTATATTGATTGAAATAAATGAAATAAAGGTTAAAGTTGTAAAATTTGAATCAAAATAAAATAAACCCATTAAAATATAAAACTAAAACTTATAAAAATATATAAAAAGGATGTTGAATTAAAGAACATAAAATTTTAGAAAATATGGTATGTTATTTTATAATCGGAGTTTTTATCTTAATTTTAATATTAGGAGTTAGGTTTGGAGTTAGGTTTGGAGTTTGTTAAGGTCGACACGTATCTCACGATTGAGTTTCATTATCTTAATTTTTGGTTAGAAAAACTCTTTCCATAATAAGCAATTAAAAAAGTAAATTTTTAAGCCTTCTAATTTTAGAAGGCCTAAATGCATTATAAAGTAGTATAGATAAGACTTCTTAAGACTTTTGATAAAGGAATTTTTATCTTGTTTCGCTTTCATTTACTTCCATTAAGTTGTGAAAGTTTTTGATTTTTTAAACTCATGTTTTGTTGATTTACTTGAGCAATTTGGGAGACAATTTGTTTTTATAATCTTTCTCTTCATCTTCATCTATAACTCCATCTTTGATATCAGTAGCAGTTTCTTTTGCCAAACATATCATAATTTATCAAATTTTTTTTATATAATCTCTTAAAATTAAATTCTATTTTATAACTTATAAAAACTTTGTTTCAGCAACAATTACTTACGCCAATAATCAATTAAAATCAACTAAGAATCCAGCCCAGTTGTATAAATGGGCTGTAACACAGTAAATTTTAGGTGCTCTTTTCACATTCCCTCTTAAACCTAAAAACCCTTTTCAACTTTCACTTTCCCGCCCAAACACCCCATTAAAAACCCTTTCCGCCACAACTATCCCACATTCTCTCCCAAAACCATCTTCTCCATTTCTCTCTACAAACCCAAAAGTAAAAATAAAAATAAAAATCAAAGTAAAAAATGGCTAAAAGAGCAAAAAGAAAAACCACCTCAACATCATCATCCTCGCCTTCTTCTTCCAAAATCCCAAAGTTAGAAACACCCGAAAACCAAGAAGTAAACCAAGAAGAAGAAATTAAACAAGAAGAGGTTGCAGATCTGGTGCCTGAAGTGCCCGAAGGGGTGGTTCCCGAAGAGGTGGTGCCCGAGGAGGTGGTTCTTGAAGAGCTGGTGCCGAAGGATGAAATGGTGGAAGATAGTGTTTTGTGGAGGAATCTGTTGTCGCCGAAGACGAAGCGAGGCGAAACTGGCCGTATCGTTACTTGCCAAGAACGGTATGATTTTTTTAAATGTTTTTTTATTTTAATATTTATGATGTTGATTTATGTAAATTATTGTTGTTTATGATTTTAGAAACTATTTTAAGTTTAGGGCTAGTGATATATGATATCTGGATTTGCGATTCTTGTTTAGGATTTTGATTCTGTGTAATGTTAGGTGTTATGGTAATTTTGTTTTTTTTATAAAGTTAGGGTACATTTGATAATCTATAAAGTATAAAGTTTAGGGTTACAAAGTAGCAGTGAACTAAGTATGTACAAAGTTTGGATGTTTTGATTTTGTTAAGTTTTTAATATTTATGTTCTGTGTAAAGTTAATGTGTTCAGATTGTTTATAAAGATTAAAGTCAGATAGTTTTATAAAGTTTGGATGTATTGTTTTGTATAAATTTGGGTAATTATAGCTTTATATAAAGTTTGGGTATTTTGATCTTTCTATTAACTTGGTTAATTACAGTTTTTATAAAGTTTGGGTAATTTGGATTCTTTTGTAAAGTCTGGTATTTTGATAGTGTATGAAGTTTAGCCTATTTCAATTTTATACAATTATTTACTATATTTGATAATGTTTTGATTGGAGATGTATTGCTAAGACTTGTATTGAACTTGTTGTCTATTATCTTAACAAAACGACAGTAAACGTTGTCTTGGGTTCTCCTTTAAACAATTGCTAACCTGCATTTACTTAAATTAAGAAAGCTTCATTTAAGTATTGTCTATAGTCAAATATTTAGGTTCCAAACATACGAGTCCTCATTAAAAAGTACTTGTGTAACTGTCACAATATGAAATGCATTTGGCTAATTAGTATGTTTGTATGTCTGATTAATTTTATTTGCAGTTATAGTTTTATTTGATCATATCAAATAGATGTGTTAAAATCAGTGTACTGTACACTACTGTGATTTAATTATAGCCTTTAAGTTGCTACTTGTACTTATTATATTTTGCAGCATGTGTTTGGCAGTATAAAATGAGCTGAATGTGTTAAATCATTTTTGAGGTCTTTTAAGGATTTATAAATTTACGCTGTTAACATAAGACTGTTTGTTTATTACTGCATTGCTTTATACCAAACCCTTGTTAAAGGAGAAATATAATCTGAATTTATCAAATGGTTAAATAATACATATGATTGGCTAATGTGTATATGTTTAAACTCAGTGTTAAATGTGGCATTGTTTTGTCTAATTAGCCCATTTCTTTTTCAGTTACAGAAAAAGCTTGGAGAAGCTAGGCACACTGAAACCTTTAACGGGTAAATACTTCATGGTTCAATTATTTTGATTTAGGAAAATTGCACGCTTTTAACTGTTTTTTATGTGGATTTATAACTCTGATTGGTATTTGTAATTGAAATTATAGGGTTGAGTATATGCAAGCTAAGAAGCATTATACTCAAGCACTTATTGATGGACGTGTGCACTTTAAGCTTGGTGATGATGGTTATGTGCAGGTCTTTATTCTCGTACTCTTAAGATATTTTGAAGCCTGATTTGTTGTATTGAAAAATGAATTGCTGCATATGTAATCAAACTTAGATTGCTTTATTTATAACTACATGTCTTTTTGTATAGGCTTCTGAGAACGAGGATAGTTATATATGTAGAGTTATCGAAATGTTTGAAGGAGTTGATGGCATATTATATTTTAGGGCTCAATGGTTTTATCGTGCCAAGGACACAGTAAGTTATTCCAATATATGCTTTATGTTTTTATAATTACTGTTTGAATGTCTTTATGTAAAAGCATGCTAATATCAATGTATTTCATTTCCTATTTCAGATTATCGAAGCTTGTTCAAATCTCATTGATAATAAACGGATATTTCTTTCTGAAGTCAAAGATGACAACCCACTTGATTGCCTTATACAAAAGTTAAAAATAGTCCGAGTGCCTTTGAATGTAAGTATATACATTTTAATGTTTTTAATTTAGAAGCTCAACTGATTTTATCCATGTTGTAAATATTCGCTACTTATTTTAGGCTGAGGCTGCTGTTAAACGAGAAAACTAGGAGGTGGTGACTACTATTATGATATGGCTTATTTAGTACCTTATTCGACTTACCAAAGCTTGCCACCGGTACATCTTGCTAAACTAAACTTATATGTTATAAATCTAAGCTGTAGTGCCATTAAGTGTCAAACTAAAACTTTGGTATATTTGAACATTTAAATGTAGATAACGAGGGGATGCAGTAGAGTCTGATTCTACTATTTCTGTTGACTGTGCTGGTAATGAAGTCTCTCAAGTCAAAGATAGCAAAAGTCTCAGTTGAGGATGCTTGATCTCTATTCGGGTTGTGGAGCTATGTCTACGGGTTATGCCTTGGTGCCAATATGGCAGATGTGAATCTTGTTACGGTGTGTACCAAGTTTTAGTGTTTAAAATTTCAATAATGTGTATTTATCTAATTTTTTGGTGCTGTTTTGTAACAGAGGTGGGCTGTAGACTTGAATGAATACGCATGTGCGAGCTTACAACTCAACCACCCTGAAACTGAGGTAAATTTTTTTGACCACACTTGTGATTTCTTTATCTTTATTAGATTCCTCTTCTTACAATCAGCATTTGACACTGTAATTTTAGGTAAGGAATGAATCAGCAGAGGATTTTCTGAGGTTGTTGAGAGAGTGGGCGGTCCTTTGTCAGACTTTTAATGTAGCTGGAGACGGTGATTTCCAAGAAAATCAAGATGCTGAAAATGCTGAAGAAGATGATGAAGCTGACGATGGTGATACTGATGATGCACCTGATAATGAGGAGGTATTTGAGGTTGAAAATATTGTAGGTATCTGCTATGGTGATCCAAAAAAGACCAAGGAGCATGGGCTGTATCTAAAGGTAATTCTACTGTGATACAAAATGTTAGGCTACCTCAAGTAATCTGTTTTTAAAAAATTCTTGCATATTATTTGGAAATCGATCCACCAAAGTGTCTTTTAAGTTAGTTATCAGCGTGGTCTCAAAATCTATCTCATATACTCTAATACATTCAGTATAGAAAGTTTGCTGATGCAATATATTTTTCTGCGGATATTCAATAAACTTTACATTATTGTTAAACTGACATAATTTTTGGAAAGAAATCTACCAATGTGGCAAGATAATTTCAAATTCAGCTGTCAGTGTGCTTAGACTTCTGTAATCATATATTTGACTTTAATCTGTATAGAAAGTTTGCTCAGGGAGTAATTTCATTTGCAATTAAATAGTAAACTTCAATAAGTGCTTGTAAAGAATGCTTCAAGGTCTGTATTACCAAGTTTGTGGCCTTGTTTGTTATGGTTTACTAGAACCAAAATCAGGAACTTGTAGACTGATGGTCATCTGATCCTTTAATAGGTTCAATGGAAGGGTTATGGTCCAGAAGACGACACTTGGGAGCCTATAGATACATTGGGGTATGTAAATTTAGTCTAATGTTTTTAATTTACGTTTATTTATGATAATCTTTGTACTTATACTCTATGTATTTGTATCAGTGATTGTAAATTGAAGATTAAAGAGTTCGTGGTTAATGGATACAAGTCTAAGCTTTTGCCTTTGCCTGTAAGTCTGCAAATACCTTTTACATTTGCTTCCTGTTTAACTATGAATAACTGCAGGTTTAAATTTTGACACATAAAAAGTGAATGGATCTGCCTAATGATTCTCTCAACACTGTTAAGGAAAATGAGTTTGCAAATGGATCTTTTAACAAATGAAAACTAAAATCCTGCAATTGTTTTGTTTTAAAGTTTCTTACTTGTAATTGTTGTAGGGAGATTGTGATGTCATTTGTGGTGGGCCCCATGTCAAGGGATAAGCGGTTTCAACAGATTTAGGGACAAAGAAAACCCGTTAAAAGACGAAAAGAACAAACAGTTAGTTGTCTACATGGACATCGTTGAATATTTGAAGCCACGGTTTGCTATAATGGAGAATGTTGTAGACATTGTTAAGTTTGCCAAAGGCTATTTGGGTAGGTACGCTTTGGGGCGGTTAGTTGCTAATAATTATCAAGCCCGTGTTGGTTTAATGGTTGCGGGATCCTATGGCCTTCCACAGTTCCGAATGAGAATGTTCATGTGGGGCGCGGCACCCAGTGAGGTGATTTTAAAGCTTTTTTTTTATGCAATAAGCTTATGCATTTGTGGTATAGTTGTTTTAGTAACACTTGTTTCATTTGTAGAAATTGCCCCAATACCCGTTACCAACCCACAAAGTTGTTAACAGAGGAGTATCTCCTTTAGAATTTGAGGTACTAATTCTATACAATTTATAAATTGGAATGTTAACACAGTAAGTTAATGAAATGCCAATAAATGAGTTTGATTTTCTTGGATATATGATTTCTGCAGTCAAATGCTGTTGTGCATGATGAAGGTAATAAAGTTGAATTGGAGAGAATTGTTCCTAGAAGACGCCATTTCGATCTTCCTTCTGTAAGATCTTTTGCTCTTGCTCACACTATGTAATATATTTTGTGCGCTAGAAATTTTAATTATATCTAATGGTGAAACTAAGACATTCTATTTTTTAATTTCCAGGTTGAAAATAATGAATCAAGAGATGAAATGCCGTACGGAGGGATGCCCAAAACTGACTTTCAGAAATTTATCAGACTAAAAAAGAATGGTGAGTGAAGAATTATATTCTTGCCGACTGCTTAATGTTTGTTTGATAGAGAAGGCAAAATGTGTGGGCTGTGTGTGTTGTTCAAGTTGACTTTTTACATATTAAAACTGGCTGGTTTGGGTTAACCTGAAACAAATACTTTCTAATGATACAAATTATTAGTATACATTCAGTGTGTCAAATTTGATTATAAAAGTAAAAAATCTTTTATTAATAATGTACAAATATGAAGACCCCTGATTGGTTTGATTTAAAGCTAGTTATTTGGTTTTGTATGAGTCAAAGTTGGCCTATTTAGTTTAAAGTTTATGTAACATGGCCTGTTATTGTTTATATGCTAACTCTCTTTGTGTCTACATAAGTACGTATGGTTTCTTTGATTGCCACAAGCTGTCTAAAACTGATGCTGCTGTCTAATCTCGTATCATTTGCTGTTTTTTGTATGTCTTTCCTGGTGCTTCCATAGAAATGCCTGGAAATTCGGCATTAGGCCAAAAATCTTTGGACCACCCTTTGTATGATCATCGTCCACTCAAGTTAAATGATGATGATTACCACCGTGTTTGCAAGATACCAAAGAAGAAGGTGTGTTACCTTCTCTTCTCATATTGGCTATTTTTCAGTCACTTAGTATTGTAATTCACTTTTTCCTGCTTTATAGGGTGCTAATTTTCGGGATTTAAATGGTGTTAAAGTTGGAGCTAGAAATCGGGTTGAATGGGATACTAGTGTGGAGAGAGAGAAATTGCCTTCTGGAAAACCATTGGTAGGCTGGTGCTTGAATATTTTCTGTAGCATGTTTTTATTCTAAAATGCACAATTTACAGTCAGTTTTTTTGGGTTTTGCGGGACTTGGTTCACCCAAACCTTTGTGAACTTGAAACTGATTCCATTTTTATTTAATAATGACAGGTACCTGATTATGCAATGAGCTTTGTGGATGGGCGCTCTTTAAAGTAACTTTACTATCTCGCCTCTTACACACATAATAAGCAGGTTTTATGTGTAGTTTTCTTACATATATTATCACATGAATGTGCAGGCCCTTTGACGGCTGTGGTGGGATGAAACTGTACCGACAGTTGTCACACGAGCAGAGCCGCACAACCAGGTAAAACCAACTAAAAGCCATCTTTGTATAGAACATGTATGCTTTGAGGCATGTATTTATGCTTCTCATCTGATAATTGATGTATCTATCTAGGCGATTATACATCCTGCACAAGATAGAGTGCTGACTATTAGGGAGAATGCACGCCTCCAAGGTTTTCCGGATTATTATAAGCTTCTTGGCCCAATCAAAGAACGGTAAGGAATGAGTGTATAAATTTGTTCCACTGATAACACAGCTTTTGCATATTGAGTCTTTGGGCGTCAATCTCATACATCACTGAATTTTGTGTTACACATCTGATACCATTACAAAATGACTGGAAAGTCACGAACGAAGTGTTTAAAATATAATTTTTATCAAAAACCTTTGGGTCTTAGTTTATTTTAAATTGGTTGTTCTATTTTTTTTAGGCGAAATTGTGATTGTTTGGGTTATAGTTTATTTGTTATGTCTGAACTTAGATGTCAAATTAGTAAAATTCAAAGATTTAGCAAAAAATAAAGTATTTCAAAGAGGCTGAAAGATTAAAAAGTTTTCCAAAATATAAAAGATAATCTAGTTTGCTTTATTATAACGTTTGTATAAATAACTAGTTTTTGTGATCATAGTTATTGTATTAATCATGGGTATATCATCCCTGCTGTTAGCAGCCGGTGAATTATCTGCAACAAACAGCATTTAATAAAAAAGATTCACTTTTTTTTTAGCCTTGCATCATACAGTACCCTATGAAAAGTATTTGGATTGTTATTTCAATTTATGTTTCAAATTCAGTTGTTGCCACGTAGTAAACAATTATGCATAAACATGCCTTTTAAGGACTTGCATAAAATTTTGCAGCTATATTCAAGTTGGGAATGCAGTTGCTGTTCCAGTTGCAAGAGCTCTTGGCTACTCTCTGGCAATGTCTTGTAAAGGTATTGCTGATGCTGTACAACCCACATTTACTTTGCCTCCAAACTTTCCACTTATGCAACCCGCTGCTGCTTCACCTTCTGCTGACCAAGAAAGCCAATAATTGTTACGAAGCAGAGTCATTCATTAGGTTATGGAGGCCCTATATCTGTGCATACGAGTTCTATTTTATGCAATTTTGATATTAAAACATTGCCTTCCTTTTGTAATCTATGGTCTGATGATGGGTCAAAACCGGGCATGATAAACCAGCTAGATATCCGACCTATCACTGGTTTGATATGGTATGGTTTTGAATTCTGTTAGGTCCTGAACTGTACTGTTGACTGAATTGTTATGGTTTGGTTTCAGTTTTGAAACAAGCCTCTGTGAACTCAATTCCAGAAAATTATGGAATTAACTATTGAGAATCAAACTAGTTACAGGCGTATAGCCTGTATTTTGTCGATGTTTATTTAGTCTTTGTTCAGTTTTTGGTTTCCTTGGTTCAGACTCTTGCAGTGTCATATAATATGAACAATATAGTAAAACTGTTTGTTACTTTAGTGGTTTAAAAGAAACACGATTGTAGTTTGTGCAACATCATTTGTTAGTTGCTGACACAAGTAACAATGATATTGGCCATATAGCAATGACTTTATGTCTTTGCAAATGATTTTTCAAGTACTTTTAAGACTATAAATAATTGTTGAAAATACGTATCAATCCAACACTTGTGTGCTTGCTTTTCCTTATTGAATTTTAAAACATTTCTACATACAAGTCTTGATTAGGAACTTTTCTACATTAAACGTACTCTTGTAAATGGGTCAATCTAGTAACTTGTGGTTCACATGCAGCATTACTGCCAAGTATACAAACCATTTGTTTTCGGACCCACGTGTCAACAAATTATAAGCTCTTCCTTTCATTCAAAAACCAGAAAACACACCCACCAATTGCCACCATGTATTGTGTTCCTAAAGTTGATGCATCTAATATCACATGGTTTTGCCTCTTCTTTCTTCCTAAACTCCTAAAGCTCAATTATGACCAATGCTATCATCTTCTTAGCTTTTTGCCAATATATATAGGACCATAAGAGTTCACTTCTTTCTTCAAGCATAAACCAAAGAATAAGCATCTTACAAGTTTATCTATCTTCATACAAATCCATATAACAAAATGGTCAGCCTCAAGAAGCTAGTTGCAATGGCAAGAAAGTGGCAGAATCTAGCTGCGCTAAGGCGTAAAAGAATTGCCCTTCTAAGAGCTGTTAACGTTAATGATGCAACGACTGTTGATAAGGGTTGTTTTGTGGTGTACTCTTGTGACGGAGTACGATTTGTGATACCAATAGATTATCTGAAGAATGACCTTTTTCAAGAGCTATTGGAGATGGCTGAGGAAGAGTATGGGTTGCAGAGGGATGGGCCGATTAAGCTGCCCCTCAAAGCCGCCTTTATGCAATACACAATTTCTCATATTGAAAGGCAGATTAGCAAAGAACTTGAGGAAGAACTAAGCATAACTATAAGATCATGGAAGTGTTTATCCACTTCAAACATGCAGTTTGAACAACTTCAGACACAGATGTTAGTGTGTTGATTGCTCAAGGAATGATTGTATATATCTAACAACTGTTAGATGATAGGTTAAGGCGCAAGCCTAATCAATGGCTTATGGTCCATTAGGTTTAGGGTTATATTAGCTTATTCTCTAAATCGTCTTCTATTATAAATAGACACGAGACCTCATTATGTAATAACCCAAAACACAATCAACAATATATATATTTATTATTTACATGGTATTCGAGATTTATGTAAGATCCGTAAAAAAAAATTTGCTATCCTCCGGTCATCGACTACTCGCCAGTGATCCAGAGGGATCCCAATTATTTTCGCTTTATTGTTTTTTTTTAATTAGGTTTTTTCCTTCTTCATATTCAACGTATAAAACCTATCACACAAACCTCTAGTCGTCGTAATTACACTAAATATGTTGAGTTGCCTATCACTAAACCATATTTGCCTTCCTCATCAAATTGATTTCGCTGCCGAAGATCATTGTCGTCGACAACAAAACGTTGACCACCAAGTTGCCGCTCTTTTCGAAAGGCAAAGTAAACCAAGAGGTAAAACAATAGCGAACGCCATAAAAATGGAATTATTTTGTCAAATACAAGTCCATCTCCATAACGAACAACAATGAAGAGGAGCGTTGACAACAAAAAGTTGACCACCAAATTGCCGCTCCCTCTGAAAGGCAAGGCAAGCTATGATGTAAAAAAGGTAGCAAACGTCATAAAAATGGAATTATTTCGTCAAATACAAGTCCATCTCCGTAACGAACAACAATGAAGAGGAGAAAAAAGAAGAGAAAAGAAGGCGATTTCAATATCGATCCGGTTTATGCGTTCGAGATCTCTCGTTCAAACTGTGATTGGAGTGTTAGATGATAGGTTAAAGTCCAAACATAATTAAAGGTTTATGGTCTATTAGGTTTAGGATTAGGATTATGTTACTTTATTTTTTATGTCATCTTTTTATTATAAATAAACATGAGATCTCATAATCACACAAAACACAATCAATAATTATATATTTATTATTTTACAACAACATTTGGATTGGGGTGTTATAGTAATGGCACTTCAATGAACATGCATATCTTCTATACTACTTTATAATGTATTTGAGACTTTTATTTTTAGAAGTCTTAAAAATTTTAAGCTTACACACTTGCTATTATTAGAAGTCCTTTTTTCGAAAATGAAAAATAAAAATTCAATTTAATTAAAAAATACAACTACTAATGCAATGTGCATAAGTAATTGATGCACTAACACATACTCTATCGACCCATCAACACCTATAATTAATGATGTTCTTTAAAACACCCTCTCCATGAAAAGTACAATCAATACAACATATTGTACAAACTAAACAAGCTACTTGACACAATAAACAAATAAAACAATGTAAACCAAGCAAAGCTCCATCACACTTAGTGATGTGTAAATATTTATTATACAAATTTAATAAAGCATATCATACAATCTCCTACCTACTTGCGACTACAAGCCAGTGTTAACCACTATGATCTTTTACCCTCATAATATTAAGGACTACCGCATTTATATTGTCGCAACATCGCGTGATTATCCTACTATTACTATATATAATGGTTTGCTATGATTAAAGCTATTACATCCTAAATTTATTGACATCCATAGATTTATTATTATAGGAAGCGATAATCGAAAGACACCATTGGCTAAAACGTTTAATTACGAGTCTGCACATGCAACATCGTAGGGTGAAATATTGAAAATTGTAATTTTGAAAAAATAAAATTATCCGATTTTTCCAAAAAAAAAAAAAAAAAAAAAAAAATAAAAAAGTTTTTCGATTTTTCAGTTTTTTATTTTTTAAACTGTCGAATTTATATTTATTTTTACAAAATTACATTTTCAAGATATTTAAAAATATAAAGAGTTTATCCAGTTAAAAAGCGTAAAAAAAGTGCATAAAAATTTATTCATTTTTAAAATTATACATTAAAAATATATTTTAAGTAGATTTTAAGATTTTTTTAAAAGTTTTAAAATCTTTTTAACGAGCGTTATTAAAATAGGACTAAATGCAATTTGGTCGGTTTGAGGACCAACGGTGTAACTTTTAATCAAGGGTGACACAGTAACACGCTAACCCATTCATATTAGCTAGATTGAAGATTATTTGAAAATATATTGTGTATCTTTGACAATTTACAAAGTACATTTCGTAGACCTGTTTATTTGAAAATTATGTTGCTTATCTTTAGCTTTCACCCAAATATATACTAATATCACTGAGTAATCGGTTATGAATATTTATGATTGATTTTATGGGTAAAAGCAAGAAAATAACAACTTACTTTCACAAAAATACCGACTTGAAACACTTACCATTTTATTATCAAATACACCAACGTACCTTTAAATTTTATTTCAACTTGAAAAACTTTATATACCAGTAGTCATCATGTGGCAACGTTAGTCCATTTAGTCAACGAACGTTTGTAAAGTTAGTCATTTTATACTAACGAATGTTTTTAACTAACTAAAAATTTGGGTTTCTTACGCTTTTATACTTATTCGTCCGCTTTTATATCGTTTTGCCCGCTTTATTACGTTATCATACTTTTTTGTTCGTTTTAAACGAATTCACCATTTTTACACGATTTCGTATGTTTTTTTTACGTTTTCGTTCGTTTTTACAAGATTCCATCCGTTTTACATGTTTTCGTCCGTTTTTTTACGTTTTCGTTCGTTTTTACACGTTTTCGTCCGTTTTTACACGTTTTCGTTTGTTTTTATAAGTTTTAATCCGTTTTACACGTTTTCATCCGTTTTTACACGTGTTCGTCTGATTTTACACGTTTTGATCCATTTTTACACGCTTTCATCATTTTTACACGTTTTCGTACGTTTTTACACGTTTTCGTACATTTTTACACGTTTTCATCTGTTTTTTACGTTTTCGTTCGTTTGTACATGTTTTCATCCGTTTTTGTTTGTTTTTATACGTTTTGATCCGTGTAAAAATGGACGAAAACGTAAAACATCACAATTCATGTAAAACGGACAAAAAGTAATAAAGCGGGCAAAACGTATAAAATTGGTCAAATAAGTATAAAGACGTGTGAAACGTAAGAAAACCAAATGTTTAGTTAATTAAAACAACCGTTAGTATAAAAGGACTAACTATGCAAATGTTCGTTGACTAAATGGACTAACGTTGCCACCGATGACCGACGGTATATAAACTGTTCAAGTCGAAATAAAATTTAAAAGTACGTTGGTGTATTTGATAATAAAAAATAAGTGTTTCAAGTCCCTTAGGAATTAGAAAATTCAATCGTTAAAGAGTCGGTCACCTCAAGTATATGTATTCGATAGAAAGCTCGTAGTCGTAGTCAAGTTATGTCGAGTAAGTAGTTTGTTAAGTAACACCGTGGAGGACGGACGGGTCTTTACCCACCGTATGCCCGATCCACAATCCGTAGGTGGCGTTTATTTGTAAGACACTATAAATACCTCTACCTCCCAAGGTAGAGGTTGAAGCTCAATACCATTTTTCTTTGTTTCACATAGTTCCCAACTCTCTTCCTTTCTCTCTCTCGAACTTTCTCTCTAAACAACTTGTACGCCTCATATGATTATGGTTTAGTGTGTTTGTGAAATCCTATATCTTACAATTGGTATCAAGATCCATGGTTTGATCACTTATCTTTCATGCTCTTTGTTTTGGTGGATTTCACAAGGTTTTTGGGGTTATAAGTGTTTAGGAGAGTTTGAATCATTTGGACCAATTCTAGTGTTAAAGTTTGAATTTTGTTTGTACTTTTATGTTTAGGATCATCATATGTGTTTAGGTTTTGAATTGGAAGGCTTAAATCATTGTGGTTTGGTTGTTTTTGATTGATAAAGTGGTTGTTTTAGAAAGTTGTACGAAGCGAGTTGAGTCTCGGTGTTGTGTTTCTTCAAAGCGAGTTGCTTTGTTATTGGAAGCGAGTTGGTATATGCGACTTGGCTATTTAGCGAGTTGACTCCTTGTGCGACTTGGGTTCTAAGCGAGTTGTTTCTTTAAGCAACTTGACTTCTAAAGCGACTTGGCTATTAAGCGAGTTGTGCGGTGATGCGTGCCAACAACAAGCTAAATCACACAAGCCCGCCACTTGTGAATGGCGGACCGTAACCGACTTTAAACCGCTTAAGCACGAATGCAATGAAGATCCGAGGAGTATAGTGTTTCCCGGTCGTTATGTCCCAATGAGTGTGCAATGGATCACCCAACGATAGTGATCGGAGATTTGAACGGAAAAGAGGATTGTGAATTATTATAACTACAGAAAAAGGACATAAACTACAAGGGCTAAAATGCAAATTAAAGAAAGTTAAAAAGATTAAAAATATTAAATAAACGCTATCACTATATTTAAAAATGATGTTTTTGTGATTTTATAAAACAAAATAACTTAAATAAACTATTTTAACTAAAACGTAAACTTAAATTATCTAAAAACGCGAGTTAAAATGAAAACGTGCGTTATGTACGAAAATTACGCTGGAGCGCAAGATAAAACGTAAAATTTGTGAAATAAAAGTCCTACGAATGTAAAAACAATTTTCTCACATACTACATGACAAAAGAAAATTTTAGGAAAAAGCCGGGTATTTTTTCGACTTTTAAATTATTTATTATGATTTAAAAACTATTTTAATCTAATTTAATTATTAAAAATACTAAACTTTTTAGAAAAATCAAATTTTCACGAGAAAATACTTTAAGGCCTCTTGGTTTTAAGAAAAATAAAAAGTTGGGTACTACTTTACAAAATAAGCTACTAAAAGCTAATTAAGCTACTAAGCTATAAACTGCTATGTGGTACTTAAATATCAAGTAGTGCAAGATTCTAACGATCAAAGTCCCAAGGCGGTTGGTTGTGTGTTGTGTTGGTGAGGCGGTGGGTTGAGTTCGAATCGGTGCTATGCACCTTTTGCAAACTATTTTTTTTGAAATTTTCTTCTTCCAACTTATAAATAAGACCCAATTAAAGACTTTTGTGAAAAAACTTTTATAAAAACTTGGAATAAGCGGTTTCACAACCGCTTATTTCCATTAGTTAATGGCGTACAAGCACAAACAAACACCCTTTAATGATTTTAAGCTAAATGAACTATGAATAAGCACAAGGAACATGTAAATAAGCACTTCAATACGAAATAAGCATAAGCAAACCGAGATAAGCTAAAGGATGAGGGTGATAAGCGGTTTGAGGGAAATAAGTTATCTAAAGGACCCTTATGCATACAAAGGAAAAATAAGCAACTAGTGGTACAATAAGCTATAAAAGAAAACTAAATAAGGTGGAAACTAAATAATCTATTCTACTTAATCTAGAAAGCTTCTAAAAAACTTAAATAAGCTAACTAAAATCGAAATAAGCCAAAACAAATGGGAGCCTAGGTTGTTGTTGCGAAACCAAAACAAATCACTTAGGTGCTTTTGGCTTAAAAATAAGCACTAAGGAGGCCTAGGAATACCTAAATAAGTTGTCCTATGTAAAACTCATGTGGTGAGATCTAAAACAATAATAAGATTTTAGTAAGAGCTTTTATCAAGTGAAAATAAAGCAACAAAAATGCTTATGGGACTCGTGAGGTCAAAACAGTTGGCAAAAATGGGTTTTGATGATTTTTAAATGCAATTTAAGCTAAGCTAAGTGATTCTAGATGCATATAAACTATTAGTATGTTGAGATGGGCATGTAATTATGTAAGAAAAGTAGTTTTGAAACTTTTTGATGAAAAATAAATCGCGAAAGAGGCCTCGAGCAACAAAGAAGAAGAACTTTGCTTACGTCAGCAGACGAACATAAAAGGCTTTTTTGTTATCAAATCTTGTAAACTTTTGTCAAAACAAAATGTACTTTGTGAAAACTAACTAAAGGGCTAAAAATGAGTTTGACTCTGCAAGTCAAACGGTTAAAATGGGTTTTGACTCGGGTTTTGACCTAAACCAAACACCCTTAATGGGTTGAAACTGTAATTCTACTCCTAGTTTAGGATAAAATTAGGCATGAACCGATTAGAACTTAATAATAAAACATTAACTAATACTAGAATCGAGTTCAACCCACAATTCGATTAACCAATCCAATATGACCCTCTTTGACTTTTGTTGACTATTAAGTGAAAATGATTGAAACTTCTTCCAAAGCTTATCAAAGACTTTAATAAGCTTAAGTTAACGATGTGAACTTTAAATAAGCTATTTGAAGCTTAAATATGAGAATATGAAAATAGCTTTTGAACAGTGACTAAAAACTTGGAACTTTGAATAAAGACTTGGCTTGATCCTTAACAACACATCAAAATAAGAATTCAACTTGAATTTGATACAAAGAACCTGAAATTACAACAATTTTTCACTAAACTAAGACATTTAAATAAAAACGACATTAAAGGAAATTTTGTAAAACTAACTACTCTCTTGATCGCTTTTCTTCTCTCTTTTATACTCCAAGTTTCCTCTCTCATCTCTAAGTGATTCCCACCCTTTTGTGGCCATTGGATCACTCAAAGCCATCTTGGCCTTTTATCTCAATTTGGCGGAAATGGAGTTTTAACCTGCTTAGGAGATTGAGTGTGGGAGGTGATAAGTAATCAATGTATCTTGGATGGTTGTGTTTGGAGGAACAGTTGGGTGGAGAAATGAGTGGAGGAGGGGAGGTTGTGTGTTGCGAGCTTTTGGCGTAGCGGTGGGAGAAAGGTGTTGGCGTTTTGTGTTTGGTTTGACTTGGGTTGATTGACCGTGTTTAATAATCAAAGGGTCAAAAGGGTTAAGTGACAAGGGTCCAAGTTGGGTGCAAGGTCCAAATGGGTGAAAGGCTAATAATAACATAGGGACCATATGTGTAATTCACGAATTTAGAGGGCCTATTCGCCAATTCGCCAAGTTATTCCAAGGGACCACAAGTGACAACCTTCAAAGTATAAGGACCAAACTTGCCATTTTGCAATTTTCCAGGGCCAATTTTGCCAATTTTGAAACTTGGAGGACCAAACTTGTAATTTTCTCAAACTTTTATATTTTTCACCAAAGGACTAAATTTGACAAGTTATGATTTAAAAGGACCTTTGGTGATTTTACTTTTGAAATTATGTGCTCGGGGATTGTTTTGACAACTTTTGAAACTTGGGGACTAAAGCGCCAATTTTGCAAATTTGATACGTTTTCATCCGATTTTGAAATTTTGCATTTAAAACACATAAAACACTGATTTGTGATATTTTTATCATTTTGATGCGTTCGAGTGTTTTCGAGATGATTTTGCGCTTTATATTGTACAAAATGATGAGTATTTAGACACTCATCAATCCCCACACTAAGATATTGCTAGTCCCTAGCAATGATTTGAGAAAACATAATGGATTTTAATCTCTTTACCAAAAGCCATCACTTCGGAGTAGCCAAATGTTTCAGCTCAAGTAAGAACCTTGGTACATCGATAACCAAATGATTTTGAGCAAATCATAAGTCAGAACGGATTTGATTTGTCTTTACCGTGTACCATACGGACTAGCCAACTCTTAGATAAATTATCGAATTATCTTTGGTGAGTGAATACCAATTATGGATTTTCCATCGCCTTTACCACAAGCCATAACCTTGCGGGCTAGCCAACTCTTCACTTTTTAGGATATGGTGGTGAAAACCATACAATTTTGGGCAAATTGCAAGCCATATAAACGGATTTGAGAAATCTTTACCAAGAGCCGTTTGCTCTGGATTAGCCAATCTTTAGTTTATCAAACATGGCGGATCGATAACCGGATGAGAAAGTGTAGAACACTTACTCCAAAAAAAAAATTTTGGCCAAAACGGGAGTTGGGTAGATAATATATGAAATTCGTGAGAATTCCCCACACTTAGAAATGAATATTGCCCTCAATATTCAAAGTACCGCGGTTATGCGAAACAAGGAACGTAAAAGGGAAATACTACGGCCATTATTTGAAAGGATTTTTTTTTTTTTTTTTTTTTTTTAACATGTGGGCATCACCCCACACTTAGGTGGTAGAAAGGGGTAAGAAGTCGAAATATGGGTGAAAACCCATATGGTGTGTGCTCTTGTTTTGGCTACCGAGTCGCTAGCTTGACTCGACCCGCATTAATTGGTTCATGGGAAGCAAAGTGGACGAAACAATCTCCATCGGACTTTCCTTCAAGATGTTTGGATAAACATTGAAGCACGCGAAAGTTCCACACCGACGAGATATCGAGAAAGACCCGCTCACGGATGATAAATGAAAATGCCGGGTCAAAGATAGTGTCTTCACTCCCAAGGAGTGAAGAAGAGGAAGACACATCATAAGTGAGGAATGGAAGGAAGATGTTTATAACAATCAAGATCCGGTCTTCATCCTCAAATGTAGACATATCGGGAGGAAGGGTGAAGGTAGTATCATCGATAAGCAAACTCTTATGATAGAGTACACCTTCCTCCGAGCCAATATCATCCTCAAGATCAAAATGGAAATGATCATATTCCGAGGAGATATGTCATGAGAGAGTTCACCGGAGAACTCTTCATGAAGAGAATCATTGGAAAAAGCCTCAAGCTCGGGCTTGTCCAATGTAGAGTCACTATCCACAACGGGATAGGAGATGAAGTCGACTTAGCACAAAATGATTCGATCTTAGAAACGAGGAGATTTATATTGAACAATTGTTCACGAAGTATCTCGTCCTCAATTTCCGGATCATTAGAATCTCTCTTCCTCTAAGCTAACTAGCTCAAGGTAGCTCCTCGACATAATCGATGTCTCCATAGGATAAAGAATCGTCAAACGGTACAATCGTTATCGAATCGGAGAACATCTCGACATGATCATATGGAATGTCAAGAGGAGGGTAAGAATTATCATCAAGAGGCTCATCACACATATCACCGGAGATAACCTCGGACTCACTTGGGGTTGGGACAAGGTTCTCAACACTAGACGGTTCCATTTCTGGAATAGTGCTAAGAGGCTCGTCCCCCATTATGAGAGAGTCTTTGGAAGCAATAATAGGTAAGATAGGTGTGATAGCAATAGACTGAGGGAGTTGAGAAATAAGATCGTTCAATTGAGTAACACTCTCCTCGTCGTAATCATAGTATTCCTTCATTTGAATACTATCCTCATCATCATCGTCATCATATCTGATTCTTATATTCATCTGCTGAAGCTTACACACCATTCTTTTCATTTGCGCTTCTTTCAATGCGTATTTCTTCGAACTTTGAGGAAGATTACACTCCTCGTAATCATTGAAATGATGTGAAGGCTCTAAGTCCGATGACCGATGGAATCTTGTGGGGTTGGAAATTGTCAAAACCCGGAGAATTGGAATTTTGAAAATTTTGATTCATCGGTTGACATTCAAAAGTCTCATGAGGACCCCACAATTCTCACAATGAGATAATTGGGAAAATAACTTTCACCAAAGTTCGATTGTAACATGGTTCCGCTCATAGACAAGCGGGACTGTGGTGGACAATCAAAACCGTAATGAGAATCATTCCCACAAAACTCGCATGAGTAGGATTCGTCTTGGGGTTGTGGAGGTAGGTAGGAAAAATCGGGTGCTTCATTATTTGAAATGGGATCGGGATTACCGACAAACTTGTCTCGAAACTCACATTGGTACATCACGACAATTTCCACCGTTAAATGGACCTCCACACCAGAACATGTCAAATACCATGACATAGAGAATTAAACAGATAAGAGGATAAGAGATGAAGAATTAAGCAGTTAGAGGGTAAGAAAATGGAGAATTAAACAGGTTTGAGGATAGAGAAATGTAGAATTAAGCAGTTGGAGGATAAAGGATGGATATTTTTGGATTTTGAAAAATATGCTACAAAAACAAAGAATGAAAATATTTTTATGCTTTTAACACTTTAGGAAAAGTGTTAATGAACTTTTGGATTTTCGATAACTTTACAAAAACTTTTACAAATTGTGGGTTATGCACAAGAATGGGTCCGAAATGGCTAAACACACGCTAAAGCCTCCCGGCGTGGCGCTAAAAATTTGATGCGTGCCAAACAGTCAAGCTAAATCACACAAGCCCGCCACTTGTGAATGGCGGACCGTAACCGACTTAAACCGCTTAAGCACGAATGCAATGAAGATCCGAGGAGTATAGTGTTTCCCAGGTCGTTATGTCCCAAATGAGTGTGCAATGGATCACCCAACGATAGTGATCGGGAGATTTGAATGGAAAGAGGATTGTGAATTATTATAACTACGTAAAAAGGACATAAACTACAAGGGCTAAAATGCAAATTAAAGAAAGTTAAAAGATTAAAAATATTAAATAAACGCTATCACTATATTTAAAATGATGTTTTGTGATTTTATAAAACAAAATAACTTAAATAAACTATTTTAACTAAAACGTAAACTTAAATTATCTAAAACGCGAGTTAAAATGAAAACGTCGTTATGTACGAAAATTACTGTTGAGCGCAAGATAAAACGTAAAATTTGTGAAATAAAAGTCCTACGAATGTAAAAACAATTTTCTCACATACTACATGACAAAAGAAAATTTTAGGAAAAAGCCGGGTATTTTTCGACTTTTAAATTATTTATTATGATTTAAAAACTATTTTAATCTAATTTAATTATAAAAATACTAAACTTTTTAGAAAAATCAAATTTTCACGAAAATACTTTAAGGCCTCTTGGTTTTAAGAAAATAAAAAGTTGGGTACTACTTTACAAAATAAGCTACTAAAAGCTAATTAAGCTACTAAGCTATAAACCGCTATGTGGTACTTAAATATCAAGTAGTGCAAGATTCTAACGATCAAAGTCCCAAGGGCGCTTGGTTGTGTGTTGTGTTGGTGAGGCGGTGGGTTGAGTTCGAATCGGTGCTATGCACCTTTTGCAAACTATTTTTTTGAAATTTTCTTCTTCCAACTTATAAATAAGACCCAATTAAAGACTTTTGTGAAAAACTTTTTATAAAAACTTGAATAAGCGGTTTCACAACCGCTTATTTCCATCGATTAGTGGCGTAAGCAAGCACAAACAAACACCCTTTAACAGATTTTAAGCTAAATGAACTATGAATAAGCACAAGGAACATGTAAATAAGCACTTCAATACGAAATAAGCATAAGCAAACCGAGATAAGCTAAAGGATGAGGGTGATAAGCGGTTTGAGGGAAATAAGTTATCTAAAGGACCCTTATGCATACAAAGGAAAAATAAGCAACTAGTGGTACAATAAGCTATAAAGAAAACTAAATAAGGTGGAAACTAAATAATCTATTCTACTTAATCTAGAAAGCTTCTAAAAACTTAAATAAGCTAACTAAAATCGAAATAAGCCAAAACAAATGGGAGCCTAGGTTGTCATAGAAGTGACCCAAAACAAATCCACTAGGGGCATTTTGGCTTAAAAATAAGCACTAAGGAGGCCTAGGAATACCTAAATAAGTTGTCCTATGTAAAACTCATGTGGTGAGATCTAAAAACAATAATAAGATTTTAGTAAGAGCTTTTATCAAGTGAAAATAAAGCAACAAAATGCTTATGGGACTCATGAGGTCAACTTTGAACAGTTGGCAAAAATGGGTTTTACAGATTTTTAAATGCAATTTAAGCTAAGCTAAGTGATTCTAGATGCATATAAACTATTAGTATGTTGAGATGGGCATGTGATTATGTAAGAAAAGTAGTTTTGAAACTTTTGATGAAAAATAAATCGCGAAGAGGCCTCGAACAAAGAAGCAGAACATTGCTTACGCGAAAGACGACGTAACGCAAAGGCTTTTTTTTATCAAATCTTGTAAACTTTGTCAAAACAAAATGTACTTTGTGAAAACTAACTAAAGGGCTAAAATGAGTTTGACTCGCAAGTCAAACGGTTAAAAATGGGTTTTGACTCGTTTTTGACCTAAACCAAACACCCCTTAATGGGTTGAAACTGTAATTCTACTCCTAGTTTAGGATAAAATTAGGCATGAACCGATTAGAACTTAATAATAAAACATTAACTAATACTAGAATCGAGTTCAACCCACAATTCAGCTTAACCAATCCAATATGACCCTCTTTGACTTTTGTTGACTATTAAGTGAAAATGATTGAAACTTCTTCCAAAGCTTATCAAAGACTTTAATAAGCTTAAGTTAATCGATGTGAACTTTAAATAAGCTATTTGAAGCTTAAATATGAGAATATGAAAATAGCTTTTGAACGGTGACTAAAAACTTGGAACTTTGAATAAAGACTTGGCTTGATCCTTAACAACACATCAAAATAAGAATTCAACTTGAATTTGATACAAAGAACTGAAATTACAACAATTTTTCACTAAACTAAGACATTTAAATAAAAAACGACATTAAAGGAAATTTTGTAAAACTAACTACTCTCTTGACTGCTTCTTTCTTCTCTCTTTTATACTCCAAGTTTCCTCTCTCATCTCTCTAAGTGATTCCCACCTCTTTTTGTGGCCATTGGATCACTCAAAGCCATCTTGGCCTTTTATCTCAATTTGGCGGGAAATGGAGTTTTAACCTGTTTAGGAGATTGAGTGTGGGGAGGTGATAAGTAATCAATGTATCTTGGATGGTTGTGTTTGGAGGGAACAGGTTGGGTGGAGAAATGAGCTGGAGGAGGGGGGAGGTTGTGTGTTGCAGAGCTTTTGGCAGAAGCAGGTGGGAGAAAGGTGTTGGCGCGTTTTTTGTGTTTGGTTTGACTTGGGTTGATTGACCAGTGTTTAATAATCAAAGGGTCAAAAGGGTTAAGTGACAAGGGTCCAAGTTGGGTGCAAGGGTCCAAAATGGGTGAAAGGCTAATAATAACATAGGGACCATATGTGTAATTCCTGAATTTAGAGGGGCCTATTCTGCCAATTCTGCCAAGTTATTCCAAGGGACCACAAGTGACAACCTTCAAAAGTATAAGGACCAAACTTGCCATTTTGCAATTTTCCAGGGGCCAATTTTGCCAATTTTGAAACTTGGAGGACCAAACTTGTAATTTTCTCAAACTTTTATATTTTTCACCAAAGGACTAAATTTGACAAGTTATGATTTAAAAGGACCTTTGGTGATTTTACTTTTGAAATTATGTGCTCGTGGACCTGTTTTTGACAACTTTTGAAACTTGGGGACTAAAGCGCCAATTTTGCAAATTTGATACGTTTTCATCGATTTTGAAAATTTTGCATTTAAAACACATAAAACACGATTTGTGATATTTTTATCATTTTGATGCGTTTCGAGTGTTTTCGGATGATTTTGCGTTTATATTGTACAAAATGATGAGTATTTAGACACTCATCATACGACTATGAGTTACTTCAAGCGACTTGTCTCTTTAAGCGAGTTGTCTCTTTAAGCGAGTTGTCTCTGTTTGCGACTTGGCTATTAAGCGAGTTGTCTCTGCTTGCGACTTGGCTATTAAGCGAGTTGTCTCTATATGCGACTTGGCTATTAAGCGAGTTGTCTCTATATGCGACTTGGCTATTGCTTAATTGGTTCTTTAAGCGACTTGTTTCTTTAGGCGAGTTGTCCGTTTAGCGAGTTGATAACTAAGTGAGTTGACTGTTTAGCTACTTGTCTATTGAGACTTGTTACTTCTTCGTACTACATCTTTACGGTTGTTCTTTTGGTTTAGTAAAATCCTGTGAAAGAATCAATTTCCCGGTTTAATCAAAGAATAGTAAAATCCCGCAGAACTTGTAATCATGTCTACAACGTACCTACAATTATCTCCATCTGTTGTTGAGGATGTTCAAGCAAATGGTTCGGATACTGTCCCACCTATGCTTGACAGACTCGACTACGACTCTTGGGCTCAACGAATCGATTGTCTTGTCTTGGAAAGGAAAATGGGGTCAACATTCTCAAATCCATTGATGAAGGACCTTATCGATTGAGACTACAAGAGACTTAATTGATACATCTGCAGATGGAACAATGATCTATGGAATAGATGCACCAAAGACGTATGATGAGCTCAATGATAAGGAGAAAAGAGATTCAATGTCGATATCGTGGCTTCTAACATTATACTTGTGGTCTTCCAAAAGATATCTACAAGCTTATCAATCACAACACCGAAGCCAAGGCAAGATGAGATAATGTCAAGATGCTTCTCTCGTGTTCGAATTAACCAAGGAAGACAGAGAATCACAACTGTATGATGAGTTTGAGCACTTCAAAATGAAACCGGATGGGAGTGTCTATGAGTACTACGTGAGATTCCATAAGCTTGTGAATGACATGAGGAACATCAAAATGACCATGCCACACATTCACCGAACTCAAAGTTTGCGAACAACATGAATCCCGAATGGCACAAGTTTGTCACCTCTGTGAAGCTAACCAAAGGATTGAAGAATACAAACTATGAGCATCTGATGCCTTCCTTCTTCGTAATGAGAGACATGCCATGTTTGAAAAAGGATTCTTGATCGGTTCAAAACCAACCGAGAGAAACAAGCTCATCAAATGATTCAACACTTTTTACACAAATGTTGGAATTACCACCAAAGCTTCTCAAGTTATACCCATGGGTAATGGTAATTACAAGCTCATCCTCGATCCAACATATAAGCCTCGACCCAAACACATTCATGGAAAACCTCATCAATCAACCGCTCTCATGATTAGTCAAAACATGAACTCTCTCCACACACCAACAATAACCTCGAACCGCATCCAACCCACACAATCAAGCTACCGTCGAGATGGGAAGGTCATGGTGCAACCAGGTTCAAGAAAGGCGTTATGAACAGGGAAGAGGTGGAGTTGGTAGAGGATATGTGGCAAATCGAATCGTGGAAGGAATCCAAATTGGTCAAGCTAAGCCAATTAAGTGCTACAACCGTGGTGGTGATGGACACATAGCACGGAATCGCACTTCTCCAAAACGCCTCAAAATGCAGTACTTCAAAGACAAGATGTTACTAGTGCAAGCTCAAGATAATGGAGTGTGTTGGATGAAGAGGAGTTGTTGTTTCTTCTTGAGGGCAATGCAAAGACATATGATGCATATGTGGATGAGCAACCAATTCAGAGATAGGTCATAATCATCGAATGCCTTTCAAGTCGCAGATCGTGATGCATACGACTCGACGCTGATGATGAACCCATCGCACAAACTATTTTCATGGCTAGCATTTCTCCAATGGTCTCTCCAAAGGTCCCTCACCACGAGAAGTGGTCCATCCAAAGAATCAATCATCTCGGAGGTATTGAAACTATACGATGATGTTGATGAGCAAAAGATACATGACAAAGTACAATCAATCGAAACTTTTGAGTCGATATTGAAAATATGGGTAATATACATGTTGTCCCATATGATCAATATATGAAACAAAGTGAAAGCGAGACCGTACCAAGAGATGCATCTTGTGCACCAATGATGACTATATTTTGATGAATACATCGTGCATGTGCCCCGAGGATTCCGTTATTTCGAATCGAATGCCTATAAAGAACAAGTTGCTATTTATGAACAGTGCTAAGTTTGAGTTAACCACCCGTGAGCGGGAAATGGATGACCAAATGCGTATAATTATTAGAAAAAGCAATTTTAGAGAAGAAGTATTAAAACAAGAGTTAAACTCCTTACAAGAAAAGCTTTCTAAAGCTGCGAAGCAAAAACAAGAACTTCAAGAAAATGTTAAAATGCTTAAGCAAGAATTCAATGCTAAGGAATCAAAACTTTTGAATGATTTTTCCTATCTAAAAACTTTGAAAAACAAGCTTGAAAATAAGTTGTGCGTATAAGGGAACACCATTCGATCGCTTCACATGATCACTAAGCATAGAGTTCTCAACGATAAGCATAGTATCCCCATTATAAAGGAATCCAACCCTGAGTATGGTAAGATAGCAAAAGCTGCTCAAAATATAATCTATGATGGCAATGAGATTCTTAAACCTAGACAGAAACCTAGTTGCATTGAATGCACTGAGGAAGATAGAAAATTAGATGATGCATCTAGGGAGAAAATGAATAAGAAGCTTAACGATCCTGCTTGTAAAGAGAATAACATAACGATCAAACCCCATGATTACACTAAGGAAAATTGGATATCCTTGAACATGTTTAAGCCTCAAACTCAATTAACCCCAGAACAGATCTTTTGGAAGAAAGATATGGATAAGCTAAAAGTTAATGTACTTGTTGAAACAAACACTCACCTTAGGAAAATGCCTGCAACTACTGTGTATCCTCCAAATACACCAATGCATCTAGTTCCTAGATCTATTGCCACTAATAGCAAGACCTTAATCACTGTATGTTGTTTATCACCGTTTGTTGATTTTGAGAAAACATGTAAGAAGAATCACACCTACATGGATAACGAGGGGAAAGGGTTTGAGCAAACTAAAGAATGTTATTTAACCGAGGTCATGCCTTTCTTTAAACAATTAAAAGGTCAATTTGAGAGCCTTCAAAAGGAATTAATTCGATATTAAAGAAATGGAAAAGGAATTTGATGCAATGATAGTTGAGGTCAATGACTATGAACAGAACTCAAATACAATGAAGTTGAAAGAAAGAACTTGCATATTTTAAATGAGAATTTGATTTCGAGTTGTGTTGCTCAAGATGTGTTTTATATCATTACTAAGCACTCTATTATCGCTTCTCGATTTCATGAATTATCTATTGCATTGAAAGTTTCCCATGATCGTGTCATTGAGCTTGAAAACAAAACTCGTAACTAAGTGAGAAAATTGATCGATGATCACGATAATTTGATAAAATATCTTTCTAAACTAGAAGTTGAACATTTTGATTTACAACTAAAATATCAACATCTTAAAGAAAATGTCAAAACCTCAAATATCAAGACATCCTCGGATGTTCCGAGTTTGATGCGCCGGATAAACAAACGTGACGAATGATTCAAGCTCATTGTAACATGATCGAAAATTGAAAGCCCAAATCTCTCAATTAAAGGGTGAAAAGAACAATGTGATGGCTCCCAAATGCCTCCTCCTTTAGATTCTCATTATTCTCAAACTTTTCATCTTCAAAACTTAGTTAATGCTTTACAAAAGAAAAGGAGAGTTTTCTAGAAGAAAATGAAAAGTTAAACGACACTTTAAAGAGTTATATGATTCAATGAAAGTCACTCGTGACAAAAACAACGAAAAATAACGTCTTTACAAAAGAAATTGAGAATCGAGAGTCGTGAAAAGGAAACGCCACTTGTTTTTAATGAGAATGTTGCATCAAACTCATCATCGATCGCAAATATCTTGTATTTGTTAAATACATTCCTCCTCATCTTAGGAATAATGAACCTGTGTTTCACAACTATTGTGCTCACCTTAAGGATAGTCTAGAATGTCTCCGTGAGATTGTGGAAGAGGATTTTATAAATAAGCCTCTTGACAGTGAAATTAGGTTTGCGTGCATTCAAGCCAAATGATATCAAGAACTGCTAGAATGTTTAATAGCAACATGTCCTAAATCCTTAGGTGCAAAAGGAAAAGCTATGATGCCTTGTTCTATGCCTAGTGCCAAGCATACAAACCATTCTATGCCCGCTTTTAAGAAAGTGAACACTAATGTGCCTTTAAGTAGTTCAGATCCTGCACTTCTAGTTCAGAATGCAAAAGTAGCAAAACCAACTAATGTTCCAATTCCTCTCAGAGTAAGAAGTGACACCAAAGCAAGCGGGTCAAAGCCTCAAGGCAACACAAAGAATGATAGGACCTTGCATGCTAGGAATGTTCGGTGGAAGAGTAGAAGATCACCTTAGGGAGAATTTGAATAAGACGAATCGTGTTGATTCTAGTGTTAGCTCTAAGCCTACTGTAATTAATGCGAATTCTACTAATTTTGGCAAAACATGTAATGATGATTGCGTGGTTTCTGTTACTAATCTTGAATGTGGTGTGAATGATTTGTCTAATGTTGTTAAATGCCCAGCTAAAATTGTTAATGTTAAAATTCAAGCTAAAAAGGCAAAAAGGCAAAGGCGAAAGAAAGTTAGAAAATAGTGGAAACCCACAGGAAGGAAATTTAGTAATATAGGTTATCAATGGATACCTACTGGCCATAAGATTAATGTGTTGTGCCCTAAATTTGCTAAGTCAATGCCCACTAGAAAATGGATGCCTACTGGTAGAACTATTCCCTTAAGAAGTGAACACACTTTGAATAGGTCAAATACGGACACTAGCACTGCATTTATCTCTGATGATTCCATTGCTTCTACTTCTGATGTGGGTGTTCCAATCATCGCATTAACCAAATGGAACCCATTCTAGCATGGGGATCCCAATTATACGCTTATCCATTCTTGTCGTGTTCAACCGCAGATCGTTCAAATTGTTCTGTGGTACACGGACTCAGTCGTTCCAAGCATATATTTGGAGACCGGTCGCGGCTCATGAACCGTGAGTAAATTCATCGGGACTGAGTAGAGTCGGAACGATCATTTCGTGCAATTATGGGTTATGGAGATTATGTTGTCGGTGATAATGTTATCTCCGGGTATATTACGTAGAAGGTCTTGGTCATAACTTATTCTCCGTCGGTTAATTACTGTGATTCGGATCTAGAAGTGGTCTTGAAAAACATACTTGTTTCGTTAGAGAACTTGATGGTAAAGAGCTTTTAAGAGGAACACGTGGTTCAAATCTAAACACCATCTCTATCGAAGATATGATGAAGTCTTATCCAATTTGCTTGTTGTCTAAGGCTTGAAAACAAAGTCATGGTTATGGCATCGTCGTCTCAATCACTTGAACTTCATACCATCAATGATCTCTCCGTAAAGGACTTAGTTGTAGGTTTACCTAGACTAAAGTATGAAAAAGATCATCTTTGTTCAAGATGCCAATTGGGAAAAAGCAAGAAATATGCCCACAAACCCAAACCTACAAACTCGATTCGAAGTTCTTCATACAATTCACATGGATTTATGTGGACCCATGAGAGTGAGAATATCTTTGGGAAGAAATATGTGTTAGTTGTGGTTGATGATTACTCTCGATTCACAGGTTAAGTTCTTAAGAACAAATGATGAAACCCGATATCATCATCAAACTTATCAAACAATTGCAGTTCGACTTAACAAAACCGCCGTAATCATCCGAAGACAATGGAACCGGGTTTGTTAATAAACAACTTAGTGAGTTTTATGAAAGTGTTGGAATCGGTCATCAAAGAAGTGTTCCACGAACTCCTCAATCGAACGGTGTAGTTGAAAGACGAATCGAACTCTTGTGGAAGCCGCAAGAACAATGCTTTGATTTACTCAAAGGTTCCAATGTTTCTCCGGGTGAAGCCATTGCCACCGCATGCTATACTCAAAATCGATCCCTAATTCACGCTGCTCATGGAAAAACTCTATATGAACTTGTCCATAATAGAAAACCTAATCTCTCATTCCTTCGTGTGTTTGGTGCATTGTGTTATCCAACTAATGAGGGCCAAGACTTAGGCAAACTTAAAGCTAAAGCTGACATTGGAGTATTTGTAGGATATGCACCAAACAAAAAGGGATACCGAATCTACAACAAAAGAACCCGAAATATCATGGAAACAATTCACGTTACGTTTGATGAGTGACCGGTCCAATGGCTCCAGACAACCCGCCTCGGACCCGCATCTTCAAGTAGTCCCATCGGTTCTACTCTTGTATACAATTCTTCGCCAAGAACTCCTTATGTACCTCCTTCAAGATGACTTGAAGAAACTGTTTGATCCAATGTTTGATGAACACTATGGGCCAACTCCAAATGATCATCAATTCCATCATCGAGGTCTGCTACTATCCCCGCCAATGAAGTTAACCCTTCAATTTCTATGACACTAAGTCAAGAAGCGCTGCCGATCACTGTCTCATCAACAAATCATCAATCATCGAGTGTACATCATGGGAATGTTTACGGCACCCTTGATGGAGAGAATCCTTTGCTCCTCCGTAAGATGAACCTTTGAAAACATATTTGCTCTCGAATCATCATCGAACCATCATCATCGGAGATATAGACTCGCTACTTCAGCCCTCAACAACAACCACATGAACATCTTAGAAAATGGACACATGATCATCTATTGGACAACATCATTGGAAACCTCTCTCGTCCCAGTATCCACATGGAAACAATTTGCAACCGATGCCTTATGGTGCTTCTTCAACTCCGTACTCTCTAAGATCGAACCGAAGACGTGAAAACCGCCATAAATGAAGACGGATGGTTCAATGCCATGCAAGAAGAAATTCATGAGTTTGATCGACTAGATGTATGAGAATTAGTACCTTCTCCCGATTGTGCCATGATCATTGCTCTAAAGTGGATCTTCAAAGTAAAGCTTGATGAGCATGGTGATGTTTTGAAGAACAAGGCTCAATTGGTTGCAAAGGATACCGTCAAGAGGAGGGTATTGACTTTGAAGAATCATTTGCTCCAGCTTGCATGCATCGAGGCAATCGTAATCTTCACGGCTAATCTTGCAAGTAAGAATATGATTGTCTATCGATGGATGTAAAGACGGCTTTTCTTAATGGAGATCTTAAAGAAGTCGATACGCCGCCAACCGGAAGGTTTTGTGAATCGAGCATCCTACTCATGTCTATCGCTTGAAGAAGGCTTTTACGGCTTGAAGCAAGCTCCAAGGGCATGGTATGATACGCTATCAAAGTTTCTTCTATCTACTAGATTCAAGAAATGAGCGCTTGATCCGACATTGTTCACCGTAAAGTCGTGCAAACATTTAATTCACGCTCAAATATATGTTGATGATATTATCTTTGCCTTGATCGACCCCAATGAATGTGACCGTTTTCAATTGAAATGGGTTCCAAATTTCAAATGTCAATGATGGGTCAAATGTCATTTTCTTGGGATTACAAATTTCACAAAGTCCCGGAGGCATTTTCATAAATCAATCTAAATATGCAAATGAGATTTTAAAGAAATTTGGATTTGATTCTTGTAACCCCGCTTGACACTCCTATGATAGAGCGTACTAAACTCGATGAGGACCACTCGGGGATCATGGTAGACCAAACGAAATATCGTAGTATGATCGGATCCCGATGTACCTCACGACCGTGAACCGGACATTTTGTTCGATGTTGATAACGCTACACGCGTCGTTCGGGGTCAAGGAAACTTCCTTTTCTTCGAGCAAGTTTTATAACACCCTAGGCGATGAACCTAATCGTTGTAGTGTAGTAATTAGGGTAAGCCACGGGTATTGATATCGTTCTCTAGGGAATAGGAATGCTAGTAAGAAGTTATTACGCTAAGGTTAAGGTTGAGGAAGATTATTTTTGTATTTTTATATTTTATGAAATGGAAAGGTACGAATCTCGGGTATTGGATTGGGGGTTGGTATTTCTACCGATTACTCTACTATTATCTAATTATCTAAACTAAGGTTGTGGGAGTCTATGTCTAATTAATGTGTGCTCGTATGATAGTTTAAAGATGTGTTTACTTAGGTTGTACTACTCCTTAATTATCTCCTATTAATGGTTGAGTTGTCACGTCCCTATTCTTAGTTGCGTTGTGTGTCTAAAGTTGTAGGGTATGCTTTTCTCCCTAACTCTTTGAACTTACCAAAGGGTCTCGTCTACAAAACCCACTAGGGATAATAAACTCTTACTCTAAGGCACTCTTTGGATGGTTTAGCTTACAACTACTCAGGTAATTATATTATAAGGTTCACAAAGATGAATCAAGCATTAAGTACACAACGAATGACCTATCGCATTACTAGATCATTAATCAACTAAGATAAGAAACAACCAATCAATATTCAATAATTAAGTTTCATACTTCCTAAGCAAACACACAAATAAATTAGCCGGACATGGAGAACATGCAAGCATACACACAAATAATCAAAGACATAATTGAATTAATGAAGTAAATACTTATCTTGATGTAAGATAGGGTTTAAAACCCTAAAATCTTGTACAAGACACCTTAGGTTCGGTTTTAGGTTTTCACCCAAAAGACTCTCTAAAAGCGAAAAATTCGGATTCTATATATAAGATTACATATGCGACGGCGCCACCTTATGTTTCGTGGCGCGTCGTGTCGCCGTCATTAGGGTTTCGTCTTGGCACGTTAACCTTGCGACGGCGTCACCTTATGTCCGTGACGCCGTCCTCTTCGACTTCTAACGTCGTCGGATTGCATCTAGGCCGTGCGAGTAGCGATGGCCTACTCTTTTACAACCGGTCGTCACTTGAAAATACGAGTTTTGGGTTCGAACCGTCACAAAATCCTCGGACGGCGTCGCATTAGCACCGACGCGTCGCCTTCTATTTTCGCATTGTGAGTGTCTCGATTTTGACTTTGGCCATTTTCTTCATATATTCGCCTTTTCGTCCAAATAAGTGCCATTCCAAGATTTTGCCTTCAAGAGACCTAAAAGTGAAAAGGAGCGATATTAAGCAATAACGAATACAAAAGTGATCAAATAAGGACTTAAACGACCCTCAAAATGGTACCTTTAAAACCTTATCAAATATCCTACACTTGTTATTTGCTTGTCCTCAAGCAAATGTGCTTTTAACCAATTAATTTATAAGTTAGGGTCATGAAGCATTAATTCAAAGCGGTCCACAACACATATAAGCCCAAAAAGTCATAACAAGCATGGAAATTACATACTAGCACGTCACATGGGGTGTTTGGATACTCACATCTCTCGGGTGTATATATGAAATATAACAAATAGGAAATGGAAGATAAACACTCATTAACCGGTCCTAGTACATAGATTACCATAGGCTTGAGAATAGATCAAACCTCCATCGCTTTGGCGTAAGCACCTAGGAAAGACTATCAAAGAGGTCTTTAAAAGGGTTGTAATGTCGGGGCTTACGGTAGGGAAACAAAGGGTTTGGTGGGATAGGCTATTTAGTGGTGGCAAGTCAAAAATCTCTATGTTAAATGCATACGAAGAATGGCGTTGCTAAGCCAAGACTCGACACTCTAAACTCTAGATAACGAAATAAACAAACATAAATTTAAAGATAGATGTAGGATGGTAGCCCGTTTTTTTTTTTTTTTTTTTTTT